>LPNX011140228.1:0-56982 GCA_001517045.1 Pseudotsuga menziesii
CTGTTTGTATATATAAAAACTTCTTTCGGCCGAATAATTGTTCGGCCGAACAATTTTTCGGCCGAATAATTCCTCGGCCGAATAAATGTTCGGCCGAAACAGTATTCGGCCGAAAACTTATCTGGCAAACGGTCTTAGCCGGACGGTATTTTTCCGGCAAACTGTGCAAGCCGTTCAATACGAGGCACGGCGTCAACTTTTATCGTTCGGCCGAAAAAACAAATATTCGGCCGAAAAATGTTAAATTATTTCGGCCGAAAAATATTGTTTGTTCGGCCGAAAAATATTGTTAGTTCGGCCGAAAGATTCTAGAATATGATTTTGAAGGCGCATTTGTCACGGAATAGACACCCAACTTCATGATTTCACCCTTCTGGGTTTTACTTTTTCTATTGTTGCTCATTAGATCTCTAAGGAAGTTGCGGGTTTTTCTCCTTTATGGTTTCCCCGAGGAAAACTCCTTGTGTCTCTTGTCTCTTGTGATTATTGTTGTGCATGTTATTCTCTCAGATAAGATCCTAGATCATATTGATTAAATGATAAAAATGTAACATGGTATCGAAGCTAATCTGAGAAGAAGAAACTATGCAGCTGCAGAAGTTGGTGCTTCTTAATTTTTGGGTCTCTCTCCACAGGTCATCAGCAAAAAGAGGGTAGTCTAACTCTCCATTGAAGGGCACATATTTCTATCGAAGCAAAATTTGATTTCGGGCATTTTCATTTTTTGACCTGTCACTGCTGACCTGTCACTGCTGCAGGATATTAGGGCTTTTCATAGAAGAGAAATTTTTGAGTAAGCCCAACATAGGATTTCTCTCCTCCTCAAAATCGAAATTTAGATACCAAGATCAAATTTTTTGGTTGGGTAGAACTCCGGGAAAGTCAAACCCTAAAATACTAAAACTAGTCGGTTTGGTACATTAGCTATATATATAGATTGGAGAAGGCTCAAAATCCAAAATTTTTACCGGCTTAATAGAAATTCGTGCTTTACACTGTGTAAAAATTTCAGGCTCAGATTCGTTATACTACAGAGATATGGTTCCTCCAAGTTAGGGTTCCAGCCTCTCACGGGATTCAACCTAAAACAGGTGACCTAGGGAGACTTGATATATCTCGGGCTGCGAAGGTCTAAACAACATTTATCAAGATGTTCCATATAGGGCACGGACTGTACTTTCTATGGTAAACGTTTCAGACCCCGAAGGTGAAACGGTGATAAGTGGTAGTTTGTACAAGTTCTCTATTCTGAACAGTCCTGAAATAAGTCACCTTGGGAAAACGCGCATAAGTCCCAATTGGTAAAACCAATTCTTCTATAAACTTTGGTGTTAGAAATACGATAGACAAGGCTAAATCATTGTGAATTTGCAGACACGGAGGAACGATAATTTCAGATATATTGCAGAAACAATATCAAGAATTTCTATAGAAGAAATTGGAAAACTAGGGCTTCCTGTTCCGAGAGCTTCCCTCCACTGTTTTTAGAAAAGGAGTACATTGGACAGCTCGCCTTGAAGAGGACCATATTTCTATTCAATCAGAAGTTTGAAATTCCAAGTTTTGAAAATTAGGGTTTCTCTAACAAACCCTAGATCAGCCAGCTCTAGAACCAAGACGGACACCTCAAATCAGTAAGATCTAAATTTTTGCTATTTACGTTTGAGGTTTTCATTTTAAAAATGACTAATCACACCAGCTTGATGACAAACTTGGTGAAGTTGACAACTTCTCAGTATGGAAATATAGGCCCTCTATGATCCTTGAAGAAATTGACTTGGATCAGTATTTCAGTAAGAAAGTTCTAGGAGCCAGAGGGAGATGAGGCTAAGGATAGATCCAAGAGAGTCATTGCAGATTCTATTAAAGATCATCTCATCCCTCATGTGTAATACTTGAAGACACCAAAAGGAAGTGTTCGTTGCTATGATGAAGCAATCGAAGAAGAATAAGATATTGTTATAACCACCTTGAATGGCCTCCCAGGATCATGGGATTCATTCGTTCGAGGAATGTGTGCCAAAAGGAAATGATTACCTTCAGTGGACCCTAGGAAGAGTGCACACAAGAAGAGGCTCGACTCATAATAAGAGAAAAGAATATGGGAGCAAATAAATATCAATCTCTCTCGATTCAAAGAAGATCCCTCAAATGATGAGGAATATGAAGGACTCAATTCTTGAAGAACCTCTTATTCATCTTAGCATTTGGAGGCGCAAGAAGGAGTCTACCCACGAAACAAATAAAGATAAGCATTTGAATTGTCTTTTCCTATATATCTAGTTGTTTAGATGACATTGTTTAGTTGTGAAATGTATTATGCATGATAGAATAATGAACAGTATACTACTAATATGCATGTGATGGGTAAGTATCCATGGTGCTATGCAACACTCCATTGCTGCTTATCTAGAATGAAACCTCTTTGCTGACGTATTGGATTAGTGCACAATCTCAATGATGTCATGGTAGAGATGGAAGGAATCTAGAAAGTTTCCGTGAGATATGGATGAATGTTGTATTGGCTAAAATAGTTGCATGATTATATCTTTATGCATAAAGAATTTGCCATTATGAATATGCCTTATGAAATGTTTCTAACCATACAACTGGTGCATTTGACTTGTAGGAAAGATCACGTACAATCGCCTACAAGAAAAGAAGTATGAGACTTGTTTCGAAGAACAAGTGATGACAGTTCAAGAAATAATCCAAAATGAAGAATAGTATGACGAGACTTCAAGAGACCTCAGACACACTCTAGTTATGTGACATTGTTGAGCGACATTATTGATGCAGAGCCTTCTAGCTATGAAGAAGTAGCCAAGAAGAAAGGGAAGGAGAGTACCAGTTCAAAAAGAATGATGTCTAGGATGCAGTATCGAGACCTGAATGGAAGTCTGTATTGTCTTCCATATGGATCTACAAGATCCAACATGCAGTACATGGAAACATCATGGGATACAAGGCAATATTTGTAGCACGAGGCTTCTCACAGAAAGAAGGCATAGATTACGAAGAGACATTTGCAGCCACTGGAGGTTAAGAAACATGACAGGCAGACTCATGTGTGCAAATTAAAGAAGGCCTTGTACGAGTTCAGAAGGCACCCATGGGATAACACATACATGAGGAGCTTGAAGATCACCTAGAGTGATGAAGATCTTAACCTTTGCTACAAGGTTGAAGATGAAAGCCTATAGAGGATGACAAGCTTATAGATGGGTGTGAGAAGAACTTTTGAAAAGGTTCAAGATAGAGGATCTTGGTATCCAATCACCCTAGATGGATACCTAGAATATTAGTAGAAGAGGAAGCTACTTATCACTCCAGTACGAAATGTTTCAATACATAGTGTACGAAAGGTAGAGGGAGAATGATGTTCCGCTTCAGAGGGAGTGACTGCAAAATATTTTGAGGTTCGACATGGTACGATAGGATGGATAGATTACTGATGGCTCTAGGATTTACTAAGAGTAAAGAGAACTCCAGCCTATGCTCCAAGGTTGAAGGAGAAAGACCAGTGGTGCTCATGTTATATGTCGATGACTTGTTCCTAACAGGAAAGGAGGAACTCATTAAAGATGCAAGAAGGAGACTTGCTACCAAGTTCGAGTGAAAGGACTTAGGTATGATGCACTACTTTCTAGGCATGGAGGTGTGGCAGAGTGTGGATGGAATCTCCCTTGGACAAGGGAAGTATGCAATGGAGATCTTGAAGAGGTTCAGGATGATGGACTGCAAGGCCATGGCCACACCTATGGCATCGAACCTTAATCTATTAAGTGATGCTTCATCAGAGTTGGTTGATTATACGATGAATCGTCAGATGATTTGATGTGCCTGACGAATACAAGACTAGTCACATGTTTTTCTATGAACGACCTATGCCAATTCCTGGTGGATCCGAGACATGTTCACCTGATGGTTGCAAAGCATGCAATGAGGTACCTGAAGGGTACAGTTGAGTATGGACTCAAGTATGATACAAATCAGAAGACTAACCTGGAAGGGGTTGTGGATTTAGATTGGGAAGGCAATGCCATTGAGAGGAAGAGCACTTCAGGGTGCTGCTTCAGTATGGGATCAGATGTGATCTCTTGGTTTAATACGAAGCAGTCCTGTGTGGCACTGAGTACAGCCGAAGAACAAGAGGAGCAGTGAAGCTCCAGTTTGTGATCCAGATCGATATCTATCGAAAGAGGGAGTTCTAGCATAGCCGGTGAGATAGGTTGTCAATGTAATGTCCCCGGGTTTGACCCCGTTTGTATGATGTATGTATACCTAGCGTGGAGCTCAAGGCCAAGGCCCCGCTAGTGTATGTTCATACTTTATTTAAAATGGCAAAGCATTGGACATGACGTTACCCATGTGCTATTTAGTCGTGGAACATTGTAAAAATGATGTAAATAAACATCAAGCAATAAAATACCAAAACTGACTATGGAGGCAACGAATGAGAAGGGGCCGTGTGTATCCACTAGGGAGTGGTGAAGGGGTTGTGGGATTGAACCATAAGCTGCCATATGTCATTGTGATAACCCATTTGACTTTCCTTGTTGACATTTAACTCTGTTGTAAGGAAGTGGTTGAAGAAAACAATCCATGGCTTTAATGGAGCATGGGCAGCCCAGAAATTCGTATGGCAGAGTATGGGCTCTGTTTTCTTGTACCACAAGTCACTCTACCTCTTGGGGAATTGCTTCTTCCTCATCCCCATTCCATTGTGAAAGGACCCAGCATCATTTTCGATCCAAAAACGAGTTCCCAACAGGGTGAAAAACCAGAAATCGCAACTGTGCAAAAACCCACGTTTTGAAGAGCCAAAAATGCCCAGATTTGGTATTGGACAGTAAAATCCAATGGGGAATCCATAGGTATGAACCTTAGGGAGAATTTGGGAGCATTAGCTACCCCGAAATCCATGGGAAAACCTAGTTTTTGCAGCCCATAAAGTCAGTGACGGATTTGAGTTATTCGTTGACAGAATGGTGAGAAATCCAAGTGTGGATGTTGGAACAGAGGTTGGGTTTGCTTGATAAACCCAGTAAAGGCTGAAATCTCAAGAAGCTAGCAGCTGGACCTTTCTATGTCCATCCTAAAGAGAACTGGAGGGAAGAGTTTCCTGAGGGACTGTGTAGCAAAGAAGGGGATCTTCCTTGTGCTGGATGTGGTAGATAATGTGGGTGCCTGACTATTGAGTTCATTTGAGATGCTTGTAGCTCTGTTGTTGAGCTCATTGTCTTAACATTACCCTCCTCTATCTTCTTGTATGCTTGATAAACCCAACTGGGTGTTGGCTTAGCATGACCATTTGAGTGAACCCATGGCTGTGAGTGAGCCCATCTAGTTCCTCCTTAGTGGATACATAGCCCAGCTCGGTGGTGATCTCTCAGCTGAAATAATAGAGGCTGGACAGAGATCTATGGTTGGGTGGAACGTTGCTCTCACATAGCCAGTTGTTGGACAGCTTCATCTCAAAGATAAGTATTCTCTGTGGTTTGAATGATGTTCATCTGTGGTCTTCCCTGTGCGTTAAATTACTCATGTTACTTGGATGAAGTGATTATCTTAAATTAGTTGGTATGATGCTGGTGCATAGCATGAGAATGGAATTGATTATTATGTGATTGTTTCACTATTCTGCCTGAAGGAAATAGGCTGAAGCATCCCCTTCTGCTTGTATGTTAATATGGTGATTCCGTTGTGTTTACTAATTGAGTTGTATTAATCCCATGTTCTGCAATGTCTTAATTAATGACTGATGTTTACATGTTGATTGCATGATGAAACTGTGTGCATACATAGTGTTTAATTCCGTTGTGCTTGTTGAGTATGAATAGGTATGCACAAGTGTTATTTAACCCTGCATTTCCAAAGAAATTGACTGGGTCTAAGTTTTGCCAATAAGCCCGGTAGTTTTGGTTAATGTTTCCTTCCTTGCATTGGATTGATGGAAGGGGACGTTACAGTCAGAGCATAAGATCCTAGCGAAGCTCGTAGGTTGCTCAGACATAAATAGTCCTGTAGGTTGCGCTCAAATGTAATCAGTCCTAACAAAGCTTGCAGGTTATCCTTGGACGTAACTAGCCCTGATGTGATTCTATGCTAGAAATGGCCATAGTGATGTTTGAGTACTTCAGAGAGAAGCTTGGCGTTCTTCAGATCGAGGTTCCTTCCAAGCAGAAGTGATGATTCCATGAGCCTTTCTGACATGGTGGTAGGCGGGGCCTCCCATGGTCAGATGTAAGTGCAGATCATTTCTGACATGGTGGCAGGCTAGGCCTCCCATGGTCAGATGTAAGTGCTGATACTTTCTGACATGGTGGCAGGTTGGGCTTCCCATGGTCAAATGTAAGTGTTGAACCTTTCTGACATGGTGGCAGGCTAGGCCTCCCATGGTCGGATGTAAGCGTAGATCCTTTCTGACACAGTGGCAGGCTAGACCTCCCATGGTTAGATGTAAGTGCTGAGCCTTTTCGACATGGTGGCAGGCTGGGCCTCCCATGGTTGGATGTAAGTGCCGAGCCTTTCCAACATGGTGGAAGGCTGGGCCTCCCATGGTCGGATGTAAGTGCTGAGCCTTTCTGACATGGTGGCAGGCTGGGCCTCCCATGGTTAGATGTAAGTGTTGGGCATTTTTGACATGGTGGCAGGATGGGTGTCCCATGGTTAGATGTAAGTGTTGGGCCTTTCTGACATGGTGGCAGGCTAGGCCTCCCATGGTCGAATATAAGTGCTGAGACCTACATCCAGCATGAAAAAGGGTTGGCTCTGTAGAACTTCCTATGACGAGTAGAATTGAGAGATAGCACCATTTGCTCAAGATAGAGGGAGCAGTGATGATGATGATCCAACTTTGATGATGATCTAGCTTTGATAATGATCTAGTAATGAAGACTTGTGCTAATGAACTGTGTCAAGAAAATACCATCCTAGTTAAGAGGGAGTGTTGATGTATTTGTAACTTCTAAATGTATTCACTTGTATATTTTATTGTATTTCATTGTACCCCGACGGAGCTATTTATTCCTCTAATCGGGAGAGTCATTAATATAATAAAGTCATGTAAATTCATTGAGGTTAACCCTCCGTTGTAAGTAGGGGACATAGTCCCCACAATTGAGTTGAGGTTAACCCTCCATTGTAAGTAGAGGAAATAGTCCCCACAATTGAGGGGTATTAGGGTTATTAGACTCTCCTAGTGAGGTTGGCCCTGTAGAGTAATTGTCAAGTGGAAAACATGTATAAATAGAGAGTGAGACTCTCTATTTGAAACACACACTCACTCAACAGTAGCGCATGAGTGATTGAGGAGGATCTCGCACAAGTGAGAGAGAGAATAGCTGTCGAAGATCATCTTTGTGTTTTTGGGTTATACTTTTGCTATTGGTGCTTATTCTATCTCTGAGGAAGTTGTGGGGTTTTCTCCTTTATCGTTTCCCCGAGAAAAAGTCTTTGTGTCTCTTGTCTCTTGTGATTATTGTTGTGCATGTTATTCTCTCAGATAAGATCCTAGATCATATTGATTAAATGATAAAAATCTAACATACAGAGTATTGTTTCAAGATAAATTGCCTAGAGTACTGCTTGAAATGGAAGAAATGTTGCAGTTTACCCTAGATAGAAGAATTGGAGATTGGTTCCTTCTAAAGGAACATACCATCATTAGAGTTTATGGCTTTGTTCATGAACCACATATCCTTCATGAATTCTTGAAACCTAGAATATTTGCTTTGGAATTCATTACACAAAAGCTTATTGTGGAAAATGAGCACTTTTTGAATTTTAGAAAGGCCTCTGAGATTAAATTTCCTTTAAAGGTAGGTCCTTTCATTATAAAAAATAAGGATTCTCTCCCAATAGTTGAAGGATTACTACAGTATATGAATTTCATGAAAGCTACCAAAATTAATTATGATCCTCATCATATCATATCACATAGTAGAAAGCAAAACAAAAACAAAGCATTTGACAATCAAGAGATAGAGGGGTTAGCTCAAAAGGCTAGCTTGATGGAATACCGGTCAAATGTGGAAAAATCAGAGAGCCTACAGGAACATCCCTCTTCCAAAATGAAGCCAGCAACAATGATAATACCAACTCCAATTAAAGCAGAGATTACTAGAAAGAGGAGTTTTTCAGAGGCAATTGAAATTGAAGATTAATATTTTGAAGTAGCAAAAATACCAAAGATGGATTCTGAGAGAAAAATGGTTGAGGTTGTAGCAAAGAGAATGAAAGAAAAAGTTCAGGGCCCATTTTTTTAGATTCAAGAATATAGCTTTGCAGAAGTACATGAGAGTGGGTCCAGTGATAGGTACAAGTCCAGAACTGACCTGTATGCTAGATATGGATATGACAAAAAAATTCTTCGGAAAAAGCTTCAAAGCTTTATTCTAAGATAAGATACATTTCAGATAAGGATATTTCATTGGTCAATGTGAAGGACCATGTGAAAAACACATTGAATTTGGCAGTGCTTACCTAGAATAGAGTTTCGAAAATGAGACTCAACTTACAAAAGATTCCAGTACCTGATAAGATTCACTTGCACAAGAAAACTGGGGAAGCGACATACACAGATTTGATAAAGGTTACATTAAAGGTTTCTAAGTTACAATCTATAGTATCAAGGTTGAAAAGTCAATTAAAGCAAGAGAAAGTGGGAAATAGGACATATCAACAACAAATCAAGAATCTTCAGGGTGATCTTCTAGCTATGGATAGTGAGCCAGATAGAGGACAAGCTACAAAAAAGATCTTAGCTGAGAAAGAAAGCATTATCCATCTAATGAAGAAAAAGTGGAAATTCCAACCACCCAATTGATTTAGGCTTATAAATTGATAGTGTTGGAAAAGGAAAAACAAATTTTGACCCAAGAATTGAATGACAACAAAGATAAATTGTTAAAATTTGTTGAAGAGCAGAGTGAGTGGGAAAAGGAGATAACTTTTCTTATTGCTAAGATTGATGTCTTAAATGAGAATCAATTAATTTTGGAAAAGAAAAGAGAGGAGAAAGAAAATAACAAACAGGTAGAAACAGGTCAGCCAAGTACAAAGACAAGCACTGAGGCTTTAGTCCAAGCTATATATCACAAGTGAGCTTAAGAGATGAAGAAATAAAAGGCTTGAAGGTAGAAAATCAAAGATTGGATGATATGATTAAAAAAAAGAAAAGAAAAGAGGTTCTTTGAAAGTAAGAATAAAGAGTTGCTTGAGAAAAATGAGAAGTTAGAAGAGAAAGTATCTGGGCAGTTTCTAGTACAAGGTGCTAGGCATCTTATTTGGGATATGATTATCATAGAAGCTATAAAAATGAGACCTTATCTAAAATTTATTAAAGACAAAGAAGTGGTAATCAGTGTGACAAGAAAAATCTTTGTAGTTGTGAAAGCAACTTTAGACGTAAAACCTGCAAATACAACAGAAAATACTATTAATTTTCTTAATACTTTATCTGAAGAAGAATTGAAAACAACGGGTATTAAGGACATGATAGGAGTTATAACTTGGGCAAGAAATATTATTGGGAAACACCATCATATTGAAAGTGTCCAGGCAAAGGCAGATAAGATGGTGCAACAGGTGAAGTACTTCAAAGGTTTATTCATATAACTATTTCATAAAGGTCTACCTTCTTATTGGGATGAGAATAGAAATCTGATATCTCAGTCTGAATATCAAGATTTTTTTTGTCAAGGCTAGGTTGGACCACAAGAAGTTCGAAGATATGACTTAATCTCTGTCCAGAAAAGTTATAATTGACAAATTAGTTGTGTACTTTGAGATAGTGGATTCATTCAAGATGATTGGTGCCGAGATGCCACCTATTTCCTATGTAGATCATGTGGAACTAAGGGTACTGGCTAAAGAAATGGCAAATATGGAAGTGCCATCTAGAGATCAATGGAAAACCATTGAGAAGTTTGGAAAAAAGAAATATAGGTTGCATCAATAAATATTTCCATTCTATTGATTGAGTTGAAAATATGTAAAGATCCACTCCAAAGTGGGATTAAAGATTTCTCAATATTTAGATAGGTTTAGTTTATTAAATGGTATGGCATATGTAATAAGAAAGTTATAAATAACCTATTTTTAGAATGTAGGTAGATAGGTATCAACTCAAGTAGCATTTTGATGTATAAAAGTTGGCTTTACAATGTAATTGGGGTTGAAACCCCTGAGAAAAAAACTCATTTTGTAACCAAGTATTTCAAGTTAAAATTTGGAGAGCCAAGCAAGAATTTTTCCATATCAGAGATTCTTGTTTTGTTGTTTTACAGATTGTACTACCCTTTCTCATGTGAATGTTTTTCCTATTATCTTTTCCAATGTGTTGTCTTTCATGCTTGGATACGTTTATATTGAATCATAATTCATAATCATATGCTCTAGTTCATAGATTTCAAGTATTCACAAACAAGATTCCTCTAAAGTTAATATTGGATTCATGTTTTGATGCCTATATTAATGGATTGTTCATTTTTCTTCCTTACCATCAGACAATCAAGAACTTGACTGTAAAAGAGTGACTATCCCACCTATGAAGAAATCTTGTTGCAAAAGCATTGTTATTTATAATAACTCGTGATTTTGACTCCATGCCCAATTATACCCTCTTGTTTCAGCCATTATTAAAACTTGTTTCTTTAAGAATATCTATGGCCATTATATCTATTTGTTGAAAGATCCCTCTAGCCATCTTTCTCCTAAAGGTTTGTTTGTAAGGTTACCTTGGAACTATCCTTCGACAACCAAAGGGTAAGTTCTGAGTGATAACACCACTAACCATCACCCCCTAATCTCTCTCTCTCTCTCTCTCTCTCTCTCTAAACCCCTAATCTCTCTCTATATCTCCTCCCCTAAACCCCCAACTCTTCACCCTCATACCCCTAACCCCCTCGCTCTCTCTCTCTCTCTCCCCTACCACTAACCATCTCTCCATCCCTCTCACTATCTCTATATCCCTCTTCCCGTACTCCCCCTGCCCTTAACCACCCATTCTCTCTCTTTCTATTGGTCTGTCACCTACTCCTACCACTAACCACCTCCCTAATCTCTATGAGGGGATTAGGAGAGGGATATATTATATATATAGAGAGAGAGAGAGAGAGAGATGGAGAGAGAGAAAGAGAGAGAGGACTTTCAATTGTATGTTAGTTATTTCAATTGTTGGTGTTGTGCTCATATATATTAGTATCATTGGATTAAGATTAGGACTTTCAAGAGCTTTTTCTATTCCAAACTCCTTAAGGATTTTCTATCTAGTCATAATCTTTGTTCAAGCTCTCTAAGTCATGGGACTATGGTTGTAAGTCAAAATTTCTTCCCATGGGGATGTATGGGGTGTGGAGCTCCTAAAATTAAAGGGCTAGATAAACTTCATTTTATTATTTATTAGCCCTTTATGTTTGCATTTCCTTTTTTACTTGTAGCATTCATGTAAATTGTTTGGATAATTAAAAGTCAACACATGAAGTTTAAATATTTAGAATGTAATTTTGTATCGCCTCGGCTTGAAATAAAATTATGCTTTTTTTCTTGGAAAAAAAAAAACTTCTAATTTCTAATTGACAAATGCCATTTTCACATGTCTTCATAAAAAATTATTCACCCACTTATAACTTCTACATGCCTATAACAAAATAACTTTTTATTAAAAACATCAATATTTAACTAAAAATTAAGATAAACTTTTAAGTTTATATAAAAGAGAACTTAAAACTTTTAAAATTTATGCTTAATAAATTTAAAATAAATCATTGAAACTTGTGTATAAAGATTGTCTCTTCAAATTTTTAAAAAACATCGAAAAATTAAAATTAAAATAAAATCTAATTAAATTTAATAAATAATTAAATTAAGAATAAGTAAATTAATTCAATTCCATTTCTTAAATTTATAAAAACACATTAAACATCTACATTATAAACAAACATCAACATTATAAATAATCATGAATATAGATTCATGTCAAAGTTATGACTTATTTATAAACCATCCAATCACTAACCATTTCAATTTAAATTAACATGTCAAAGTTTTATATACTATCAATTTAATTGAAGAAATAATGACATGTCAAAAGTTTTTGGCTTTCCTCTAAACCATCTATCCACTATCAAATTAATCGAATAACTATCAGCGATATCTAGACTATCAATTTAATTAAAGATATCCCATCTTTTAGTTTTCACAAGTCCATTACAGAAACAAAGGACGGTATTGGCCTGTTCATTATCAATCTATAGATATTCAGAAAGAAGACTATAAAACTCAGTTAATATTGATTGAAAATACGTCTGTCCCATAAAGGAAGGTCCTGCAAGTGGGTAGATTGAAGTAAGTGGCAGAATAAAATGGGCCCTCATGGTAACATAAAGGTGGAACAATAACAGAAAGGTGCATGTGGTGCATCTGGCCCTGAGTTAAAGAAAAAGCTGAATGCGTTCAAGACGTTGGTCAAACCTCATAATTTTTAATTTGGATGTCTTACACTGTACGCCAATTTTCAATGCCAAATAAACATTGACAAATTTGCATTAAGAGCTGTCAAAAATGGAAAGACATTGAAAAAATGGGCAGCCATTAAGAAAATGGTGGATGTGGTACACACCAGGCCGGACCCTTATAAGTTTATAGTGACGAGTATCCTACTTCAATCCTTCCAAATTTTATTTGGATGTCCTACACAGAATGCCAATTTTCATGGCTCTAATTAATCTCTGATTATGTCATAATTTCCACTTAAATATTGCAAATATTATCATTGACAAACTAGCCTTGAGAGCTAGAACAATGGAAAGCCATTGAAAAAATGGACAGCCATTAATACACGGAGATACCCATCCTCTAAGGATCTAGGTAACGTTATCTGAAACAATCTAACAGCAGAAAATCTTTCTGAAAGTGTAATGCAACCATGCTTAGGCGGTAAGGATGTGCACGAGGTTTAAAGTTTTCTTTCGATAAGTAAATATTTATTACACAACTATATTGACAGGCCAATCGTCTATCTTATTTAATGGGGTAAGAGCAAATGGCACCAGAATGGTGAAAATCTTTATCAAAAAAAGCTGCTCCAGTTTTCAATCCTACTCGTTACCATTGCATCTGGCTACAAATCAATTGGGTGAAAATCACATTTGCAAAACAAAATCCCTAACCAGGAAGCGATCTTCAAATACTAAAGCATTCCTTTAACGCCAAGCTTGCCTTTCAATCCCACTGTTCTCAACAACCTGAAACTATAAAACACCGCCCGAATGTCATCCTTGGCAAAGCTCTACAGTACCTACAGTAAACAAATATTTTGATGCATACCTGAAATGCTTAGAGAGTTCTGGAGTGTTCTGGAGAGTAAAAGTAACTGCGAATCCATTCGAAAACACCAAAGCAGCAAATTCGTTCTAGAAACGTGCCTCTGCTGTTTCCAGAACCCTGCAACATAAAGGCCCAGAAGCTCTTGTAATATGCGAATCTCTATCCATTTGTTTAAGCCGGTAATTCTTAAATCCTAACTGTATAGCTAAGAATCAACAAAAACCTTTGAATACAAACCTTGGGATCCTGATCTGTACTTACTTGACTTATTGTTGCCATCTTTTCTTTCGCCTGTATCTGAATCTCATTTTCACTCGGTTGATCACGATTCCCTGATTCATCTACCACAGATCTTTCATTCTCCACCAGTCTGCTCTTGTCATTATAAGTTTGATCCCCTGCGGCCACGTTTAGAGGCTCGGGTTCCACAATCTTCGAGTCTTCTCCATCGTTCTTAGCCCCCGATTCAACTGATGAATCTTTCTCGTATCCTAAAGTATTACTAATCATTTTTGGGTTGTCCGCCATTTCCTTTCTTTTTTGTATGCCAGTACCATAAACTTCAGGCAAATCCTGAACAGAACAGGAAAAGTTTTCTTCCGTCCCTTCTGTTAGTCCATGATCAGTTTCTGACATTTCCTTAGGTTCTTCACCATGCTCTTCTGTGGAACACACATCCTGGCCTTCAACTTCAGTCTTTGAGTTCTGCTCACCGATAGCTTCAGTGTCCATAACTTCAGACTCCAGGTTGTCTTCCCTAACAGCTCCAGTATCCCCTGTTTCTCCTACATGAAATGGTTTCCCCAAAGGCCCACCCAAACTGCTTTCTACAATGGAAGTAATAGGTTGATTAAAATTTTCATCAGTATCTATATATATAATCTTGGCCTCTTCTGCAGACTCTGCCAGGACATCTTTTCCATTTCTAATGGACGAGCTCTCAGTTTCGAGAATAGTAAGAGATGCATGTTCAGTGGAATCTGGATCATAACCTTCGGTGTTTCTGAGTGCCAACAAACTACCTGATTCGGGCGTGCTGGCAGGTTCAAGAAAACTATCTGATTCGAGAGTCCTAGCAGGTTCAAGACCTGATTCGAGCGTGCTAACAGGCTCAAGAACAGCATCATGGCTGCTTTCTTGAATTTGTTTTGCATCATCTGCAGACTGCCCTGGATCAAAATGAAAAGATGAAGTTTCAGATTTGGGCACAGGAGAAAAATTCAATACTAATTCCAGATTTTAAATTACCTTCCCTAGATTCAGACTCATGATTATCACTTTTTGTATCGATAGACAAGCTTTCAGTTTCAGTCCAAGATTTCGCAATATCTTCCTCATCAACATTCTCACTGTCTGAAGCCGTATTTTCCACTGATTTCTGCTCAGCAACCTCATCAGATTCTACAGATTTGGCTACTGGAGGTTCATGCTCTGAATCTTGAATCGCAATTTCCATTACACTATCTTCATTTTGGACTTCTTCCATCTGCCCATTCGCTTGACAATTATCAGATTGATGCAAGCCATCTTTGTCCTCGCAACAATCTCCATTTATAACTTCTGCAGAAATATTTTCTGAAGAAATAATTTCGACTTCCACTTTAGTTAAATCATCATCAGCCTGCAACATCTTTTCGTCTTCCTTAATTATCTCGTCTACATAATCTTCGGGAAGATTTGGAAGATCATAATCGTTCTCCTCGCCAGATATCTCTTTCGGATCGGCAGCTTTCTTCAGTTCTCTTTCCTCATCAAACTCTTGATCTGAAGGTCGCATATCCATGTCGGCGAGTTCTACAAGACTTGTCGAACTCTCGATATCATTTTCCTCGAAAGGCTTTTCAGAATTTGTTGGCAACTCTAACGCATCATCAACATTTTCGGAATCCCCCCTCTTAGTTTCTTCCACAAAACTCTCTGTTTTCTGGACGTCAGCAGACAGTGAGGAATCTGGTGATAGGAATGACTCCATAAGCGTAAAAAATGACAGTGAATATCCCCCTTCAAAGCATGGATCTTATATCGAAGGCTGTTTGCAACCTTTTGAGCAAAGGTTTCAAAGTAAAACACCGAACTAGAGAGCAAGACGTCAAAGGAGCCAGCAATAAAGATAACCAATAGTTCCTGACATTCAAAGCATTACAAACACTGAACGCTACTAGTTCAGTGGTCACATGTAGACCTCTACAAAGCTCCGCCAGTGAGTTTTCAATGAACTTACCACACTATCTCGCTGTAGCTTGTCCACTGAATCTACATCAAAATGAATTATAAAATTATAAAACCCTGAAACTAATGGACGCTCAAGCTAAAAGGAACTCAATATTTTACACGCAAAAATTCCTAGAACTCCAAAGCATTTAATACATGATTTAGGTTTTGAAAACCAAAATCAATAATTTTAGAGACAAAAATTCCTTGAACAAGAAGAACTCCAAAGCATTTAATACATGATTTAGGTTTTGAAAACGAAAATCAATAATTTTAGAGACAAAAGTTTCTTCGGTGCCTAAAAATAGTATATCAAACAAAATAATCAAAAAAGCGTAATTCAACATTTAGTTAAAAAATATTAAAAAACAAAACAACACAATTTGTTTGCAAGCTGAATTCTACAGATCCTGAGCCGTACTGGCACGCTGAAAGCCAAAATATTATGAACTGTCATCAGCCAAAATATAACGAACCGTCATCAAGATTCTTGACATCCTCTGAGCAGCAGTCACATTTTCTAGGCGGGAAAGCCATACAGCACCGTAAAGAGTCGAGATCAATAGTAACATTTTCTTGATTGATATAATATTTTTTTGGAAAATAACCAGAATTTAGGGATCTTTACAGTATTCCATCGGCAAAAGCGGAAAGTCGACAGAAACAGAAATTGTGCATTTACGAAACGCAAAGGCGTTTGGACACAAAATGTGAACAGAGAAAGAGAATACATTTGAAATAATCGTTTAAAAGCCTGGAAAATCAGTGCGGCGCCATATTTGATGCGGAGAATATTAAAAAACGTAAATCGAGGGGAAGATTGCGAATATTTTTGGAATCTTACCTCACTGGTATGCAATCGCAGGCCGCGGCAGCACTGATGGAATAAACGAAGCGATGTGTTTTTCCAGCAGCACCGAACGCTAATGCCGGCCAAATTTAACGCATTTCCCGACTGAACAAATGGTGTTAGGGTGAGATATTTAATTGAACAAATGGCAACCACGCCTCTACCAGTTACTCCTTTGCCTTCCGTTTCTCCAAGAAAACGCTTCGAAGACGCATGAACATTGAAGTATGTTTTGTAAAAGAGTAAAAAATTAACTCGAAATCTTAAAAGCCCAACTGCCCCGTTAAAAAAGGACTACCCCACCATGAGTTGGGATTTGGCTTTTAGCATAACGCCAATGGACTTTTTAAAGGTACACCGGGGAGCAGTCTAATCAATATATGGGTTATCCATCGGAGCAGTTATCCTTTTGATAGCCTCTTTAGCCGATACAACCAGCTTCCAGGCGGGACAAGAAAGTTTTTGTGGTTGCTGCAGAAATTTAGTCCCACACTTGTTTGTTTTGTTTTAAAATATTTTTGAGTTTCTTCATAAGAGAGCGAGCCAGAGAAAGTTATTGTTCATTGCTCACAGAAGCATGGAGAGATGTCCTGAGGAGAATCTCTAAGCCTAACAGATCTTGCTAGAAACCCTCGACCATTCGGTTTGCAACTTGGATGATTGTACAGCTCGGCATGAAACAGAGTTGTACCAAATATCACTTGGATGATTGTACAGCTCGGCATGAAACAGAGTTGTACCAAATATCATATTGAAGATTATATCCAGCGTGAGCTTCTAACATATTAAAATATTTTGAATTTTAAATAAAATTATGGTTTATTTAATTGTTTTATTTGTTTTTAATATTTTTAATTTTAAATAAAAGTATGGTTTATTTAATTGTTTTATTTGTTTTTATTAATTTTTAATAGATAACTTTTGATTTTTGTTTTCTTAAGTATTTAGATATTGTTTAAATTTTTTAAATTAGGTTATTTTGAATTGAAAATTTTAAAATAATATTTTAATTATAAATAAAATTATGGTTTATTTAATTGTCTTATTTGTTTATATTAATTTTTAATGAGGTAATCCTATTTTATATAATAGAAATAAAAGTTCACTCAAATATTTGAAATTGAATTGAGTCTTAATAGTTGAAATTCAAATTTATTTTATAAATTTATAAAAAAAAAATTAGCATTGTTAAAATATTTAAAATTAAACATATTTTAAGTTAGAAAAATTAAATAAGAAACAAAATTTATATATATATACGAATTTGTTTTTCTAAGTGTTTAAAAAAAACAAACTCTAAAAAAATTTGTTTTTTAACAATTAAATGTTTCAAATATATTTTTTAGATTTCATAGATATTTTTTTTTATATGTGTAATTATATATATATATATATCATGATGAAACTAGAGCCACAATACCATATGTAAAAACTTCTTATAATTGAAAAATAATTACAATGGTAGCACATGTTTTTTTTTGTTTTAATTTAATATTTCAAGTTTAAATTCAAATATGTTTAATTCTAAATATTTTAACACTATTAAAAAAATTATAAAATTTTTAAAATAAATTTCATTTTAAAATAAAACTTATTTTCAAGTATTAAGACTATTCTCAATTTCAAGTTTTTATGAGCTTTCTTTTTTATTTTATAAAATATTATTAACTCATTAAAAATTAATAAAAATTAATAAAAAATAAAGTATTATTTTATTTAAAAATTCAAAACATTTTAATATGTTAAAATCAATAAAATATTATTTAAAAATTTTCAATTTAAAATATTCTAAATTTTTTAATTCAAAATACTTAAAAAAAATTAATGTATATGACTTTTCACTTTCATGGCCGAAGAAGAAACCAAAAAATGTAGCTTTCTTTAGGGAACTAGAAATAATATTTGGCTGAGCTGTACAATCATCCCAGTTGCAAACCGAATGGTCCAGTCTTTCTAGCAAGATCTGTTGGGACTGGAGATCCTCCTCATAACATCTCTCCACATAACAGAACTTGCAAATTCCCGTCTTTATCTTATTGTCTTTATGGAATCACAGATTACAGATATACAACTGGGCATACTTCTATAAGCAACAAGCCTCAACTTTATCTCTCGCTCTCTTATGAAGCAATGAGCCTCAACTTTATCTCTCGCTCTCTTATGAAGAAACTTAAAGATATTGGGTCCAAACAAACAAGTGCGGGACTACATTTTTGCAGCCACCACACATTATGTTGCAGAACCAGAACCAACAACTTTCTTGTCCCGCCTGGAGGCTGAAAGCTTTTTGTCTGGATGGAAGCTTGTTGTCTGCATTGGTGGAGCGAACAACGACCTAATGAAAGGGTATCGCCTAGAGGGGCTATCAAAAGGCCGGTCATGGAGCGGGAATTTTCAAAATTCAAATTGTGTCCCAGCTGGTGAATGAGACCCCTGGGAGGCGATGGCATATGCATGTTATGCCAATGCATCATAAGCATGGATATGTTCGGATAACTGCTCCGATGGATGCCGATATATTTGCAGCAATGGTATCGATGCACAAGGATATACGAGGGTGCGTCACTGGCAGTTGCAACACTTCTGATTAGACTGCTGCAGGGTGTATATTTTGTGCCATCGCCATGTCGCAGAAGGCAACCGCTAGTATGACACGACAATGAGCGATTTTATAAAAAAATGGTTGAGAAAAAACGGGGCGTTTTGGTTTGCCCATATCCCACTCCCTTTTTAAACACGGCTTCCATAGGTATAATTGCATAATTGCAACTCTATACAGTAAAATGCATTCATTCTAGTTAGTAGGGGAATAAAGTTGAAATCTTGGTTTGCAACTGGAATCGATCGCTGGTCCCAAGAACTTTGTGTTCTTATCCCTGTTGCATCTTCTCTAAAATTCATTAGTTATTATAGCTAGATGATTGAAGCTATTTCGTGAACTGTTAGGCTCCTTTATGATTTTGTAATAATTTAAATTTTTTTGGCAAAATTTTATCATTTTTATTGGTTTATATTTGAAAAGCTCTAACTTCTAAGAATTTAGGATTTTAATAGGTAACCTTTTTTTTTAATAAAGAAAGTGTAAACATGTCTTACTTAGTGAAAAGGATGGAAAAATTACGGCTGCCCTGGTATACGATATGATTTCCAGTTCTCTTCATGGAATCGTTGTGGATCAGGTTGTTGCTAACCTGTGGAGGTGCAAAATCCCATTAAAAATATGTTGTTTCACTTGGCTGGCAGTTGGGAATCGGATTTTGACATGAGAAAATCTCATGAAGCGTGGATGGGTCGGGCTTGGTGTTTGTATCCTTTGCAGCTCCAGTGAGGACACGGTTCAACACATTTTCATCGAATGCCCCTCACAAGACGAGATCTCATTAGTCTCTGTGAGCGTTTATGTGAGCCTCCTTCTATGGATTGCACTCTTAGTTTATTTTTGGAACATTGGTTTACCAAACACACCATTCACTCAACCCACAGCTACATTCCTCTCTTTGTTTTTTGGAGTGTTTGGAAAATGTGCAACAGATGCATCTTTGATGGTATGAAGGCTTCCATGATGGACATAATTCGACAGGTGGATTACCTTATGCATATGTATCCTGTTCTGAAGCAGAAGAAAAAAATCAGGAACATTGGTCCTAGCGTGAAGATTATCTTCCCATGTGGATTTTTTGATGGGGTTGTTGCAGGAAAAAAGGGAGGTGTTGGGTTTGTTTTGCTTCTAAATGAAACACTCTCAGTTTCTCTATGGGCTGCGGCATAAGCACCAATACCATGGCAGAACTTGTAGCCCTATGGGCTCTTTTTGTTGTAGCAAAAGATCTGGGGATACCTTCCTTAAATGTTTTTGGAGACTCCACTGTCATCATCAACTGGGCAAAAAATGCTGCACCTTTGGCTTCACCTTGCTTGGATCACTGGTTTCATGATATTAGGATTCTAATGAACAGTTTCTCCTTTTTGGTTATCAAGCATATTTATCGTGAGCACAATCAGCGAGCTGATTGACTATCAAAAGAAGCCTTGGATTTGGCTCCTGGATTTGGTAATTTCAATGAGTTTATTGATGGTCTGAACGATTTGAAAGGGATTTTTCAGCTCTTTTAGAGCTTGGTGCCGAGGCTAAGGCCATTTATTTTTAATGGTCACCTATTTATTTTTTTGTTGTATGGAGTCGACTTCTTTTGTTAAAGCACTCAACTCCCTCTCTGTACTCATGATGATTAAGCTTGGTTGTCAAACTGGCCCTTTGGATATGTTGTTTGCTCATCTTTTTGTAGCCTTTCTATGTACTAGTTGTAAGGATCCCCTCTCTGTTCCATTGCACATGGAGACTTGATGGCCTCTTGACATTTTTTGGTAAGCTTTTATGTTGTTTAGAAGCGTGGTTGAAGGCTCCACCGTGTATGATGTCCTTTGATTCAACTATATTAATATCAAGGTCTGGTATTTTTTCTTCTGAAAAAAAACAAGTAATACTAACTTTAACTTATTAAGAAAATAAATTTTATATTTTTATAAATATAAAATTAAAAAAAATTAATTTAAAATTTTATTAGGGAAAAAAATTAACATCATGATAAAACCAATTTGTATGTCAAATATTTATATCAATTGAAATTATAAATAAGAAAGGAAACTTAATAATTGAAAATTACTTTTTGGAATATTTTTGAAAAAGTTGATTAATATTAAATTAAAATTTAATTTGTTTTAATATTTTATCTGGTACATCTACAAATTCTTTAATCTAGCCGTCAAGCAAGGGTTTTCTACACCTTGAATTCAAAGCCCTCTAATTGTCGGACTATTATGATTAGCCCTCAGCTAAGTTATATGGTATTATCTTAGAAAAGAAGATCAATGGATGGCTAGAAATAGAAAGTAAGCGGGCTAAAGGCCAAACAGGTTTTAGAAGGAATCATTCAACCATAGAACACCTCCTTACATTTAGGATCATTGGAGAGGAATACCGTAAGATAAGTCTTACATATTTTGTTGCTTTGTGGATTTTAGAAAAGCTCTTGATACAATGCCTAGAAATAACTTGTGGAATAGGCTAGAGGAGGTTAACATTCCTTTTGAGTTGAGCGCTGCCACAATAAGCTTATACAAAAAGGTCATTGCCAAGTTTAAGAATAATGAGTGGTGGACAACAGATATAAATTGTAATATTGGAATTATACACGGTTGACCCCTCTACCCTACCATTTTTGGCATTTACATTGATAAGCTAGAAAAGTGTTTAGAAGAAGCAGGTTGTGTAGTTACAATCTTAGCTAGGATAGTTATTAGCCTCCTACTTTATGTTGATGATATTGTTCTTATGGAAAGGTGTCCTTCTGATCTCGATAAGCAATTAAGAATTCTTAAAGGTTTTTTCTCTAACATGGGTATGACAGTTAACACCAACAAGACAAAAATCATGATTATAAAATCTAAGAAAGACACCTATGCAAATTTTATTTATGATAATAGAAATCTAGAGGAAGTGACTTCTTACAAGTATCTCGGAATTGATATTCATCACAAGCTCAATTGGAACTATAACATTGAGAAAAATGATTAATGGAGGGTGGAAAGCTTATTTTGGTCTTGAAAATAATTGTAAATCATCCAATTTGGTCATGTGGGGTTAAAAAAAGTTCCTCTTTGAAACTTGTCATCCTCGCTATCATGTATGGTTGTGAAGTATGGAGGTGCAACATTTCTAGAGAATATTGGAAGAAGATTGAACAAATCCAGAAGGGATTTATAACTTATAACCTCAAAATTAAAAGCAATACGCCTTATCCTATTCTCCTCATAGAAGTGGGTCTTCCCCCCATCGAGAGAATTGCTATGACTAGGTACATTATGTACAAACATAAGATAAATAACATGGGAAACAAGAGACTTCCTAAAAATACTTTAAACTCAAGTCAAAACCAACTACGCCTCAAGCGGTGTTGTGTAAAGATACCATGTCTTGGTTAAACCATTGGGGCATTAATGAAAATGTCATTTTGCAAAACATTTACAATGTCAAAAATATTATTACTTGTAAGTTTAAAGATAAATTCTAGTGTGAGGAAAATTTAGTAGTTAAGAGAAAATTAAGATACTATAAGGAGGTAATTAATCATAACTTGGAGGATCAAGAGTATCTCTCGATAGTAACTAGCTCACAGAAGAAAATTAATATAGCCAAGACTGGAACGAACTCTCATGAACTCCATAGTGAAACAAGACATTGGTCTATTCCTAAATCTCCATGGGCGAAAAGGGTTTTCCATTTGTGTGAGTCTATGAGCGTTGAAGATGAAAATCATTTTCTCTTAGACTGCCTTGCTTACACCCACATTAGATATGAGTTTCATAGTATTTGCTGCAACACAAACCTTTATAACCTCCTAACTTGCCAAAATTATAGTGAGCTTGGAAAGCATCTTGACAAGCTTTTTGAGCACATGAACAAGATTTTAAAGTAAACAAAGTATTTTCCTTCTTAAGGTCCGATAGACCAAAGTTGGTCTCAGAGGACGTTAATCATAACATTCTATCTAACTCTAGCGTGTATCATATTTGATTAAGAATAATGATCAAAGATGCTTTTATTTATTAAAATGCTTTTTTTTATTGGTTAGAATTTTGTGCATGGCCCAACAAATATTATTTTTATTGGAAATACGGTGGATGAGTCAATTAAATAAAAATAACATGGCTAGAAAAGTAGAAATTGGAAAAATATTTAGCCAGGAAATTAGATATTCGAACAGTTTCCGAGCAAGAAGATGGGTCACGCACAAGTTGAACGTGAGTTATGCACCAACATTTCTAACCGAAGGTGGGTTAAGAGCAGGTTACAAATCTCCAGATTCTACATTGCATTAAATAAGTGTCATCTGGAACATTATTAAACCTTCAATTATAATTAATTTGTACTTCTATGTAGTTTTTTTCTTTCTACGTAGTTAAGATGCAGGTGGTGCATTTAGTAGGAAAGGATTTTGAATTTGTGAATCAAGTTGTTCAATCTTATCTATAATTTGGTGGGTAACTTCAAAAAATTCCATGGATGGAATTGAGAGAGTTACTTAAGAAACTCATTAGCCTAGCTTTGTTTAAAAAAAGATACTGCAATTTTCCATTGTTAAGAAAAATATGCTGCAGTCTTCCATTGAATATACACCATGTACTTGTTATTGGATAAATCTACTCAAGCATACTCAAGCCAAATCTCCCTAGTCCAAGTGGATCTAGAACAAATCAAGTACATAATACATCCTACTTTCCTAGATAAAATAGAAATGCAAGTTAACAAATAGATCACCTACCCGAGGTCTACAAATCCTCTTCTCTCTTTGTTGATTAAAACTCTAGAGCCTTCAGATCTTGAGCTGCAAAACCCTGTAGAGCAAGTGGAAACAAGAAAACAATAAATGTGTATCCAAATATGAATTAATCTAAGCTAACAGTTAAGGAAGAGAGTTCTAAACATCATCAACACAACAACATTTATGGAAAGAAATTTGTATTACTGTAATCAAGGAGATACATAGAATTACATAGGAAAATAACATCACAACCTAGCCTTAACGCTGCAATATTCCATCCAATAATCCAAGCCAAGCCTCCAAAGGATGACAGTAAGCCTCCCAAAGGATTAGATCTTTCCTCCCAAAGGATAATAGGAATCACCTAGAAATTCCACCAACATAAGAGTACCATAGTCCTTCCTCCCTTCACAATGGAGAGAGGGTTCAATTTATAAGGCTAAAGGGATAGAGTAGGTTGAGGATTAGGAGGAGGGGTCTAAGGGATCTTTCCCATAGGTTAAGGAACCGAATTTCACCTCACCTAGATGATAGGGATGATCGTCCACCTCATCTACCTTCAAGAAGGGCCTCGAAGCTTTGATTTTTCCCTCTAAACACCATCGACACACCTTTCATGAAGGGAAAGAGCGTTGGTGCACCTTTCATGAAGGGAAAGAGAGTCGGTGCACCTTACAGGAGGGGAAAGAGTGCCACTGGCACTTCTAGCATGAAGATAAAGAGCGTCGACGCACCTTTCCTTAGGAGAAAGAGTGCATGCCTTCTTAGAGGAGAAAACAGGTAAGGAAAGAACCTCATATTCAATGCCATTCGACCAAGGGAACTTTAGGGATTGAGGCATAGGGTTAACACATGGATCATGATGACGAGATTTTGGTGTAACAATAATTTATATATATTCGGTATTATTGAAGTTACCTCATTCTAAAGAGTCAAGTCTTCTGGATTTTGTTCTGATTGGAAAAGTATTTCTCAATATTCTGATGATGATAAATTAACAATGTGCTTAAGGTAGGGAATCTAAGCCATGGCAAAAAGTCCCATTATGGATTGTAGTAGTTTATGGATATCATTTTATGGCAGTCTATAAGGGGCCATCATAACTATGAAAATAATTTACAGTTTTGCTAGTCATCTAATTTTCTAAAATTCTAAATGGCGGTTTTCGTTTACCCATACCTCAACCTGTCATACACGTCCTCAACTAATTGAGTGCCAAATATGTTATTTAATCTTATAAAACTGTAAATGGCATTTTTTCTTTTTCATACCTGTCATATACGACTTGAATTTTCAAATGAGTGTCAAATACGTCACTTAAAACGAAAAAAATGTTCTACAGACCATCAAATTCTATGATTCGATGAACCTGAATCGAGTCGGATTTTTATGGCATTGAGATTACATCATCTAGAAGTGAATTCAACATCTCCTCATGATGAACCATTTTTTCTCACCTTTCAATTATTCGAAGGGCCAACACAGTACACATATCCAATTTTGACCTGACCCCATGGATTCCTTCCTAGCAGCTGTAGTCAATTACCAATCATGCTTCTTCTTACGGAAGATTGATAAATAGGGGTCATTATTATTAGTAGGCTCTATATTGACTCCATTCTCTATGTTCGTTAATTTTTGTCTAGCAAGGCCGCATATGTGAACAAATTTGAGTTCACTGATAGTATGAGTGAAATGGGTAGAATTGAAGACAGTCTCATCCATTTTCGATGGCTTTCACTGACAATTCATTTCCATCCTATCATTTTTATGTTCATTGGAAACCCTTCCCCATCGCTTCAATGAAGTCTTTTCTCCACTAAGTTGACACCCTGTCCCTCTTCAATAACCCAAGAATTCCCTCTCGGTGGTATAACAGGATTGATTTCATCAATTTCGGCTTTTACGCTGTCCATATTAGCTGGGTATTGCATGTTCTTTTTGCTGAGCCATTTTTGTCTCAGCATTTCTCTCTACCTTAACATTTTCTTCTTTCATTGGAATTTCCCTTTTCTTCTTGTCAGACCTCTCATGCAATGTGTATCACTATTATAATTCTTCTATGCTCTCATCTCCCAACCATATAACTGGAATGCAACCTTCTCTTCCACTCCCTTTCTACCCCTAGTGTTAAAACATGTCCACTTTGGCCATGTTTTCCCCCTTGTGTTGCAGTCCCGTATTAGCCTTGTTCCATAGTAGTTGGTATCCTCGTTTGAATCTAGGAAAGTACAATAGAGGATGGGTTGGATTGAGGGTGAATCAACAGTTTAGTTTCACTCTAATGAATTCCACTTGTAATATGGTCAATCCGACCCTTGAGGTCTATAAATAGAATGTAATAGGTAGTAGGGACATTTACTATTGAAGGAATTGTTTGATGTTACTGATTCAACTGTAAACTAACCCTCTGCTTTGTAATGAAATCATAATATAAAAAAATATCTTGGGCCCGTTTTAAAACATTCTTGAGTATCAATCTGGTTATATTTTTGTATTATCTCTGTTTTTTTCCTAGAAATGTATTATATCTATTATGTTCTCATTTATTTATTTCTGTAAGGAATGATGATGATTTATATTATAATAATAAAAAAATACATATTATAATATAACTTGCAGAGCCATGAGACTGGCTTCCAAACAATTATCCAATTCAACATCTTTTCTAAGTTGTCCTTGTCATGAAATAATTCTATAAATACAAGATTTACTAGAGAAACTATGATGCCCGTGAACAAGAAACCAACATTTACAGTTGTTCTATTCTCATTTCAAATGTTGGATGCATTCTTATTTCACAACAGAAGTTTTTATGTTTGAAATTACAACTATACTATTCTAATTAGGTTTTTGTATGCTTGAACAGACACTTTGTAGTTTGAATCAGTAATTTTGGCTTTGTAATGCATGTTGGGCATGCATTTGGGTGAAGCTATCCAAAATTGACTTGCTTAGTAAAATGCACGCACGTGCCCAATTTATTTGTTAAATTCAATGAGTAAAATATGAGAGTGTTTTTTAATTATTTGAGTCCCCCTTTAGAAGTTTAATATTTCCAATTTTTTACCTTAAACTTTTGTTGTCATCAATGTCAAAAGTGTTCACAAATGATAAAGGAATAACCAGTGGAGATGGTGGCAGACCGAAGGTTGCAGGTATCCAGAAATAACAAAGGAATGACAAATGAATAACCTTATAGTAAGTTGAATGAGGATCGATTTTCGTATAATCCGCAAAATATCAAAACGAATGGTGGGGATTGAGTCCGTAGACGTAGATTTGATGGTCCAGGAGAGATCCACGTCGAAAGTTGCAAGGGTGATAAAAGATCTACAAATATCCATGAGATCCGCACCAAAAAGTAAATCGACGGTTGTAGAGAAGGCCTCAAAGATTCGATGGTTGGAAAGATTGCAAAGGAAAAGTTGCGGGGAGTCAACTTTGGAAATTTGGTCAGGCATCCCGCAATCTGGAAAGATTGGACAGCTGAGATTAGTTCTGCTAAAGTAGATCGACAGTGTGGAAAGGAACTTGCAGAAATAAGCTCGTGGAAAGGAGCATGCGGAAAGGAGTTTACGGAAAGGAAAAAAAGGACAGTCGACATCCTGCATCCTGCATCCTGCAGTATGGAAAGATCGGATGACTGAGATTAGTTCTGCTAACACAGGTCGACGATGCGGAAAGGAACATGTGGAAAGAAAGTTGCGGGGAGGCAACTTTGGAAAATTGGTCGGGCATCACGCATCCTACAAAATAGAAGATCAACGGTCAGGAAAATGCCTGATGAAGATCAATGGTGGGGATTCGTTGATGAGGAAATGATGTTGGGGAAATATGATTTCAAGAAGAAATATGTAGAGTAGATCAACGGTCTAAAGAGATTCGTATATAAGATCAACAGTCCGGATTGTATCTGGAAAAGGAGAGTGCGGAAACACCAGACGGCGGTAAACAGGGCTATGGAAACGAATTCTGAGCCATGGAAAGAATGAAACATCGCCATTGATGAGAAGATGTGACAATTGAGTAGTTGGATGATGATTGGGTGTGTCTGTAAATAAACAGTCATGATCCAAAACAAAAGGGCACAACAATGAAGAGTTGCGTTGATACGAAGTAAGTATAGGGTATTTAAATGAATGAATATGTAAAGAATTAATTGTCTTTGTCAGTATGTTTGATAGATTCCAAAGAGAATAATTTACAGTTATTCCAAAAGTTTAAGAAAATCAGATTAGGGTGGTAGGGTGTCACTAGAGCAGGCCACAGGTATGCAGGGGGTCGAAGCCTCCTTTCCAGTCGTAGCTGGAGAACAAGGTGTCATAACATCCTTGTCTGTAGGAGAAGGCAGAAAAACCATAGGGGTGTTGCAACATCCTAGTTTGTAGTTGCAGGAAAAACCTAGGGTGTGTTTTGCATCCTTTCTGTTGCAGCAGATAAACAATTTTGTAAATTCATCTTATTAATGAGTTTGTGTTGGTGGTTTTCTCTTTTAAGGTTTCCATGATAAAAATGTGTCTTTATTGTTGGTTTTGTGTATTTTAAAGTAAAAATTGACAATACTGATTCACCCCCCACCCCTCTCAGTATTGTGGAATAAACCTACAATTGGTATTAGAGCCAAGTTCCTTCACAATAGTTTAACCATTGGAAGGAAGATCCCATACAAAAATCACAATGGATCAACAAGAAGGTTTGGACACTAACAAACCTCCACTATTTACCGGAGAAAATTACGCTTACTGGAGTGTAAGGATGAGATGTCATTTGATGTCCCTGGGATGGAAGGTTTGGGAAGCAACCCAAGAATATCATAGAATAGGAAACCAATACCCTATAGACACAGTTGAACTAGGTGAATATGAAGGTAATGCCAAAGCCTTAAACACAATCTTAAGTGGTTTAACAAACTTGGTATTCACTAAAGTGATGCAATGCACATCTGCCAAACAAGCATGGGACAAGTTGAAAATTATCTATGAAGGAGAATCTAAGGTCAAATAATCTAAACTCCAAACATATAAAGGTCAATTTGAAAATCTTAAAATGAAAGAAGAAGAGAATATTGGTGCCAATACCTTCTTCATGTAAATGAAATTGTTAATGCGATCATAGGCCTTGGAGAAAAATTAAAAGAGAAGGAACTGGTAAGCAATGTACTAGGAACATTACCAATGAGATATGACTCAAAGGTTTCCACCCTAGAGGAATGAAATGACCTTAAAAAGGTAACAGTAGATGAGCTGCATGGAATTCTCACTGCTTATGAGATGAGAACTGGACAGGATATAAAATTGAAAAAAGAAGCAATGTTTAAAGTCACTTCCAAAATCAATCAGAAAATCAAAATGATGAGGAAGCCTTTTACATTAATAAACTTGAGAGAGGAACTGGAAAATACAAGTGGAATTTACCCTTAAAGTTTTTTAATTGTGGAAGGATTGGACATTTTCCCTCTAAATGCACCTACACTAATCAAAGGGAAGGCATCTAAAGAGCCAAGTTTTCAATGATAAAGGTGCATTACCACTAATCAAAGTATGAAATGATGAACAAAAAACTAATGGAACAAAATCAAATATTATGTGTTTCCACTTGTTATTGATAATGTTCTACTTTCTATTTATAAAACTAGTGGCAAATCTTCCTGTATTACAAATGGAAATCGAGTTACCAAATATGTGGGATGAAAAACATACATTCCTACAGCTGTCATATTTCCTCCATGTAAGTTGTTCTTTGATTGGAAAAGATAATGTAATAGCTCATTTTTTGATATCTTTCCTCTACTAAACCGTACACTCGTCTTCCATAGGAAACCAATGCCTCCACATGTAATTACTACATTGTTGCATCAAAAATTGATCTTTTTATGCTAATAAATGAAAAATGAAGGATTCATTGTCATTTCTCTGAGAATTTCTAAGGTCATTTTCTTGTAAAACAAATATTGTATAAATCCTGTTAAGGTCCACATGTTCCAACTCATGACCTGTGAGCTTTATCTTAGAAAAATTAAGATCAATACTAAAGAGTTGTTTCTTTACAACTTCTACATTCTTAGGACATAGGGGTATAACTATAACAATATTGGTAAGTTGGAATCCCGTTAACACCCCCCCTCTCTCTCTACATCTAACCCCTTAACACCCCTTATATCGATATCTCTAACCCCTTACCACCTGTGAATGTCTCTCCCTTCAGCCATCTCTCTTTGTCTATCTCTAACCCATTAACACCCCCCTCCCATTTCTCTAAATTTAATCCCATATCAACCCCCCACTGCCTTATCTACCTCTAACATGTCACCACTCCTTTCCCCTCTAGCTTTAATCTCTTATCACCCATGTTAATGCAACAAATTGCTCACCTAACTCTATATGGTATAAACCACACAAACACATCATTTCCCTGCCATTTTTCTTTACCTTTGACCTCCACAACTATGGTTTACCTTGATTCTCTCTCAAAAAAGGCCAAAAAACCCATAAAAATGCCAAAACGCCCACAAGAGAGATAAAAAGCTCACAAAAGGGGCTAAGAACCCCAAAAAGGGATAAAAAAAAGAGCGCTTAAAAACCCACAAAAGGGCTTAAAACCCTAAATAGGGTCCAAAACCCTAAAAGAGAGAAAATGACAAGAAAAAACTATAAAATAGTGTGGAGGTCTCAATCACAAGATTCACTTATTCCTTCTTCCATTTTTATATTTGTGCATATGGTGAGAAACCGTCATTCTCATAGTACTCACATCATTTTGCTAATCATTCCATAGCCCCACCATCTCCCATCCGGTGCATAGAGGAATCCTCCGTACTAACCAGCATGTGGAGAGGCGGCCCATTTCCAAGCTTTGGCCACCGTGGTCCATTTTCAAAAAATTGAGAACGTATAATTGCCCATTTCCATTTTCTTGTTTTTTCTAGCTCTTCCATCACCAATTCTACCCTTTTCTCCCATAGACGGAAGGGATGTGCTTTGGCATGTAGTAAGGGTAAAAACCCTGCTATAGTCTTGGCAGCCATACTGGGTCGATCCTTTTTTATCATCTTGTTTTGAAGGTGTATATTTTATTTTGATTCTCAGTCTTCATTGTTCAGACCCCATGCCCTCGATCCGACCCTGTAAGGCACCCATGCCTGCCCCTATCGGCCTCTGCCGACCTGCTTTTTTAATTTTCTTTAGTTTTGGTCGAAGTCACACCTTTCACGCTGAAACACGTGACCCAGTTGTGCCTTTTGGGATGAAACCCGTGACCCAGGTCACGACTTTACCCCCGTAAAGTATGAATTGCCTCCTAGGGAAACGTTGCATCTTTTTTCAGTCAGAAGCGACCTGGTCATGTCTGTTTGGTTTGTTTCAACGATCCAGTCGTTGTCCAGTAGTTAGAAGCGACCTGCCTATTTCTTACCCCAATCAACTATGTTTTTCTTTTTTAAATGACCTAGTTGAGACTGTTAACTTGTCACATGTGACCTGTCTATTTCTAAGTTGACTTTTGCAGTTTACATTTCTGTATTTGCATTTAAAAAAAGGAAATTAACCCACTTATTTGGCCCCTCCCCCTATACTCATTCATCACCCTCTAGGGTATTTTGAGATACGATAGGGGGTTAAGTAAGTTTAGTAATAGGCATCCACTCAACTACTATTGTTTTTTTCAATTAAAAACAAGTGACTTTGGAGGTTACAAGGAGTGGTAAACCGTTGGGGGTCTCACGACATTCACGTCCTCCTTCTTGAGCACCGAGCACTAAGGGTTTGACCTATGGATCTATGGGTGGACTTGTTTCCACTTTGTTGAGAGCCCATCAATCCCTCTTTGATTTAAATGATACAAAGTTGGGGTAGTCACACTAGTGGTTTGCAAACATTACATCTAGTCACATATTTTCATACCCTTTTTTGTCTTACATTGTGTTCCAATTTGCTTTTATCTTTCAGACCTATTGTGATATAGCCCTTTGCTTGTTTATTGCAGTAAACCCATTGTTTATTTATTTGAAAGTAAAAATAAAATATTCATACACAAGTGCACACCTAATCACACCACTAATCAAACAAACCCAGTTCATGACCCCAGGCAAAACCTTAAAAGTAACCAAATTTACTTAAACACATTTCAGTTTGGGACATAAGTCTCATCCGCAACAACTGTGGGAAGTACTTAGTATTTTCCCTAAAACTCATTGTGAGGAGTACCACAGGAACCCCAAAGTAGCTGGCCAACGAGAGGACCTACCAAGCGAAACAGGTAATGAACCCCATTGGATTAACTATATACCAACTGTGAGGAAAAAACCAAAGCATTGTCTTCAGGCAGTCTTGGTGGCCGAGTGGCTCCTTTTGAGCCAATAGGAAGTCGATTTAAAAATGGGGTCCAACATTCATTACCAATTACTACAATAAGCCACCATTGCTTCACCATGATTTTCCTCTCGACTTAGGGGACACTCCCCTCAGTTTGGTTCATTAGACCACCATCGTCGAGGACCTCTTTGACAGCCCCCCCCACCTTCAGAAGGCCATAATACCTTTGATTCAGATTCATATTCCTACTATTCCGAGCCCAATTTTTTTACTGCCCCATCTAGCCCCATGGCTGGCATGCATCCTAATCCCTTCCAAGGAGGGATAGTCGATGGAGGACCCACATCCTTTCCTCCCATTATTACTATCATCCCTACCAATGGTCCCAAAACCACTGTGCATGCTTCTGTAGGTGTGTTACCCACTAGTAGCAGCCCCGCTCCATCTATCACAGCTCCTACTATGCTACCTTATATAGCTAAGGAAGTGGCCCTTCAATGAATATTATGGCTATCCCCGTTATGGGAAGTCGCCCTCACATACCCCCAGCCATGCATGGACTTCATACTCCTGCAACCCCCAATGCCATTGTCAGCCCATCCCGAACCAATATTGGGTACAAATTACCATTCATGGATCGTCTTAAATTTCCAGATGTGGCTAGATTAACAAATGACCCAATCAGACATCAACCTCATTGGCCTCCCATGCCAACCAAACTCCCATCAGACATACCAAAGTTTGAGGGAAAGGCCAGCGAGCACCCACAAAACCATATTATGTCATTCCATATATGGCTTTCCTTAAACAACATTGTGGATGACTTCGTCATACTGAGGCTATTACAACGCACACTTACGGGTGCTATTGCAAAATGGTACATCGAGCTGCCACCTACCTATTGCCCCGGTTTTTTCTCACTTGCCTCTATGTTCCTTTAGTACTTTCAAATACTTGTTCGGTATGATGAGGGAGTGGAGGTCCTTCTATCCTATTGTCAGAACACAACTACTCACATCACCTATCACATCCATGAATGGAGACGATGTTGTAGCATGTGCAAGATCCAACTAGATGACAGGATATTCCTCGACTAGTTCCTAAAAACCTTGCTCCCACCTATAGCCAAGGAATTGACCTTTGAGAGGCCCCAAAATTAGGAGGAGGCCATCTTAAGGCCCAACATTTTGATCTCAACTACCCCTAGTCTGGGTATCTATACACCATCATACCAGATGCTCCTCATGCCGGCACCTCCTACAGCAATACCCCAGGGGCATCCCATTTTGCAGATGGTATCATTGGCTCGGTCTCGAAGCACCCTTAGTACTATACGACACCCACTATGATGCCACCACACCCAGGAAACACTCATAATGTTGCACACCCAAACCTTATACCTGACTACTCGCAGATGATGGATCAGTCTGGAGCCACATCTTCCTATGCACAACCCACACCAAGCCAACCCACTAATGGACTGAATTGACCTACACATTCGTATTCATGCCAAGCAACTAGATGTGCAATCCCTCCTGTTCCTCCAGTCTATTACGCACAACCAGTGTAACAACCTTCGGCTCCAGCCCCGTCCCCTTTGGTCTCCATGGGATAGGTTTTTTCTCAGTAGAACCGTCTGAACTAGCATGCCCCCAATAACCAAAAAGGGAAGGGAAGAAAGAACCGAGGAAGGAACTGAGGTAATAACCAGGAATGAGGAGGCATCCAACAACCTAACCCTCCCAAAAATAATTGCGCAAACCCTCCGGCACAGAACCTTAAAAATCCTGACCGACTGGGAAAGAATCCTCAATTACGGACTAATCATCCATGCACATTATTTCAAACCTACGATCATTATACACACTAGTGCCCTCATATGGCCCGTGCCCGCCAAACTCTCCAAAATGAAGCTCAACGCGACACCACTGCAGCAGCCCATGCTCAGCCCAACCCAACATCACTAGTTCCTCCACCGATGGTGCTCCTAAAACCTCTCTCACACCAAAAACTGGTGTCAGCAACACCCTTGGCCCCACCTGCTCCTTCCATAGCCCCACTTGCCAAAACCGAAGTCCACCACCTAATGACATTGTCAACCAAAGAATCTAACCTCCAAAATTGACGTAACCAGTATGGCTCTAGTACAACCACCACTGACTCATCCGTGGCATCCAAATCCAACACTTCCAACATGCCCCTTCACTTACCTATTCCCCCCAATGATGGGGAGGCCAAAGTTCCACGGTTTTCGATACGACGTATCACCAACAACGCAATTGCACGAGCTTCCTTAAATTATAGCATCATTGACAACTTGGACCAATCACCCATAACCATGTCCGCTCTAGAAGTGCTCGAAACCTATCTACTGCAATGGAAATCACTATTATCTGTTATTGGTTTCGTGGATCCCTCCAACTGCAGATTGATCATGTTCGATCTGGATCAAGGAAAACCTAGAATTCCATCCACCATCACCTTCCAAATTCCAGTCTCAATTTGGAATTTGGTCATACATCGCTGCATCATTGATGAAGGGGCATCTACCTATTTCATGTCAACCATTGTCTAGCAGAAACTCGGGTCTTCTACCCTCTAACCATCCTCTACCGCACTCTGCACTTACGATGGGTGATCTACAAATGTCAAGGGAATTCTTCCAAATTTCCCTATTTATCTAGCCACTAAAATTGTTTTGATTGACATCGACGTTACTAATGGCCACCTTGATTATAACCTCCTCCTCAGACGTAGTTACATGTATGTTATTAGAGTCGTGGCCTCCACCGTGTTTCGACTCATGATGTTTCCCCTTGATTTAAAGATCATGACAGTCGACCAATTAACTTACTATGATCCACAGGGGCCAGCTACACCGAAACATGTCATCCCTGCCATCGATACAACAATTGACAGTGTGTCTATCCCTTCCTTGTCGATTGTGGGCCCGGTATTTCTCGTCGAAACATCTCTGACGACCACTTTCCCATCTTTACCACCTATGCCTGCACCAACCGACATAGCCGATTTATGTACTCTCTCATCCAGCACCATCCTGACCCCACCACAAAATCAGCCGCAACCCCATCCACATGATTCCTTTCCTATTCCCACCATCCAGCATCATGAGCAATCCCTTCATGGCTACTCTAAATTTACCTAACTTTACATTAGCAATTCATATGTGGTACCTCGAACCATCTAACCCAAATCCAAGGCCTCAGGTTGTGCTGACTCTCATCCAACCTATTGCAGTTGATTGATGCCCTCCACCTGGACCTTCAAACACACCATCCACTCCTAAGCCTGCTCCTTCTCTCCCAAAGAAGACTGGGGGAAAGGCCACCAAACTGATAGTCGAACCGTGACCAACTCCACCTTGCGCTTTGTGCAATGTACATGGTCACGCAACTCAAAACTACCAAAATATACCTATCCTACGCACGCACAAAGACGCTATGGATACAACTAACTACACTCGATTCATCATTATCTCAACCTCTCCTGTGGCCAAAAACAATTCTTTTAGGACTAACCATGCGTGCACAATTTGCAGATTGTATGGCCATTATTCTCACCGTTGCCCAGACTTGGCCAAGTATTGGGCCATCCTTAGCGATCTTTGGAAACACTCTCATGAATCCAAAAATCACTTTCATAGAGGAGATCCACCCTCTAGTTTCCTCCTCGAACACCACCACGATATACATGATATCCAACACCACCAGCCTTCCATCTCCACAACCATATATGATCCCTCTAATCCATCCAACTATTGTTTCAATAATGACAAGGAGATCCTTGAAAGTCTGACAACTCCTGATTACTCATGGGATGATATGCACCATCGTTCATTTTTTATCCCCGAGGAACCTCTATCCTCATTGGACCAATATTCAGTCAAATCTAAGGACTTCATCCATGGTAAGTTTGATTGGTTTAAAAACCTCATTCGAGCTCCCGATGCTTTTGAAGAAGGAAACATGGCCAACATTTCTCCCACAATCAAGGTCAATATCTCAACCAATCCTGAGATTGTTGAAGAAATCATACGTTGATCATCGTGGTCCCATGATGAAGTCGCTTCCTACAAAGCACTTTTTCAAGAATTGCGTGACATCATCGCTTGGTGCCTAGGTTGGATCCATCCATTATCGAACACCATATCGATACATGGCCTAGCGTGGCACCTGTTAGTCATAAGCAAAGACCAATTGACCCTTCGATATCCACTACGATCAAATATTAGATTGACAAACTGCACACTGTCAGTTTCATATATCCAATTGCACATACCACATGGGTTTCCAATCCAGTTCTCATCAATAAAAAATAGGGTACCATCCATGTATGTACTGATTTTTGTGGCCTAAATTTGGCATGTCCCAAAGGAAATTTCCCCACTCCGTTTATTGACCAAATCACTGATGCTTGTGCTAGACATGAAGTCTTTTTGTTCATCGATGGTTTCTCTAGGTATAACCGAATTCAGATTTGCAAAGAAGACCAGTACAAATCTGCTTTCACCATCCCCTGGGGCATGTTTGCATATCGATTCATGCCATTCGGCCTCAAGAATGTTGGAGCCATTTTCCAGCATGCTATGACTTTTTGCTTCCATGAAATCATCCATATCATACTAGTCTATGTGGACGACCTCACGGTTCACTCACAGAAGCGTTCACATCATCTCGATGACTTGGGACAAGGTTTCTTACGATGCCATAAATACAATATCCACTTGAACCCCCTCAAGTGTGTGTTTGGTGTCCGAGCTGGTTGATTACTTGGGTTCATCGTGTCTCACAAAGGGATTGTAGTTGACCCCCTTAAGGTTCAAGCCATTCTTGATCTCCCATCACCACGTACTATGTGTCAACTACAGAGTCTCCAAGGCAAGGCCAATTTCCTTCGTTGTTTTATTATAGAGTATGCGACGAAATTCCATGGTTTATTATGACTGCTTTGTACAAACATTCCTTTTGTTTGGGACAAGCATGCCCAAGATGCATTCAATGCATTAAAACAATATTTGGGCTCCACCCCATTGTTATCTGCACCTAACTTCACCAAAGACTTCATTCTCTATGTGTCGGCATCCAAAAATGCCATCGTCGAAGTTTTAGTCCAAGAGTATGATGCTCGCCAGGAGCATGTGATATACTACGTAAGTCAGAAGCTATCTGGTCCTCTGTTTTGTTATTCACATGAACAGAAGATGGCCCTCGCCATTGTTTTTTCTACCCAAAAGTTGTGCCACTACATCCTTTTCAACCACAGAAGGGCAGTGGCCGAATCCAACTTTATGCAGTACCTCTTGATTCGTCACCTCCTACAAGGTCGTGTTACCAAGTGAGTTGTCGTTCTTCAGGAGTTCTATTTGGAGTTTTTTGTGCCCAAAATCACTAAGTATTTAGCGTTAGAAGCTCTCATGACAGACCTTCCCCCATTTTCTACATCACCACCAGTTACGGTCAACCTTCCTAACGAATTTTTATTTGTCATTTCCACTGAAGTCACATGGTATGGGGACATCCTCTTGTACCTTCGCACCCAGAAATTTGGGGCTAACATGAGCCATGAAGATAGATGACGCATTCGACACCAAGATGCTTTCCATCTCCTCATCAGAGATGTTTTGTATCATCGAGGCATTGATACCATATTACGTTGTTTCCTCACCCACGATGAGCCCGAGAAAGTCCTTAATGACTGTCATAGCAGAGCTTGCAATGGCCACTTCTCAGGTTTGGATATGGCCCAAAATATTCTCCCTGCCGATTATTTTTGGCCAACCATTTTCGTTGATTGCATCAAGGCGGTCAAACATTGCCACAGTTGTCAACTCTTTTCCCCGACGGAGAGAAATCCCCCTGCACCTTTACACCCTGTAGTCACAGTTGGTCCCCTCTGCAAATGGGCAATTGAATTCATGACATGCAATCCTACCTCAGTTCGTGGAAATAACTACATCATTGTGGCCACTAATTACTTCACCAAATGGGTCGACACCATGCCTACATTTAACTATAAGGCCGACACTATGGCACATTTTTTCTTCAATCACGTTATTGCGCATTTTGGTGTCCCCCAACAAATCATGTCAGACCATGGAAAGCACTTTGAAGATGATATTTGGGCAGGACTTTCAACCATGTTGAAGTTTGAACACCAATACTCCTCCTCCTATTACCCTCGGGGAAATGGAAAAGTTGAGGCTGTCAATAAAATCATCAAAATCATGCTCTAGAGGATGGTTGGTAACCATAAAACCAAATGGAATCACATGCTCTTTTCATCTCTCTAGGCCTACCAAATGTCAACAAAGTCTTCCACTGGATTTACCCCTTTCCACTTAGTCCATGGCGTTGAATTGGTACTTCCCATCGAGTGCCAGATTTCGTCGCTCTGCCTTTCCATAAAACTCCTTTATGATACATCACTCCTATAATAATTCCTTCTCCTGCTTGAACAGAACAATGAGGACTGTCGCAGTGCCCTCAAAGTGATTGAAGCAAGAAAAAATCAATCGAAGTCACATTTTGATGCCCAAGTCCACCCTCGCACCTTTAGCAAAGGCAATCTAGTCCTCGTTTATGACCAAGCTAATGATAAGCTAGGAAAATCAAAGTTCAATTCAATGTGGTACAAACCATATGTCATCCACCACTGCCTCATCAAGGGGGAATATATTCTTGCCGACTCTAATGGACACCTCTTGCAGAACCCCCGTAATCGGTTCTACCTCAATAGGTTCTATGCTTGAGATCGCGACCATGAATCACTTGTAGTATACTTTTTCTTTTTTTTGTTTTACATCATTTTTTGCATGAGTCTTACACTTTTTTTCCTTCATTGCTCCATATGTATCCTACCTCACATCGCTACGTTGGATTCTCTCATGGAGCAAGTAGATGGTTCCCTAATCTCGCCTCGGCTACATGCGTTATCTATTCCCCGTCATATGAGTTGATCCACATCGACGAAATGTGTGTTGGCAATTCTACCAACAACCAGGCTGAGTATGACGATGTTAGTGGTATCGTGGTCACTTCCCTCCAATTGGGCATTCGTCACCTTGATGCCTTCTTAGACTCTGAGATGCTTATCTCCCAGTTAAACAACTACTACCGTGTACGCGATCCTTTCCTCTTTATATTTTTCCTCTGCACTAAAGAATTGGTTAGAAATTTTGAATCCATTACAGTCACACATGTTCCAAGAAACCTCAATAATGTGGTAGATCAAATGGATAATGGCATTCTAGAGTGGCATATTCATCATTGCATATAGGAAATAAAAAACTGTAGCATGCATCATCATATAAACGTGCATATGTATGTAATATACATCATCTAGGCATTTTCATCATAAAAAGACGTGGATAAAAACAATAAAAAAGTGCATCCACGTTCATAAAAAATACATACATATATATATATATCATGTCATAAGTGTTCAGTACAAAATGAGAAGCTCCACAAGCTTTCTCAGCTGAGTATACATAGCACTACAAAAATCCTAGTGCACCACCACACTAGGGGTAGCTCCACTAGTCGTTAATCCGAATCAAAGTCCTCCTCTTGTTCCTTTGACTCTGCATCCTCCTCTGTCTCCTCTACCTCACTGTAGTTGTCCTCATCCTCCATTAGCACGTCCCCTTAGGCTACCACCTGAACATACTCTGCCGCAACTATGATCCTCCTCATCAAGGGGGTCCACATGGGAGGAGCGTGGTAACAAGCAGCAATCAGATCATCATCCAAATGTTGCCAACCATCATCAGTAACACCATCCAACAGATGCTCAATATCATGATGGAGGAACCGCAAGGTACTCTAGGGCATGGGAGTAGGTGGATCCACCCCCTCCACCCTCCCCCTCTGTCGCTCATAACTCGTGGGTTGTCATGGTCCAACATCTGCACATACATAGGGTACGTCATCAGTATCCGTCGTAAGCATAAACTAGCTACCACTAAGCTAGTGTACTATATATGAATGTAAACACATAAAAACATCATGTATACGTACCATCTGGTCCCTAGGCCTGTCCCAGAGGTCGGGGCATCTCCAGATCTCCTATGTAGTCCATGCCTACATATGGGTAGTCCTTGATGAGGGCTGGAAGCTAATGCCACCGCGCTAGTAGCTCCCAAGTGAAGAAGCGAACTACTAATCCACCTCCCTCCTGGACCAACATCTCACTCCATCTCCGCATTCGAGGCTCCTAAAGCTCACCATCCCACACTGCCAAGTGTGGTCGAAGGGTCAGTAGTATCTCGAAGAAAAAGGAACACAAAAACAAGGGGAAATAGAAGTCCCCTCCCACATCCATAGCACGGTTCAGCGCACACTGAACCACGGTCAAATACATATGGGCCCACCCATAGTAGGTGCCCTCCATCATGCGCTCTATAATCTGGAGTTGTGACCTTGAGATCTTGTGTGTCCTAGATGACCCTAAGATCCAAAACACCATCACTACAACCAGCTGATTCGAGAGACTCTCAATGTCGCATAACAAAATATACGACCCACACATAGTAGCAGAGGCATAGCCGTGCCTCTCACAAAGATCATCCAATGTCTCCCCATATGAGAGCTTCAACGTAGTGTCACCGATCACTACTAGCATCAGGAGCCTAGTCAAGAAGAAAACATCTTGGAGCATGATCTCTAGCCACTTCCCTTGGATAATGAAGCACTCTGCGTCAGTATCCCAAAAATTTACCATTGTCTCTAGTAGAAGGTTCAATGTCTGCATCAGTGGAACCTACAAGTATTTCAACAACCCACTTTGGGTGAGTGTATCTCGTACTCCCACATTCCGCATGGCCTGCCTCCGCAAGGTCCTAACATCCCCCTCTCTCCACACAGGCCGAGCCATCCTCTACAGCAAGCAAATCCTTGTCAGACACAACCTCACAGAAAAAACTCATCTAGGAATGAAGTTGCCCCTTTTATCCAAACTGAGCAACCCAAGTCACGGCTTTTGGTTGAATAGGAGCGACCTAGTCGCATCTTTTGGCTACACAGGTGCGACCCAGGTCAGACCTTTCTCTTCGATAGGAGTGGCTGGGTCACGACTTTTTGGCCATTAAGTGATACCAAGCTCATGTCTTTTCCCTCGAAAAGTGCAACCCTCATGTGAATCTCCCCTTATACAAATTCATGAGCCACTCGCTCCATTCATACTACACAATCAACCATTTTTTGACCACCAGTCATCGTCCCGCAAGGGGGCCCCATTAGTGTTTTGCATTTCATGCTCATCAATGATCACTACATCACCTCTTTCCATATATCGAACACTTACCCCTTGCTTGATTGACCATTATGGAGTTTCTATTAAGCTCTTTTCTAACTCTTGGAAGAATGAAAAATTGTCGAGCATGCTTGCTTCCTTTCACACTCGTTAAAGTATTTGAAAGGGAATCTATGTAACCTCGTTTACCTCATTTTTTAGATTATGTAGACTATCATAAGAAAAGGATCGCCTTGGCACACTTAGGCGAGGAACACTTCCATTTGTATCCTTTTATTCTTTCTTGGGCATTGGGAACGAACTTTACGAAAATTCTCATCATAGGTTGTCTTTAAGCTCTTTTCCATCCTTCTCATCAAGAAAAGATTTTCGAGCAAACTTGGTTTCATTCATGCTCGTAAAAGTATTTGAATGACCATCCTATCAATGTAAGTTTAACCTTTTCTGGCATGATTGGACTATAAATAGTAAAGAAGTATTCCTTCACCAAAGGTTGGGAGAGCTCTCCTGCACATACTTTTATCCTTTTTCAGACTAAGGAGACTACAAACTAAAAAAGAGACCACACTGGAGTCTTCTTCTTGTTTTCAGACTCTCTAAAAATGAAGACACCATCGAGAATTTACTTTCTTATGATCGCTAAAAAGCCACAAGATCGTTTCACAAGGGTGTCTTTCGATGCCACTCTATATCATAGTTTGGAAGCTTCCCCCAATTGGGTCTCCTTTGTTCAGAGTATTATGCGATGAGTCTTCCTTGGATCCCCTGAGTATTCATACTTCGATTACCTTCCTCTATATTTCCCATTTGAAGTTACATTCTGGGTATTACAACTATGATCCCTATCCCATGAGTCAGTTTCATTTGTTGCCAGGTCAACCCTGTCGTTGTACTCTGAACAAAGGAGGTTTGAGTCCCCCGTACTCCCCTGCCCCTATTCCCCCAATCAATGTGTCAGTCTCTAGATTGTCCCACATATTTGGTTATCCCCCTCGTGATTTTGGTCAAGGACACATCATTTCCTTGATTAGTTGTAGGTATCCCTCTGTCGACGACAACACATCTATTCTAGAGGATAGACCGAGATCCCCCTGTATCCTAGTTTCATACACCTCATTGATGAGTTCCTTGGACCACTTGAGAGGAGTCATTAGTGCTTCTCGAGATGGTTGTGTCTCACATGCTTGACTTCAGCTACATCATCGCACCATTGAGATTCGTACAGGGTATTGGTCCATGCATTATTTGATTGAAGACCTCGGTTGTCACCTGACTCTAGCACATGGGACCCAGACAAATAATAACATTACTATTATAATCAATTAATAATAATAATAAAATTATAATCGACAAAATAATAAATTCGTAAAATTACAAATCGCACAAGCATTTTGGTTTAGCGTGAAAAAAAATTGAATTTAAACAAAAACATGTGCGTGTTTTTTCCACTATGGTTGAACCTCTACACGTGTTGGCATGAAATTCCTACTTCTATGTGTCTTCTTCATACGTTTCTTCAAATTCATCATGCCTATTCCTTGGAGTATGATAAACCATGGCTAATTGAGCATTACATCCAATTTTCCAATATGCTCGTGTTTAGTCGTTGGTTACAGTATGATTATTCCTTGGAGTATGATAAACCATGGCTAATTGAGCATTACATCCAATTTTTCAATATGCTCGTGTTTAGTCGTTGGTTACAATATTTTCAATTTATATTTTCCTTCTGTTTCTTAAAAAAAATTGTATGGTGCAATAAAGGACACAACCATTTCAAAATAATTGCATTAAGGCCTTCAAAAGTTCCACCTACACTTACGTACTATTTTCGAGGTTTGATCACTTAGATAATTAAAAAAAATATTAATTTTTTTTGGGGGGGGATATGGGTGCACTAGCTCTACCAATTATATATTGGGAAACGTGATTCAATTTCCTACATTTCATCATATGTGTCTCAAAATATCCCCCATAAGTATAAGGTTTTGTAGCTATTGTAAATATATGAATGTGAAGAGTTGAAAAAGAGTAAAATTAACTTACATAATATTTATTTGAAACATAATGCAATAAATTTTATAAAAATAGTATCATTAACTAAATACATTTTTTTTTCATTTTTTTCCACTAAAGATGCATATGTGGAAGATGTCTACTAGGGTTAGGTATGGTAACATGTGTAAGGTAAGATAACATGTTATGTTACCAAAAAATAAAAATTATTTTAAAAAATCATGTTAGGTTATAAAATAAGAGATTATGAAAAGTAATTAAAAAATCCATGTCTACTTATAAAATAAAAAATAAAATAAAACAATAAAGAGATCAAATTTATTGAATTACACATCAAAAAATTGAATCCCTCTTAATACTTGATCAATATAGATTTAGGATAAATCTATGGTGATTATAAACAAATTTAAATATAAATGTTTTCAAAATATAAACTTTAAATTAAAATTATAGTTTTTTCTTTTAAGATTTATAATTGCGCCGAGAGGTGCTCTATAGCCCAGTATGGGGTAGATCTTGTAACGTTACGTAACGTTACATAATATTATGTCGGCTATAAAAAAAAATAGAAAAAAAAACAACAACTATATAAATAGCAAGAAGTATCATAAACTACATCATAGCTAGCTACCTTGATCCAGCAATAGCAACAACCACTGCGACAGCAACAATAAACCCAGGTAAGAATTTTAAATTTGCTAATCAACAACAATCAATTCAGATATTCTTTTTGCAGGTAATATTTGTATTATTTAGAGCCTTTAAAAATTCTTTAGATATTCTTTAGATATTCTGTTGCTGATGGAATTAATTTTATTTGTAATCTGCATGCAGGAAGATGTTCAGCTTCTCAAATACATGGGAATGGATGTCTATCGTTTTTCTATATCCTGGTCACGCATTTTACCCATTGAGTTAATTTGATTTATAAATGAATTAACAATGAATTTTCAGTTATCATGGTCTTCCATAAATCTTCTATTTCTATTATTTTAACAGAGGGATTGCCCAGACATGGAGGAATCAATAAAGGGGGGGTCTCTTATTACAATAATCTCATCAACGAGCTACTCATGAATGGTATTTAAAAAAGAAATGATTTGGTAGCATTGGGTAAAGCTTGACATGTATGTGACCTAATTTGATGTGACTTTTCATGCAGGTATAGAGCCTTTTGTTACACTATATCACTAGGACATGCCACAAGCTCTGCAGAATGAATACGGGGGATTCCGTAGCAAAAAAGTCGTGTAAGTTTCTTGCCTTAGTAACTCCTTACAAAAATAAAAAAAAATAAAAAAAAAGGAATGCTAATTCTGTTAAATTTTAATATCCAGGGAGGACTTTGCCATATTCGCAGAAGAATGCTTTCGAGCTTTTGGAGACCGTGTAAAGTACTAGATAACTGTAAACGAACCGCTGGTCTTCTCACTTGGTGGCTACGATTTAGGGATTCACACACCAGGCTGTTGTTCGGTTGGATTTGGAAACTGCATAGCTAGGAATTCAGCAACAGAGCCTTATATTGCAACCCACAATATGCTTCTCGCACATAGCGCCGCTGTAAAATTATATAGGACCAAATACCAGGTGAGAACATCTCCTCTATTAAATCTAGCCACTGAAACATGGGAAGGATATATATTACATCTCTTGAATAAAATATGTTATAAAATAAAATGCAGGGGAAGCAGAAAGGTTCCATAGGCATAGCCCTTGTAGTGAGCTGGGTGGTGCCATTCACAAAATCCAAGCTTGATCGAAGGGCTGCTCGCAGAGTGTGCAATTTCAGATTAGGATGGTATGGAAGGGTTTTATGCTTTTCCAAAATTTATACATGTTTAGTAAGAAGCTTTACCCAATTTTAACAGCAAGGACTTATCACCTCGAAAAATAAGAAACCAATGTTTTATGGATTACAGGTTTCTGGATCCATTAACATTAGGGAAGTACCATGCTTCCTTAACAAGATTAGTTGGAGCGTGGTTACCACGGTTTAGCGTTGAAGAGGCAAAAGAATTGAAAGGATCATTTGACTTTCTTGGCTATAACTACTACACAACACAATATACGACCAATAACCCTAATCCACCTTAGGTATCCATTGGTTTGAATCAAATCAATGGATACCTAATAAGAGATTTGATCCCTCTCGACTCTTGATAGAGCCTAGGATTTGGATCTACGCTGGTTTTCTATTCCTTCAATTTTTGTGATTTGGAACTTTAAAATTTCCCATAATTCCTTTAAATGGAAGTTAATTAAACATTTTTTAACCTAATATCTATGTTACCCAAGAAGCACAATTAATTATGTAATGTCACCAAACATATTATTCAATTCAACAAGTAGTAAACTAATTGGAACACCGATATAACAAAATATTTCTAGTATATTTATGCATGTACTATGTCATTGAAATACTTAATTGAGATATTTAAAATTAACCCCGACAATTTTATTGGATAATTGATTGTCATAGGTCATTAAGTTTTTTCTAAACTGGATCTGGGAATGTGAACTAACAAGTAATATAGTACTAGCATGTAGCATGTAACTGGTATTTCTCGGAAATGTTACAAAATGGGTCATCATTCACCAACAATTTCTTCGTCAAGTTCTCGGAAATGGTTTGGTTCGGTTACCGTTTCTTCAAGTGTCAACTCCAAAAGGCTCTCTACATAAAGCATATCAGCTGCATGTCAATGCAAATGGAAATATTACAATCTGTATATCTTTACAATATAAAAAAACATAAATATTGTAGTAACAATGGAAAATTTGTTTAGTTGTAATGAAATTTACATATATAAGTTTTTATATTTTAGAATTTAGGGTTGAGTAACATTTATGCTTTTTTAGGTGAGCTTATTTGGATTGCTGATTTTTTCTATATGACTAGAAAGAGCAGAGAGAAGAGCTAACATCTCTATTGTGGATTCCCTACATCCAAAGGGCAAGGAGCAGAGTGAACACTTGATTCTGCTCCCTTGAATGGGGAAACAACAATGGCCATAGAGATAAGGATAGCCTCTTTGTTTTTAGAATTAGAATATAAGATGTACTATAATCAATGCTTTTCCTAAATTAAAAGAGATGAAAAAAATAAGAATTTAAAAATAATTGATAGAAGATACGATTGACTAGGTTTAACTAGAAAAAGAACTTATAACATACAATTGACTTATGGCCCATGATATTCACACACCCAGATAAAGATATTAGTTAAGTTAAGACTGAGATCCCACATATAATGTCAATGTCAATATTGCAATATGGATACGCAAATAAGGAATAACTAAAAATGTATCACAAACCAACATTTTAGTTGTAACTTTATTGAATTTAAATGATGGCCTAAATGTGAGATAACATTCTATGTGTATTAGCCCCAAGAGTTAGCTCAATTGGTTGAGTACTCGTAGTTAGGCCTCCCAGCATGTGAGGTCGCGGGATCCATTCTCATCGACTCTCTTGGGGTTAGGCACGCAGAGGTCACGGGTGTGAGGCCCCTTCGGGTGGGTCCGCCAGAAATTATTCCGTGGATGTAGCTCATCGGTCAAGCTGGCGCGTGAACCACATTGAAAAAAAAAACATTCTACGTGTATTTACCTTCATTAGATCCAATAATAGTATTGACTTGAAATTGCGGATGAAATTCCGATCCCATGCCTTGATAAGGTTGGGCAGTTGAGAAGAGTTCCTAAGGTGATACTCGCAATATTCGATCAACTTTTGTAGTACTTGGCTAGAAACATCAAAAGGCACCACTTGAAAACCTAATTTGTCAACCCCTAGACAATCTATCATATTTTTTATCACTTACTATTGTATTGCGACTTGTTTATCTACTTGATAAAAAAGGTCACACTAAGAGAGCCATTATTATTTTCCATTGGAATGCTTTTGATGTTTTGGTTCAAAGAGATCTAAGGCCGTGAAAGTAAGTTGCAGGATCTTGAAATAGAAGATAAATTCACTGATGATTTTATAATTTGTACTTGTATATGATTGTGAACTAACAATTTTTATGTATCTATAGTGTTTTTGCGTCAACACACTAGTGGTGAGGCCAATGTTGGTATTAGTGATGCTCATGGAGAGTTCTCACATGAGCATATGACTCCACTTGCATCAAATGCACCGTTGTTGTTGACTGAACAGTCGATGACACACTCTGCGACACCTATGATGCCATATATGAGTGCACTCGCTAGTGGCTGGTGCACATGAGATGGTACAAAACAAGGCGCCGGTGCATATATTAGCAATGATAGTTTTCAAGCATAATTTGCTAGATCTTTCCATCTCACTAGCATGGGTACATTGGAGACAACATTTTTGGTGGACGAAAATCTTGTTCCCATAAATATAGAAAAGATCCTAAGTATTTATACATTGTTTAACTTATTGTTTATAATTTGTTTTTAATATTATAAAAACATTGTTTCATAACTAATGATCACATGATCATCTTGCAGGAAATGATGTTTTTTATAAAAATCTAAATGATATCTCATTGGAGATATTTGGGCTCACCATTTGCACAAGGTGGGATAAAGAAACAAAAAATTTAAAAGATGAGCTCACTAATTGCTTGATTGGCATGTTCGGCAGCGAGCTGACCTTCAATAGATCAAAATTGTGAGGAACCAATTTAGGGTTCATCTAGAAAGGAACCCCAGGTATGATTTCCCTCCAATGATTCCACTAAGAGAATGAAGATCTCTAGTAGAAGATGGAAAGGAGAGGGATTTGAGAAAAGAAGGAAAGATACTGCTAAGCAGAGGAAGGTATGTAATACTTTCAACAATGCAATTATAAACCTTACTATTGATAATTTTTAAATCAAATTTGAAACATCTAATGTATTTCAACCTTTTCACAAGCTGTCAGACACATCAAAGGCCACAAAGTATAGACAAGAAAAAATTGGACAACAAAAGCTTGGCCCTGGTGGTTATTCCAATTTGGCGGCATGAATTGTAAGTATCAAAAAAACAATATTACATCCAAAAAATAAATTGCTACTTTTTTTTTTGTTTTATTGAAATTTAGAAGGTAATTTCATGGCATTTATGCAAATATGCAGGTCAATCGATTCAATGAAGTATCCACATAGGAAGACTTGAAGCTTGGATTTCAGCACGGCTTTGGAGATGTTGTTGAACACCAAAAAAGCTTGTCTAGGAAAACGGAGTTTTCCAGTGATCCATCTTGCATGCAAGTATATAAAATCAATGAAGTTTATTTAAGAATGATTACTTGTGCAGCCTATTTGTTATAATTATTTGCAATAAAATATTGACTCAATTTTGAGCAGGAAATCAACGATCCACCCAATGTCGAGGATGGAGAACAACCTATCGAAGGTCATGCTTTGAATCTAGGTAATGAATGAATTCATATGCTATAGTTTAAAATTTTTCATTTCAAATGGTGAATATTAATTTTTACTTTTTTCATTTTTTAACTGCATAGAATGTAGATGCTCATACTATACAAGATGAGCCTATACAGGGAAACAAAGTACATGATGTGGCCACATCAAGTAAAAACAACCTTCGTAATATTTTTTTAATGAAAAACTTGTTATTATAATATCATAAAATATCAATTTAACATTTTTACATTTTTGCAACAAATCCTGACCCCTTGCAGCAACAACCACATTGCAAATACTCTACTAGGAAGACATTACGACAAGTTGTGGATGCGACGAGAACTGAATGGAAAGTTGTAGAAAATGAGTTTCTTGTTTATTATGTAAAAAAAATCCTAGAATCAAGTGACTTAATAAACACTATCTATACTTATTTTTTATAATAAATTAAATCCACGTTTTTGCATATAAATTTAGTATTTTTTTCTAGTGTACATTCTTTGGGTATGAGGAATTGAGAGTGATGTGAGGGTGGGGAGAGGGGCCATAAGAGATTCTTCCTTCACGTGGATGGCCATGTTCATTACATACTAATTTATTGGAGTTTTTTAATCTTGTAGAAAACCTCCCTCGATTAAACAGATCAACATCAAAGTCAATGTTGACTTCATTGTTGCTCCGGAACGAGCGATGTTTTCTCAAATATTAGAAGGCTCCAATAAATTATTCTCAAAACCAAGAGGATATTATTTATGAGTGTTAGTTTTTTCTAGGTGTGTGCAAGAAGTTGAGGGACCTTTTAGATGCAATCCTACTTTTTGGAAACACGCTCATGATACATAAAAACACAATGCGCTCATGTTATGTAATGCTTGGTTTGGTTAATCTCCAACCTAACATGTCATATGACACGTAGGTTAGGCTAGGAAAAATGCACATGCGTTTTATAGTAAAAAAATGCATACGCGTTATGGAGAAGAAAAACACGCACACGTTATGGAGAAGTAAAATAGGCACGCTTTTTGGAGAAGCAAAACATGCACATGTTTTGGAGAAGCAAAACAAGCATGCGTTTTAGAGAAGCAAAACATGCACGCATTATGGAGAACCACAAAAAATGGTTGTATTGCATGGCTAGGGAAATGAATAAAAACAATAGTTTGCATCATCAAGAATTATGACCTATAGTAATATTTTAGCATCATCAAGAACAATAACTCAAACAACCATGCCTAACCTCCCAAGAGTATAATTTTTCTTTGTGTTGTAATATGGACACCATTAGAATGTTTTAAGAACTAAGTATGGTTCACAGTCCATTGAGCATGCTTGATAGAGGAAACTCAACAATTATGTCCTAAAGGTAGATTTTAAGGCTCGAGATCCATGAACAAGGCATCGAACCTACACATAGGACCTCCATATGTGATATTTTGCATCTAAGAGAGAATATGCCATGCATTAGAATTCTCTTAGCACTAGAAACATATCCATAGACATGGTTGTGGGAGGAAACCTAATCCTTAGGCCCTAAAGGATTCATATAGACATATAGGGTCAAGAACAACACCTTGAACAAACACACATGATCTCTTAAGGGTATCCTCAACCTTTAAGTTGGGATATGGACATGATTAGGATTTTTTTAGCATTAGATATGGAGGATAAGGTGTTAATCATGGTTGGTGTATAAAGCTTTATTTTAGGTTGTAACACAACTTTTAGGGCTCAAGGTCCATGAACGACACCTTGAATCACCATAGATGACCTCTCATGTTGATAGTTTTGTTTTGAATGGGGATATGGGAACCATTAGAGGTTTCTAAGTACTATGTATGTGTCTTTGGACCTCAGATGTAATAAGGGAGTAAACCTAAGTCTCAACCCCTAGAATATGCTTCTATCCATTTAGAGCCAAGAATGATGTGCTGAACAACCTCAATAGATCCTTCCATGGTTTCATTTACCTTGAAATGGGGATACTAGTGTTGGAGACATTTACCACCATACACACTCCTTTTGGTCAAATTGGCCTAGTTAAACAACTATCCTAAGTATAATTGACATTAATTGACATCAGTGGAGCATTAATTGACATCATCCAGTCACACCCATGCCTACCTACAGTCAAGGAGGCTAACTTAGCCTTCTCCTACAGTCAAGGAGGCTAACTGGAGCACTCCGGGGGTGATCTGAGTGATATTAATGCACCTAATTGCTAACTGGTGGTTACAATCAATTCAACCAGTCAGTTAAGACACCTCCTCTCATTAAATATATTATTTAATGATTATTTATTATTATTTAATTATCTGGAGTCAACAAGGGTGCACTAGTGGAAAATGAGAGATTAGTGACCAGGAGACCAAAAATTTTGGTCACCACAGTTTTTTTGAAGGGATAAATGACCAAAATTGATAAATTTAAGTGAGATAACTAAAAAATACCAAGATAAATGACCACTTTTGGTCATGGGATAAAAACCAACTAAAAACGACCAAGATAAATGACCAAATTTAGTCACGGGATATCTAGACTAAAAATGACCACATAACAATTGGTCATTTATTTGGTCATTTATAGTTGTCACTCTGGCAATAAAAAAAATTCCCAATTGTTTTTTCCCTCTCAAATCAATTGTGTCACCCATTTTTGGACATGGGAAGCCAATGAGCAAAGGCAAATTCATAGAAGCTAGATCCAGAGGGAGGAATAAAAAATGAAGGAGGATATCCTGAAGAGTCCCCTCACATTGACGGTAGCGGGTCTTCTGCTGCTTGCCATCGCATGCTTCTACTTGGGAAAACACTGGGCAAGCAATTATGACCAGGTACAGATCATTATTGGCTTGATTTCCTCTTCGATTCAATCCCACATGGTTTCCCTTGCATGCATCGAGGCTCCAACCTATGACCTCTCTTCCCTAAACATCACAAAACCCACCCCCCTCTTCCTCCTCCATCTCCACCACCACCACCACCATCACCAGCTTCCTTTGGCATAGTGGACAAGGATGGAGTAATGCGGGATCATTTCTTGGTGGGGGAGGATGACAACCTAGATGATTATGACACTGATAATGACACCTCTGTTTCTGAGATGGAAATCTTCGAGTAATCATTCAATGGATCTGAGAATGTGAAGGGGAGCACCGAGATCAGGGTGGACACCAAGATTGAGAGATTCAAACTGTGCCCTAAGAATATGAGTGAGTATATACCATGCCTAGACAATGTTGCTGCAATTTCCAAGCTCAAATCCATGGCGAGAGGAAAGAGGTTTGAACGTCTTTGCCCGGACAAAGCGAACCAGTTAAATTGCCTTGTTCCCACTCCACCTAAGTACAACGCTCCCATTCCATGGCCCAGAAGCTGCGAATTGATATTTTCATGTTCAATTTTCTTATGATTTCAAAATGGGTTTCTGCACAAAATGGAGACCGGGGTTATCATTAGTTGTCAACAAAGGCTCCGCTGTAGTCTAGCTACGCTGGCATATTCAATCCTCCCAAAGAAAGAAGGTCTTACCCTTTGCGCTGCCGAGACTGTTAATGATGGAAGGATAATCAATAGGGTTTTAACAGATCCATCTAGCCGCGACGAGGTTTGTTGTAACTTGTCTCCTCTTTTTTTTTTTGAATTAATAAATGCAAGATAACATGAGATTATATAATTTAATTCATACCCTACAAATTTCAGAGATGTATTGTCATTTGGCCTATTGGTGAGGCATCCAAACTTATTATCTGGACACTAAATCTCCAATTAAGTGAATCTATCGTAATGTTCAGTTATGTAAGACATCAAAAACTTATTTTCTGGATCCTAATGTTCAATTGAGCGAATCAATCATCATGTTTAGAGCTTGTAGGGTATTTGTCATATGTTTGGAAAAAACAGTTGTGGGTATGAGATTCTAAATTGGTTGTAAGTATTCATTTTTCTTTGTCTCTTGATCTTTTTCATTTTTGAAATTCATGAAACAATTGGATGATTTTGCACATAGTCATAAGATCAAGCCAGAATGTGTGTATGGTCTAGATGGCAGATGCTAGTAAGTATAGTTCTCATGAAATCACTATACAATCCTACCGTGACTAGGTTTGTTTGTCCCCTCTTTCCTTTGAAGTATTAGAATGATGAGATGTCATCTCATTTGCTATGTTGGCAAAGCTCCAAAAACTTATCGGCTGGATCCTAATCTCCAATTGAGTCGACCCATCACAATGCTCAGAGCTCATGGGCATCTGTCATATCCTTGATAAAACAATCGAGATCTGTGATTGTGAATTGGATGTAAGTACTAAGGACACATATTTCTTTCTGTCATTTGATCTTTTGCTTTGCATAAAATACATCCGACAATTTGATGTGTTTTCACAATAGACACCTATCAGATAGAATATTTTCCCACTGCATATGTGACAGATCCTTATCAATGTAGCGCAAGAGAACACCAGCACACAGAGAACTACGGGAGAGATATATAGTTGAAAACCACTTTGTCCTTTAATCCCCAAGAAGCCTGATACTATGACAAATCAGATAGACCTTTGTGGGACTCGAGTGTCCAGTTTAGAATTTGAATATGTACCAAGGCTGGGCCATCTCTGGTCATCCTATATTATTAAAATAATAAGGAAATCAGCCTAGGATTTGTAGGCAGGAGTTGAAGATACAATCTCTTAATGTCTAAATGCTAATGGCATAATTGGCATGGAATAGCTATACGATATCCCATTGTGAAGAAGCTATGTTTTTTTCAGAAGTGTAATTATTTCCCATATGTTCAAAATACGATGCCTTTTCACTACAAGGCTCTGCTTAGTAATGGCATCCAGCTGCCAAGGGCCTAATTCTGTACTATGGTGGTTTTGGCACATTTTTATATTTTTGGGCACCCAGATACACAAATACAAGTGTCTTTCAGAGGGTGCTCAAAATGGTATCTGCAGCAAATAAGATAAGTTTTGTGGCCTGAAATAAAGTGGAGCTCGCGGTGCAAAACTACCAACCTTGTTTAAGTTTGAACCAAACAACACGTTCACCTTAGGAATTTGCTACACCACAACTAAGTTTGGCACAAGTTGTGAGGTAGCAATCGAATGGTGGTAGAAAGATTACATGCCAGTTGCTTGGCGTGGTACTTGAAAAGTCTACTCCAGAAAAGCTGCAAAAGCATGCTGTTGTTCCTTGTGCGGTTCATGGTAAATGCAGTCCATTGGTTGAAGCTTAAGCCAAAGATGAAAATGCATGATATGGATTGATGTGAAGCAGTGACACATGGAAGATGCAGATGAAGAAGTAATTGATTCACTATATTGTAAGCATTTTTATAGAGTTATATTTAATCACAATGTAAATAGGCATATGGTTGTAAGACTCATTTAGGAATGCATACCACTGGTTTATTGATTCACTGGTGTAAAGTCTAGATATAGACTTAGGTGATAGGGGGGCATGTTGTATTCCTGAATCCTAGAAACTAGGTTAAAACTTTAAGGTGGGTTGGTGTTTACCCCAAGTCAAGTTTAAAGGGGGAATGCTAGGTTGATCTTGATTCATTTAAAGAGTGGTTGAGATAACCTTGATTTGGTCAAATGTGTTTGCCATTAGTGGTTTATGAGCTCATGGTTTTGGGTAACCTGTGGTATTTGCCCTTGGTATTAGCATGTGATGAAGCCTACTTAAAGGCTTGAGTAACTCCATTGTATGCCTTGTGTGGGGCCAGTGTTGGCTGGATTGGCCATGCCTTGGCTGAATTGGTCAAGGATAATGGATTTCTTGTTTGCTGGTTTTCCTTGTAAAGTGTTTCCAGGGTAAAAAGCTTCTTTATTGTGTGTGCTTGCTTCTTTTGTGTGTTATTATGTCTAACATGGTAGAAGAATTTAGACCAAGAAATTTCAAATCATAAACTTATAATTATCACAAATATGCAAATTGAGAATGAATAAAAGAATGATGAACTAAAATATAATGGCATGCTTACATATATGGAAAACATGTCAATTTTAGTCAATGCACACAACAAATAAGAACCGACATACCAAAACTTACAAGTCATTCAATGGCCATCAGACCCAAGAGAGCATTAATAGCATTGCCTTCAAGGGAAAAATATGCAATGATAATAACACATCAAGCAGTGAATTTCAATGGATGTTAAGTCATTAATGTTGTTAATGAAGAGACACAACAAGATGTTTTACCTCTTTAGAATCCGTCTTATGAGTTCCTATATAAATACCACAAAGCATTTACAGTTCATCCAAATCCAATTGAGTATCGACTTATTATCAAGTAGTTGGTTATTGAGGACCACCTGATCCATATACCTGTTTGCGTGGAACTGGAATGCATTCTAATGGCCACTATGAAATCGTGAAGTCACCATTCATTGCTTTAAGGATGCCATCTCCATACTCATTATTAAGTCCTTCTCATGATTCGTGTCATCCTTACACACATTTCTACAGAGGCCTCTATATCGTTTGTATATTTATGAGGTCTATTGTATTCTGACCAGATTGAATTTGTGGTCCTCAACTATGCATGATTTATCTTGTGTAAGAGGCTAACTTTATTTTATTTTTATTATTGATATTCATTCTAACATTTGCACTGTTTTCTCATTTATAACATTGCAAGTCTGGTACAATAATGTCCCACATACTCGTTTGGTGGAAGATAAAGGTGGTCAAAATTGGATTGTATTAGATAAAGATAAATTCAAATTTCCAGGAGGTGGAACCCAATTCATACATGGGGCAGATCATTACATAGATCAGATTGCTCAGGTTCTTGGAAATGGTGCTTGGTTTTCTTATTGTCATTAGGGGTTCTAGCTAATGCCATTCAGAACTAGATGCATTGTGGTGTTATTTGTTGTTGCTGGGCCCTGAAGATTTTTTTTTTTATTTGGTTGTGCAGATGGTTCCTGATGTGGCTTGGGGTGTTCATACCAGGGTTGTTTTGGATGTGGGATGTGGTGTAGCAATTTTTGGTGCCTTTTTGCTTTCTCGAAATGTATCAACACTTTCCATAGCTCCAAAAGATGTTCATGAAAATCAGATCCAGTTTTCTCTTGAACGTGGTGTTCCTGCTATGGTGGCAGCTTTTGCAACACGTCGCCTCTTGTATCCCAGTCAAGCTTTTGAGATGATTCATTGTTCCCGTTGTCGAATTGAATGGACTCATGATGGTATAGTTTTAACTCTATTTTAGATTCCTAAACTATGAGATTATATCTAGTGCATTTTATATGAAATTAATAGAAATCTGAACAAGGGTTTTTATTATTTGTTAGGTACAAAGATACATATAGCATAATTTTTAGAGGTCAAGCAGTGGAGAAGAGTTAGGTCTATGATTGAGTGGTGAAGGTTGTTGGTCTGTTCCATTAGAATCACTGGTTCCATTCTGAAGGAGCTGTTTACCCCAGTTTCTGGCAGATGGATATGCGGTATGCCCTTTTGTGGATCTGGGGTCTGGACCATTTTTCATCAGATAGATGAGAGATTGGAAAATTCATGAATTTTTGTTGTTGTGAACAATGCTCCATATAATCCACATATAATCCACTGTCAAACATGGTCAACAACTTAATTCCCAGGGCTTTATGCATGCTAGGGTTTAAACCTGGGTCATCATTATGGGACACCCTTTGTCAACCACTAAATTCATAATTTCATTTTTCATGTTGAGTGCTTAGAAGAGCATACAGGTGCATGATGCTAGAAATAACTCATAGCATAGTAGATGGAAAAAAGGTTGGTAAAATCTATGGGAGACTGCAAATTGGAAGAAAATGGAGCTGGCTATGCCTATTTGACTGTTTCTTGATATAGTTTCTCATCGAATTTCGTAACCCCACCTTCAAGAGGTATTTTTGTTTTAATGATTCATTCCTTTCTATAATAGAGCTAAGCTTCCATCTCAAGGATTTTTAAGTGCTATTGGTCTCAGTTGTGGTCATATGGAAGTTACATGTGCCCATGAGATGACGAGACCCCTAGGCATTACACCAGATATTTAGTCTCCATTGGCTTGAAGGGGTGTGAAATTATTCTTATACCAATGGAGATGTAAATCTTGATTTTGGAGCCTTTTGACTTGCATGTTAACAAGATATGGATAAAAAGACCTTAACTTTAAAAGCCATTTCTTATATATCTCAATGTCTGTGTTCCTGGATCATATTAAAAAGGGATTTAATTTGATCTCTCACATTCACTGGGCATGACTTGTACAAATTGTGATGTTGGCAATGCCTAATTCTATATGACAA
>LPNX011140230.1:0-19092 GCA_001517045.1 Pseudotsuga menziesii
GCTATTCAAGACTTCCTTTATTAAGACTACCTTCCCAGCCAAATTTAACCAAATTGACCCCCAACCATGGATTTTCCTTTTGATTTTCTCCACAATTGGGGTCTAGGCTGAACTCTTGGGTTTGGATTTGAAGATGGGGATCCCTAGATAGTTGAAGGACTCCCAGGCGACAACACCATCCACATTGAGAATCCGAGAGATATCTAACATTTCTCTAGGATTGATATTCCATCCATAGATCAGGCTTTTCCTAAAATTGATTTCGCTTTCGGAGGCATGGCAATAGCGATTCAGTTCAGACTTGAAATGGCGGGCTATGATTTGACTGGCTCCCCCCAACAATATAGTATCATTCATGAATTGCGCGTGATTGATATCTTTTGTGCCTCTGGCCATCCTAATTCCGGGAAGATCCTGCTCAAGCCTGGCATTTTCCAGTTGAAAGCTGAGTACAGAATCCTGGATGGCATAAAGCAACGGGGAGAGCGGGCAACCTTGCCTCAGACCTCTCAAGGCTTGGAAGAAAGGAGTAGCTCTACCATTGACTAAAGGAGCTATCCACAGCTTGCTGATACAGGCCTTGACCCAGGAGATAAAATCTGAACTGAAACCTAATTTCTGCATTACCTGAAAGAGAAAGCGGTGGCTGACTCTATTGAAGGCAGGGATGATTTTAAGGGCGAATTATAGCCCATAGGCGAATTTTAAGGGGTTCCCAAAAAAAGGTGGGCAAATTTTTAATATTAAAATGGTTTTTTTTTAATTTAATAAATCAGCCCATTTTTTATTTTATATATAATTTTCCCCAATTAAATAGCCTGTGCGGTTAAACTATGAAAATTCATACAATGGAATTTATCCCATCCATCGATGGGGAAAATTGGACATTCACCTGGATTTATTCTATAATGGAGGTTAAATCGCCAAAAATTTCCAGTTTTGGAGGAGAAATGGAGATGGTTCGCCTAGATTTTATGGATGATAGGTTAAAAATTTGGTATTTCGCCCTTATTTATGGATCTTTGGGTAAACTTCTCTCAGTTCGTCCTTGATTTGCAGGCTCATGGACGCAGGACAATGTTCAATTTCAGGTGGTGGCCAGGCCATGGACGCAAGACAATGTTTGATTTTAGGTGGTGTTTTCCTTGGTTCACCAAAGATGCAAGACAGACGGGGTTTGGACGCTAGACATGGTTTGATTCCATGTGGTGGTGGTCATGGCCGCGGTGGTGGTCATGGCCGTGGCGGTCTTCATTCTCCATTGACGCAGGACAGGGTTTCATATAAACATTTGAATATTTATTAGATTCATTTGATATTGAGATTCTAGATTTTAAAGCTTAGAGTCTTGAAAAACATGGATGGCCTAGGTGTTTGATGTTTAGATTATTCTGCATATTATGATGATGCCCTAGCATGAGATGTTCATGGGATATGGGTGATTATGTGATTGAAGACTTACATTTTCCTAAATATGCCATGCCAACTCAATTGCAAGCCGCCAAGTAGAATTTTGGGTTTCAAATCCTATGGCACGGCTAGATTTTGCACAGCAACAGGGTCAAATGATGAGTGGAGTGCCAAGACTACTGTTTCTATGGCTGCAGAGAAAGGTCTATGCTACAAAAAAACTAAGAATCTTAAACATTGGGTGGAGAGCTTTGCTGGTCCATCTGCTGAATATATTCCTGATGGTGAGATAACTCTGGAGTAGCCTGTTTATGAATGTTTGTATTGCAATTAGCATGATGATGGATGGAAATTATAGCTCAAATTCATGATGGACCATTTACCAGTTTTTATGCCTAGGAACATTTCTAGAAAAGAGAAGAGTACTTATTGCTAATATAGCATTCATGAAGCTAATGTGGGATTTGAACTTGGATTAAACAAGCACTATCATATTTGTGATGTATGCATCATCCTCCAGTCATGAGGAAGAAATGTACAGTACTTGCTCAAATCTCTCCAGAAATGATGATAGTCAAGGGTGATCAGTCATAAACTTTTAGGTTCAACAATGTGCTTGGTATTACAGACTGGGACTATGGCTAGAATGTTTGGGAACACCTTGGAATGAGAATGGGAGTGAAGCATGTAAAACAACTCTAATTTCCAATGTGAAGAGAAGCACATTAGGTTCATGGACATTATCAATGATGCCTGTTGGATCTTACAAACCAATTTGTGCATTTACTTAGGAGATACATTTTGGAAACTTGTAGGGTCATTGAATTGCGATGGTTATTAATATGTATGAAATTTTCAACTGGGTGAATACCATAAGTCTCATCTCTTTGAGGAATTCAATCCCAAGACAACATCAATGACGTAAATATGGCAGGTTTATCAGTTGATTTCATCCAATTGTTACTCTTGGCATTTTGAGTTTGTTTTCACAAAAATAGTGCCATAATTTGCCTGGAACAACAATGGTAAGTAGTTGGCTCTTATCAACATAAAACCAAAATGGTTAGGTTTTGGTGATTTGTGTGCTACTCTCTTAGTTAATATAGAACAATCCTGTCTTAGTTAACTCTCTTAGATAACATAGAACAGTCCTCTTTATTCTGTAGTTCCAACTCCCAAATTTGCAAAAATATTCCCTTTCAATGGAGGAAACTTCTGACATGTATTATCATACAATTGTAGGTTTGCATCCTTATAATATTTAATCATGTAGATTGCCTCTTTTTATGCATTAAGTGCTTGTAAGGTAAATCTCTCGTGGAAACAGGAATATTGTTCACTTTATCAAGTCAACTTTGTTGATAAGTTAAACTACCATTCCGAAGTTTTATTAGTAATATCTTATCAAACGCTAATATGTTCAAAGAGGGGCACCTCTTTTGAGATGGATTGACTATGAAGGATACCAGTTTTTTCTCCTTGAACTGCTGATAAGATCTACATGAAAACAGGGGATAACAGAATATGAGGGCGCTGTCCATGTGCTTGTCTTGTGATGATTATCTCAGCATGCAGGAGGGGTAATTAGGGCACTGCTTTGGAGGCTATATCCAGCGTTATTCATGCTAAAGTTAGCCAGGAGAGCGCACTCATATTAGTGATACTTTTGTGGTGATCTGGTACTATTTTGAGCTCAGGAAAAGCAATGCATTTTGGAAACCAAATTTAGTTTTTGGAAAATCATATTTATCTTAAATACATTGTTGCTTATAGATGATACTGGAGCCTTCTTCAGCCATAGATTTTAGAGGGATTCTAATTCAATATGATTTCTCTTTAGAATCATCTAGTTTTGGAAAAACATCACACCAAATTTGGCACAATGAAACCCTCATTAGAATATAGCACAACCATAAAAATAGAGGCCAAGAAGAGGAAATCGTCAATTCCATTTTTCACTCTTCATTAGCATCCAAACCTTTTTCGTTCTCCTCTTCATTAGCATCTGTTGCAAATTGACTAACAATTTCAGAAGCATGATATTCTTGTGACGGTGAAAGAATAAGACGACGTAATGCTTTCATCAATGTAGGGTTCTCAAACCTACGGAGAAAAATCAACTTTGTGAATGCTTTCAGAGAAGAAAGATATTGAGTTTTAACAGAATGAACTTTCAATTCTAAGTACATGTCAACCTAATGACTGAGTATTGTCTTCTCCATGAAGCTCATCAAGTTTGAATGATGTCTTCTCTTCTGAGAATATGTGGGAAACTGTAAAAACAATGTATCTAGAGTGCAAATCAAGCAATTCATAAACCTTTCAAAATCAGCTGGTTCCATTTTACAATCTTCAGCTCTAGATTGAATTTTGTTCTATTGGCTATGTTTTGAAGCACCAATTTCAGGTTGTTTGTTAGTCTTTCTTTCTTGATGTAAAGGCAAGAAGCTAGGTTTTAGGAACAATACCCATCTTGCCAAGTTCATATTAGAAACAACTCAGTTTACCATGTTTAACAATGGTTCAAAAGAAGAACCGTTGATGTCATTCGTTAAATGATCTAGCAGACTACTACCTTTTGGAAGAATTGCATGCAGTAATTTCTTCCTACTTTTCCTACTTTTTTTTCTCTGAACTAATACTAGGCTGCAGAAAGTAGATAGCTCTTTCAAGTAGGGTGTCACTAAAATAAGATCCAAAATCTTCTACAGTCTCACGTCTCCTTTCATCACTGTACAATGTCAAAGATGTGGCAGTAGGCATACTCATCCCAGACTAGTTCATCAAAAAAATCACCAAGTCTGATGTACACTCTCTGCATTTTTTATACAAAATTTTCCCAAGAGTTTTCATAATCCACCAAAAAACCTAAGTCTTGAGTTGATAGCCATCCTAGTATCTCTTAATGAGGTCGCTGGAATTAGGCCTTGAATGCTGCCAAAAAAACACAAAATTGAAGAAAAGGTCTGAGTATCTCCATTCATATCATGTATCATCAATACTCACCAGGTTGCTAGCACTTAGTTTGTGTGTGAAAATTGTATCCAATACAAGGGTTTTTGGAAAGGCATTGCATAGTGCATGGACCATTTACCAGTTTTTATGCCTGGGAACATTTCTAGAAAAGAGAAGAGTACTTATTGCTAATATAGCATCCATGAAACAAATGTGGGATGTGAACTTGGATTAAACAAGCACTATCAGATTTGTGATGTATGCATCATCCTCCAGTCATGAGGAAGAAATGTACAGTACTTGCTCAAATCTCTCCAGAAATGATGATAGTCAAGGGTGATCAGTCATAAACTTTTAGGTTCAATAATGTGCTTGGTAATACACACTGGGACTATGGCTAGAATGCTTGGGAACACCTTGGAATGAGAATGGGAGTGGAGCATGTAAAACAACTCTAATTTCCAATGTGAAGAGAAGGACATTAGGTTCATGGACATTAGCAATGATGCTTGTTGGACTTTAGAACCCAATTTGTGCATTTACTTAGGAGATACATTTTGGAAACTTGTAGGGTCATTGAATTACGATGGTTATTAATATGTATGAAATTTTCAACTGGGTGAATACCATAAGTCCCATCTCTTTGAGGAATTCAATCCCAAGACAACATCAATGACGTAAATATGGCAGGTTTATAAGTTGATTTCATCCAATTGTTACTCTTGGCATTTGAGTTTGTTTTCACAAAAATAGTGCCATAATTTGCCTGGAACAACAATGGTAAGTAGTTGGCTCTTATCAACATACAACCAAAATGGTAGTTGGCTCTCTTAGTTAATATAGAACAATCCTCTCTTAGTTAACTCTCTTAGATAACATAGAACAGTCCTCTTTATTCTGTAGTTCCAACTCCCAAATTTGCAAAAATATTCCCTTTCAATGGAGGAAACTTCTGACATGTATTATCATACAATTTTAGGTTTGCATCCTTATAATATTTAATCATGTATATTACCTCTTTTTATGCATTAAGTGCTTGTAAGGTAAATCTCTCATGGAAACAGGAATATTGTTGCTTTATCAAGTCAACTTTGTTGACAAGTTAAACTACCATTCCGAAGTTTTATTAGTAATATCTTATCAAACGCTAATATGTTCAAATAGGGGCACCTCTTTTGAGATGGATTGACTGTGAAGGACACCATTTTTTTCTGCTTGAACTGCTGATAAGATCTGCATCAAAACAGGGGATAACAGAATATGAGGGCGCTGTCAATGTGCTTGCCTTGTGATGATTATCTCAGCATGCAGGAGGGGTAATTAGGGCACTTCTTTGGAGGCTATATCCAGCGTTATTCATGCTAAAGTTAGCTAGGAGAGTGCACTCATATTAGTGATACTTTTGTGGTGATCTGGTACTATTTTGAGCTCAGGAAAAGCAATGCATTTTGGAAACCAAATTCAGTTTTTGGAAAATCATATTTATCTTAAATACATTGTTGCTTATAGATGATACTGGAGCCTTCTTCAGCCATAGATTTTAGAGGGATTCTAATTCAATATGATTTCTCTTTAGAATCATCTATTTTTGGAAAAACATCACACCAAATTTGGCACAATCATAAAAATAGAGGCCAAGAAGAGGAAATCGTCAATTCCATTTTTCACTCTTCATTAGCATCCAAACCTTTTTCGTTATCCTCTTCATTAGCATCTGTTGCAAATTGACTAACAATATCAGAAGCACAATATTCTTGTGACGGTGAAAGAATAAGACGACGTAATGCTTTCATCAATGTAGGGTTCTCAATGTGACTATTTTTTGCAATTTTTGTAACAATAAGTTGGTTTTATGCAGTAGCTTACCTAGCACTGATTGAAGAATGAATAACATTGCTATCTATATATAGTTTGTTGTGTTCACATGTATATGCAAGATATTCTTGCTCTAATCTTTAAAATCAGTTCAGAGCTCTGCAATTAAATACTTTAGGATGACAAGTACGATTTAGATATACAGTGAATAATGTCAAATTGGAACTCATCTCATTTAAATCTATAGTATCTAGCTGATATCTTGTCTTATGTGTGCTCTTTCAAGTTCCTAACTAGTGTTAACCCCATGGAAGTTATAAAAATCATTGGAATGACTGGATTTGAGAAACTAGGTTTTGGAAGTTTGATCTTGGACATGATTAGCCCTGCCAAGCCATCCTTGGGATTTGGGTGTTTGGCTATTGGTGTTTGGGATTACCACTTGTCCACCTTTGTACTGGCCCTAGTGAATAGCATTTAACGTTGCATGGGGGCAGTGGGTGTACTATGTTTGATCAGGTCTGTTGGTGAGAGTGTTGATGGTTTATTTTTGGCCCAAGATGAGGAAAAATGTTAACGTTGATGGTAATGCACTCCATGCAATATCAAGTATTATGGATGTGGATTTTGAAAAGAATGGATGGCAAGACCAAGAGTGAAATTACAAGAATGGATGGCAAGCTGCAAAAGCAACTTCTGTATCGCAAGCTAGGATGTCCGAAGGAGATGTTTCCAAAGATGTTATGTATATGTTGAATCAAACAATCTCTGACAGACAGAAGAAGGAAAAGCTTATATTTTTCGATGAACTGCAGATGGAGTACAATTCTCACTCTCAAAAGTGCAATCCTTAATACTCCAAACTCAGACCTGTTCAGTTACAGAGTAAATGATTGAATGCAAGTTTACACACAAAAAAATATGATTTGAGGCTTAAAATTAAAGATATGTAAGCATCTAGCGATGACTATGAATTCATCATTATGCAAAAAATTGTGTTCAGTACCGTGTAATCATATGAACAAGTTGCAATCTTGCAAAAATCAGTTGGACACCTACAAACAATAGTTATCAATATAAGAAACTACAAAAGAGGATAGAAAATTGTTGCTGATTAGGTCTACAACAATTTTAATCCTTACCTGCAGTGAAACTATCTTGAAACTTCTCAAAAAGGAAGCATTTTAGATTTTAAGCTAACAACATTGTGTAAATATTGTATTACCAGTCAACAAAAGTCATCTCCCCTTGATGCCCCTTGAGCATTACAGGATCTGCTTCTGTCCAGTCAGCCTGAAAATCATGATGTTAATGTTGATGAAATCACTCTCGCTGCATAGAACTATAACAATATAATGAGAACTCAAGCAGTTGGATTGACAATTTGAAAACAAACCTGCCATATAAAGACATTCTCATCCCTTGAACCAATTAGTATATGAGTCCCACCAGGACTAAAAGAATCCTGCGACAATAATATATTGTTACAATTATCAGCATTTGATAGCAGTTGCAAATCACCAACATTAAGATCTTTGAAAATGAAGTGGAATGCTGGAAACACTGGAAAAGTGTGGTTGCATCTTTATATTTTTAAAGAATTATCATTGGTAAATTAGCAAGAGAATGTTAGCAGCAAAAATGATTTACCATCTTGCTGGAGCTAGATTTGGATGCTGAAAACATTTGTCTCCTTGAAAGACTCATACTCCTATTTTGTTGGAATCATATTTAAGCAACTGGATTTGTAAATGCTCCAACCTCTTAGAATTGTCACCTACTCATTGATACTTTTACTCGTTCATGAATTCAACCTATTCATTCGTCGTCATAGGTAGGTGGTTTTCCAAAGGGTGGAAAATCATAAATGGATAGGATGAATTTGTAAATGGTCCACCAATTTATGATTTCAACCTAGTCATTCATTCGTCCTAAAGGAGTCTGCATATTCAGGAATTTCATTGGAATTTGGGGTTTTCATTGGAATTTGGGTCACATCCTTCTTACATGCTTACTGGGCTACCCTGCTAGTTTTCCCGATAACAACTAGCTATAAGGCCATTATTACCATAAACTGCAACATCCAATACAGATTATTGACATACTGTAAACGGAAGTAAAAATTTGCACTAAAGCATAACATGTCATATTTTGCTCATGTTTCTTCTTAAAATGCAATATTATTCTTCATTTTTGAATTGTAACTAATTTCACACGACATATTTTTATACTGTATGGTGATTTAGGTCACAACTAACTGATATTCTCGATGGTTTAAAGGAGAATCCGAATGTTGGAGCACTACTGCAGGTGCCTATATCTACTTTTGTTTTCTTCATTTGCTATACAAATTTCTATTTCTGTAAAATTTCCATCTATTTTCCCTAGTCCCTGCGTTGTTGACTATTTTCTGCAATTTTTGTAACAATAAGTTGGTTTTATGCAGTAGCTTACCTAGCACTGATTGAGGAATGAATAACATTGCTATCTATATACAGTTTGTTGTGTTCACCTGTATATGCAAGATATTCTTGCTCTAATCTTTAAAATCAGTTCAGAGCTCTACAATTAAATACTTTAGGATGACAAGTACGATTTAGATATACAGTGAATAATGTCAAATTGGCACTCATCTCATTTAAATCTACAGTAGCTAGCTGATATCTTGTCTTATGTGTGCTCTTGTAAGTTCCTAACTAGTGTTAACCCCATGGAAGTTATAAAAATCATTGGAATGACTGGCTTTGAGAAACTAGGTTTTGGAAGTTTGATCTTGGACATGATTAGCCCTGCCAAGCCATCCTTGGGATTTGGATGTTTGGCTATTGGTGTTTGGGATTACCACTTGTCCACCTCTGTACTGGCCCTAGTGAATAGCATTTAACGTTGCATGGGGGCAGTGGGTGTACTATGTTTGATCAGGTCTGTTGGTGAGAGATCTGATGGTTGATTTTTGATAAGTGCTTTTCATAACCTAGCCTTCTCTATCCCTTGTAGCATCTTCTTGCATTTTGGTTTTGAGGAGTTGAAAGCTCGACCCTTTGCACATTTAGTTAAGTTCTTTCTTGGCCATGACTGTTAGCCTGGGTTGTAAGTGTTTTTGTTGATTGACTATTGGCTATTGAAAAGTTTGGAACTACATCCAAATTGTGTGTTCAACTATGTTTGGATAAAGGTAGACTCATACCTTCCTCTATGTTTCCTTTTTGGTGCATTGTTTTTGGTTGATGGGTAGGAATCGCTATTTGGTTGAGTGACTCTGCCTTGTGTTTTTCTTGCCCTTTGTTACATTTGAGCTCTATCACTGTTTTGTTATTGTTGCTTTCACTTGTTCGGTCACTAATGTATGAGGCCAAGTTGTTCATTGGCCAGTCTGTTTGTAGGGTTTGATGTTGCTATTAAAGCCCTCAACCCTTTGCATCGCTCAGAGTCCAGACTGTGAGTTGTTACATGACAGTAGGTGGAATTGTTGGTTATCTATTGGTTGTTGGTTATGTGCAGGATTGTTAGAGATACGTGCAGGCTGTCAGTTATGAAAACAACATTGGCTTTCATTTGATACTGACAATAAAACATGGCAAGCCAAATGAGTTTTGGACCTAGTACATGTTGATTTGCATGGTCCAATGAAAACACTTACAATATATGGAGATAAGTAATTCCTATTACTGGTTGATGATTATTCAAGGAAAATTAGGGTTTGTTTTATGAATAATAAGTCAAGTTGTTGTTCAAATTTTGTAACATGAAAAGCTTTGGTAGAGAAACAAACAAGTAAACAACTGAAAGCTTTAGGATATGATAATGGAGGTGAGTTTGTTTCAACTTAGTTCAAAGAATCTTGCAAAAGGGAAAGTATACATAGGCGGTATACCACTCCATACACTCCACAACAAAATGGAGTCATGTAAAGGAGGAATAAGATAGTTGTGGAGATGGCAAAGTGCATGGTGCACAACCAGAATGTACCATAGCCATACTGGGAAAAACCAATGAATGTTGTGGTTTACATCCTTAACAAAACTCCTTGTAAATATTTGTAGAATATCACTCCTGAGGATTCATGGTTAGGTAGAAAACCTTTTGTAAGAGATTTTCGTATTTTCAGTTGTATTGCTTTTGCAAATATTCCCAAGGAAAAACGTTCCTAATGAATAACTGGATGTTTCTACAAACAAAATTGTGATTAATAGAGATGTTGTAGATGAGAAAATATCATTCTTTTGTGATGATGGTAAATCTATGGATAGTACTAAGTAGTGTATGGGAAATTGTTTCTCATTCAAGAACAAGTTCTGGTGTTGAAATCAAACAGGACTCAGAGCCGGAAACATCATAGGAGTCAAGTTCTAAGGAGGGGTTTGGTGAAGAAGAGGGGGATTCTCAATCTTCACAACAGAGAGGGATTCTTGATCTTCATAGCAAGACCAAGAGGGCCAACAAAGTAAATGGAAATGTTATTATACCATGATGGAAGGATATTGAGAAGATGAGTTGCCAAAGGCACTAGAAGGAAAGACTACATGATTGAGGAAACAAATTGTGCAAGGCAGTGAGCATATAAATTTTTCTCTAACTTCTGTTGTTTTTGTGTCAGGTATTTGAACCTAGCACATTTGAAGAATCCAAAGGAAAACTTGAATCAGAGGCTACCATGAAAGTGAAATATGATGCATAGATGAAAAACAAGACTTGGGTCTTGTCCACATTGCCTCTAAGGAAGAAAGCACTTGGTTGTAAATGGATTTTAAAAGTCAAATATAAACTAGATGGTTCTTAAGACAAATACAAATCGTGTCTTGTTGCCAAAGGATATGCACAAGATGAAGGGGTGTACTGTGAAGAAATCTTTGCCCCCACGGCAAAAATGGTAACTTTTCGACTAGTTATCTCCATTTCTGCTCATTCTGGATGGAAGATATACAGATGGATGTTAAAAGTGCCTTGATGTAACTGCAAGGGTTTCATTTTTTTGGAAAGAAACATTTGGTTTGTTGGTTGGTAAAGTCCTTGTATGGACTCAAGCACGCTCCTCAAGCCTGGTATTTCAACCTTGATCAATACCTTAGAGATTCTAGAGTTAGAAAAACCTATTATGAACCCACTTGCTACGTCAAAAATAGTGACGATGATATATTAATCTTATTTTGTCTATGTTGATGGTCTTCCCATCACCAAAAGCAGTGCCAACAAGATTCAAAAGGTGAAATTTGATATTTGATCTATTTTTGAAATTACTGATTAAAGCCTGCTTCATTATTGTTTAGGTGTAGAATTTTTGTAATCTAAGCATGCTATCTTTTTATCACAAGTCAAGTCTGCCAAAGCACTCTTTAAAAAATTCAGAATGACTGAATGTAATCCTACATCTACACCTATGGAAGTTGGCATAAAACTCTCAACTTACACGGACTCACCACTAGTCAACGAGTCATTGTATTGGAAATTGGTTGGTAGTTTGGTTTATCTTACTACCACCTAATCAAATCTATGTTTTTTAGTGATTTGTCTCTTTCTCAATTCATGTCTAATCCTGAAGAGTTACATTGGCAAGTTGCAAAATGAGTCCGTCAATATTCAAAGGGACCATTGACTTTGACATTCTATATCAGAGATATGTTGACTCCATGCTAGCAGAGCATATTGATTTCAATTACACTAGATCAGTTGATACAAGGAAGTCAGAAACAGGTTATGTGTTCACTCTTGGTTTAGGAAGGTAATTTCATGGCGAAGTAATCTACAAGCTACAGTTGCCTTATCCTCCATTGACAAAAAATACAAGGAAAACTTCAATACAAGTTGTGAGGCAATGTGGTTACGAAGAATATTGGTCGATCTTCAACTTGACCAAGCAGTGATAACCTCACTTTTCTGTGACAATCAGAGTGCTCTCAAAATGGCAAAAAATTCAGTCTATCATGCCATAACTAAGCATATTGAATTTCATCACAATTACATCAGATAGTTGGTTGACAATAAAGACATTTGCCTTTATTATTGTCCTACAGCAGAGCAAATATTGACATAATGGCAAAACCGCTTGGTAATGATAAGTTCACTCATCGTTCCATGTTGTTAAAAAGAAAGATAATTCCAGCTAGATTTTCATAATGGTGTAATGAGCTAACATATAAGCTTTCACTCATAGTGCCATGTTAGAAGGAAAACTAACTCCAATTAGATTTTCATCACGGTGTAATGCATTTGATGACAATGTAGCAGTGTTAGATGGAAAACTACTTTATGAGAACTAACACACATTAGCTTTTACTCACCGTGCAATGTTTTAAGAACGAAAGCTAACTCCATCTAGATTTCCATCATGGTGCATTGTGATTGATGACAATGTGGCTGTGCTAGATGAAAAACTACACTATGAAAGTTTACACACATTAGATTTCGCTCACCGTGCAATGATTTAAGAATGAAAGCTAACTTCAGCTAGATTTCCAACACAACCCAATGTGATTGATGACAATGTGATTGTGTTACATGGAAAACTACCTTATGAAAACTAACACACATTAGTTTTCACTCATCGTGTCATGTTGTTAAAATGAAAGCTAACTCCAGCTAGATTTATATCATGGTGTAATGAGCTAACACACATAAGATTTCCCTTATAGTGGCATGCTGTTAGAAGGAAATCTAACTCTAGCTAGATTTCCATCATAGTGTAATGTATTTGATGACAATGTCGGTGTGTTAGATGAAAAACTACCTTATGAAGACTAACATACATTAGCTTTACTCACCGTGCAATGTTTTAAGAATGAAAACCTACTCTAGCTAGATTCCCATCATGGTGCATTGTGATTGATAACAATGTGGTTGTGCTAGATGGAAAAATACCCTATGAAAGCTTACACACATTAGATTTCACTCACCGTGCAACGATTTAAGGATGAAAGCTAACTCAAGCTAGATTTTCAACACGATGCAATGTGCTTGATGACAATATGATTGTGTTAAATGGAAAACTACCTTATGAAAGATAATACACATTAGCTTTCACTCATCATGCCATGTCGTTAAAAGGAAAGCTAACTCCAGCTAGATTTCCATCATGGTGTAATGAGTTAACAAACAAAAGATTTCCCTTATAGTGCCATGTTGTTAGAAGGAAAGCTAACTACAGCTATATTTCCATCATGATGTAATGTATTTGATAAAAATGTGGCTGTGTTAGATGGAAAACTACCTTATGAAAACTAACCGCCATTAAATTTAATGACTGTGTAATGTTTTAAGGATGAAAGCTAACTCTAGCTAGATTTCCATCATGGTGCATTGTGATTGATGACAATGTGGTTGTGCTAGATGGAAAGCTACATTATGAAAGCTATCACACATTAGAATCCACTCACTGTGCAATGATTCAAGGATGAAAGCTAACTCTAGCTAGATTTCCATCACGGTGCTATGTGATCAATGATGATGTGGTTGTGTTGATGGAAAACTACCTTATGAAAGCTAACACACATTATCTTTCACTCATCATGCCATGTTTTTAGAATGAAAGCTAACTCCAGCTAGATTTGCATCATATTGTAATATATTTGATGACAATGTGGCTATGTTGGACGAAAAGCTACCTTATGAAAGCTAACACACATTAGCTATTACTCACCACGCAATGTTTAAAGAACGAAAGCTAACTCTAGCTAGATTTTGAACATGGTGCATTTTGATTGATGACAATGTGGTTGTGCTAAATGAAAAATTACATTATGAAAGCTAACACACATTAGATTTCACTCACCATGCAACGATTTAATGTTTAAATCTAACTCCAGCTAGATTTCCATGACGGTGCAATGTGACAATGACGTTGTGTTAAATAAAAAACTACCTTATGAAAAATAACACAAATTAGCTTTCACTCATTGTGCCATGTTGTTAAAAAGAAAACCAACTCCAGCTAGATTTTCATAATGGTGTAATGAGCTAACACATATAAGCTTTCATTCATAGTGCCATGTTAGAAGGAAAGCTAACTTCAGCTAGATTTCCATCATGGTGTAATGTATTTGATGACAATGTGGCAGTGTTGGATGGAAAGCTACCTTACAAAATCTAACACATAGTAGCTTTTACTCACCGTGAGATGTTTTAAGAATGAAAACTAAATCCAGATAGATTTCCATCATGGTGCATTGTGATTGATGACAATGTGACTGTGTTAGATAAAAAACTACACTATGAAAGCTTACACACATTATATTTTACTCATCATGCAATGATTTAGGAATGAAAGCTAACTTCAGGTAAATTTTCAACACTGCACAATGTGATTGATGACAATGTGGTTGTGTTACATGAAAAACTACCTTATGCAAGCTAACACACATTAGATTTCACTTATCATGCCATGTTGTTAAAAGGAAAGCTAACTCCAGCTAGATTTCCATCATGGTGTAATGAGCTAACACACAAGCTTTCCGTTATAGTGCCATGTTGTTAGAAGGAAAACTAACTCCAGCTAGATTTCCATCATGGTGGAATGTATTTGATGACAATGTCGCTATGTTAGATGAAAAACTACTTTATGAAGGCTAACAGACATTAGCTTTACTCACCGTGTAATGTTTTAAGAACGAAACCTAACTCCAACTAGATTTCCATCATGGTGAATTGTGATTGATGACAATGTGGCTGTGCTAGATGAAAAAATACACTATGAAAACTTACACACATTAGATTTCACTCACCGTGCAACGATTTAAGGATGAAAACTTACTCCAACTAGATTTCCAATACGGTGCAATGTGCTTGATAACAATGTGGTTGTGTTACATTGAAAACTACCTTATGAAATCTAACACACGGTAGCTTTCACTCATCGTGCCATGTTGTTAAAAGGAAAGATAAATCCAGCTAGATTTCCATCATGGTGTAATGAGCTAACACACATAAGTTTTCTGTTATAGTGCCATGTTGTTAGAAAAAAAGCTAACTTCAGCTATATTTTCATCATGGTGCAATGTGTTTGATAACAATGTGGCTGTGTTAGACGGAAAACTACCTTATGAAAGCTAACAGACATTAGTTTTATTGACTGTGCAATGTTTTAAGAATGAAAACTATCTTTAGCTAGATTTCCATCATGGTGCATTGTGATTGATGATAATGTGGTTGTGGTAGATGGAAAACTACACTATGAAAGCTTAGACACATTAGATTTCACTCATCGTGCAATGATTTAAGGATGAAATCTAACTTCAGCTATATTTTCAACATGGCGCAATGTGATTGATGACAATGTGGTTGTGTTACATGGAAAACTACTTTATGAAAGCTAATAGACATTAACTTTACTCATCGTGCAATGTTTTAAGAACGAAAGCTAACTCCAACTAGATTTCCATCATGGTGTAATGTATTTGATGACAATGTGGCTGTGTTTGATGGAAAACTACTTTATGAAAGCTAATAGACATTAACTTTACTCATCGTGCAATGTTTTAAGAACGAAAGCTAACTCCAACTAGATTTCCATCATGGTGAATTGTGATTGATGACAATGTGGTTGTGCTAGATGGACAACCACACTATGAAAGCTTACACACATTAGATTTTACTCATCGTGCAATGATTTAAGTATAAAAACTAACTCCAACTAGATTTCCAACATGGTGAATTGTGATTGATGACAATGTGGTTGTGCTAGATGGACAACCACACTATGAAAGCTTACACACATTAGATTTTACTCATCGTGCAATGATTTAAGTATAAAAACTAACTCCAACTAGATTTCCAACAGGGTGCAATGTGATGGATGACAATGTGGTTATATTCCATGGAAAACTACCTTATGAAAGATTACACACATTAACTTTCACTCATCATGCCATGTTGTTGAAAAGAAAGCTAACTCCAGCTAGATTTCCATCATGGTGTAATGAGGTAACACACATAAGTTTTCCCTTATAGTGCCATGTTGTTAGAAGGAAAGCTAACTCCAGCAAGATTTTCATCATGGTGTAATGTATTTGATAACAATATGACCGTTTTAGATGGAAAACCACCTTATGAAAGTTAACATACATTAGCTTTACTCACCGTGCAATGTTTTAAGAACGAAATCTAACTCTAGCTAGATTTCCATCATGGTGCATTGTGATAGATGAAAAACTATATTATGAAAGCTAACACACATTATATTTCACTCACTGTGCAATGATTTAAGGATGAAAGCTAACTCCAGTTATATTTCCATCACAGATCAATGTGATCGATGACAATGTGGTTGTGTTAGATGAAAAACTACCTTATGAAAGCTAACACACATTAGCTTTCATTCATTGTGCCATGTTGTCAGAAGGAAAGCTAACTCTAGCTAGATTTGCATCATGGTATAATGTATTTGATGACAATGTGACTGTGTTAGATGAAAAACTACCTTACGAAAGCTAACACACATTAGCTATTACTCATTGTGCAACGTTTTAAGAACGAAAGCTAACTCTAGCTATATTTCCAACATAGTGCATGTTGATTGATGACAATGTGGTTTTGCTAAATGGAAAACTACATTATGAAAGATAACATACATTATATTTCACTCACTGTACAATGATTTAAGGTCAAAATCTAACTCCAACTAGATTTTCCTCACAGTGCAATGTGACAATGTGGTTGTGTCAAATAGAAAACTAATTCGAACTAGATTTTTATCATGGTGTAATGAGATAACACACATGAGATTTCACTCATCGTGCCATGTCGTTAGGAAGAAAACTAACTCCAACTAGATTTCCATCATGGTGTAATGTATTTGATGACAATTTGGTTGTGTTAGATAGAAAACTATCTTATGAAATCTAACTCCAACTACATTTCCATCATGGTGCATTGTGATTGATGACAATGTTGTTGTATTAGATGGAAACTACATTATGAAAGATAACACATTAGATTTCACTCATTGTGCAATGATTTAAGGAATAAATCTAACTTCAACTAGATTTCCGTCATGGTGTTATGTATTTGATGGTGTTATGTATTTGATGACAATGTGACTCTTTTAAATAGAAAACTACCTTATGAATTCTAACACACGTTAACTTTCACTCACTGTGCAATGTTTTAAAAACAAAAGCTAACTTGAGCTATATTTCCATCTTGGTGTAATGAGCTAACACACATTTTCTTTCACTCATCGTACAATGCTTTAAGAACGACAACTAACATGTTGTTAAAATTTAAGCTAATTATAGCTAGATTTCCATCATCTTGTTATGTATTTGATAACAATGTGTTTGTTTTAGATAGAAAACTACCTTATGAAAACTAACACACATTAATTTTCACTCAACGTGCAATGTTTTAAGAACAAAAGCTAACTCCAGCTAACTTTTCATCATGGTGCAATGAACTAACACACATTAGCTTTCACTCATCATGACATGTTAGAAGGAAAGCTAATTTCAGCTAAATTTCCATCATGGTATAATGTAGGACAATGTGGCTGTGTTAGATGGAAAATTAACTTATGACAGCTAACAAATTAGCTTTTACTCACCGTGCAATGTCTTAAGAATGAAAGGTAACTCCAAATAGATTTCCATCATGGTGAATTGTGATTGATGACAATGTGGTTGTGCTAGATGGAAAACTACATTATGAAAGCTAACACACATTAGATTTCACTCATCGTGCAACAATTTAAGGACGAAAGCTAACTCCAAGTAGATCTCCATTGCGGTGCAATGTGATTGATGAAAATGTGGTTGTGGTAGATTAAAAACTACCTTATGAAAGCTAACACACATTAACTTTATCTCATCATGCCATGTTGTTAAAAGTAAAACTAACTCCACCTAGATTTCCATCATGGTGTGATATATTTGATGACAATGTGGTTGTTTTATATAGAAAGATACCTTATGAAAACTAACACACATCACCTTTCACTCACAGTGCAATGTTTTAAGAATGAAATTCAACTCAAGCTAGATTTCCATCATGGTGCAATGTGATTGATGATAATGTGGTTGTGTGAGATGAAAAACTACTTCATGAAAAGTAACACACTTTAGCTTTCACTAACTGTGCAATGTTTTAAGAATGAAAACTAACTCCATCTAGATTTCCATTGTGGTGCAATTTGATTGATGACAATGTAGTTGTGTTAGATGGAAACCTTCCTTATGAAAGCTATTGTAGGTTAGGTTTCACTCACCATGCCATGTTGTTAGAAGGAAGCTAACTCCACTAGATTTTTATTATGGTGTAATGCATTTGATGACAATGTGGGTGTGTTAGATGACAAACTACCTTATGAAAACTAACATAGATCAGCTTTTAGTCACCATGCAAGGTTTTATGAATGGAAACTAACACCAACTAGATTTCCATCATGGTGTAATGTGATTGATGACAATGTGGTTCTGTTAGATGGAAAACTACAGTACGAAAACTAACACACATTAACTTTCATTTATCGTGAAACGTTTTAAGAACGGAAGCTAACTCTAACTAGATTTCCATTACATTCATACACATACATCAATAATATATGTGCTATGTCCAAAGTCAAATAGGAATTTGGTGGTTTTATCTAAGTTGATATCTGTCATTCTCTAATGCTTCTTGGAACTCTTATTGTTATCTCTTCATATATGTTTTATGTAATTTATATGTAAATTCCCTTTTTCTAGCGTGCACAAGATGTAGGGGAACAATGTTTCGTGGCATACAGAAGGGCTACCCTATTGTTTTGAATTATTGCAACTATATTACCTTTTTGAACATACACTTCATATGGTTTAACTTTAATTACAAACTACAATTCAAATGTCTAATAGAAATTGGGAGGAGTTACAATGGAAAATATAATTTTGATAAGAGGGACTATGTTAACCTCCTAATTAATGGTCAAGTTATTGGACTAGGAAGGGTTGA
>LPNX011140263.1:0-29033 GCA_001517045.1 Pseudotsuga menziesii
ACCAACCTCTACATGCTATAAAAAACCCATTTCCAAATAATTGCATTAAGACATTCAAATGCTGCACCCACAATTGACGTACCGTTTTCGAGGTTTGATTTCTTAGATAATTAAAATAAAAAAAAATATTATTTTTATTATTGGAAAAATAGTCGTGCACTAGTCCTATATGTTCTCTATATGTATACCAGTTTTCGTAAGTTTATTCCATCATTTAGACACTCAGACGCTGCACCCACAAAAACATATACCTTATAATTTGTCCAAAAAATAAAAAGTGCCTGTTAAAATTTATATAACTTTAGATAGTTAACAACATTTTCAATAGAAAAAAAATATATATTTGGAAAGGTCATTCAATTTCCTACATTTGTTGTTTTTTACTGATCGCAAAATTCATTGTGTAAGTGTCTCAAAATATGCGTCCAAGTTGATGGATGCCTGTTTTTTCAGTTTTGTATTGCATCTAACGTGCCAAAAGAGACCCTCAACTTCTTGCACACACCCAAGACAATGTTTTTCTAGAGAAAAAAATAGTTAAAGAATGTTGATTTGGTCCACTTATTAACTAACTCATTTTTAATTAGCCAAATAAGTAGGATTTTCAAACGCTTTTACTAATTAATCTAATTTCATAAAGTTAGATAATTTAAATAAAGCTTTTAATTTGTCCACTTATTAACTAATTCATTTTTTATTAAAGAAATAACTAGAATTTTCAAAGACTTTCAGTAATAAATCTCATTTAATATCCAGTTAAATAGTTTAAATAAATTTTTTTGATAATATTTTGTACCATTTAATTAATATTTTTTTTATAAATTAAAAAGAAGAGTGACTCATGCTTGAAAGATTACCATATTACATTATATTTTTTTATTTTTTTCAAAGGTGGATATCACACTTTACTTAACCCTTGGGAATCTAGGGGGCTCATAAGTTTCTATGGGACAACAATTGAGTGACCTCAACCACTTCATAATACGGTTATGTCACAACCACTAGCTTAAACATTGCTATGTCAAAGTATGGACGACTCAAATTTATATTAAATATTTGAAGATACTTGGTTGAAAATTACTAGTCAAATTTATATTAAATATATTTAGTTGAAATTTTTTTTTAAAAATTCCTTTTTTTCTTGCTTAAAATTAGTAAATTTAACTTTGCTTTTATATTTTCAACCACTCTTAATCCCTTGAGAATCTAAGATGAATTATAAACCTCTATTGGGCTGGCTCCCCAACTGAGTGAACCCAACCATTCCCCAATACCCAACCACTCTCCAATACAGTTATATCACAATCCTTAAAACCTTGCCATGTCAATGTATTGGCCAGTCCATTTATTTAAATATTTAAATTTACTGAAGGTTGAGAATTACAACGAACTTCCTTTATTTTCCTTTTTCTTCGGCTTAAAATTACCTAGCTAAGGTTGAGAATTACAACGAACTTCCTTTATTTTCCTTTTAATTCGGCTTAAAATTACCTAGCTAAGGATGATGTCCCATGTCTACACATTATAAATTTAACTCCATCTTCATATTTTTTTCAACAGCTCTCTCAGTTCGTCTCTGCGTCTTCATATTTTTCAACAGCTCGCTCAGTTCATCTCTGCATCTTCATATTTTTTTTCAACAACTCGCTTAGTTCATCTCTGCATCTTCATCGCTTTTTTCAACTACTCGCTTAGTTCATCTCTGCATATTTTTTCAACAACTCGCTTAAGTTCAAAAGCTTTGGATAAAACAGGGTCACAGCTAAAGTACCAATGGAGCTACTGCCGAATGATCTCGTTCGAAAGTGCTTGTTGGGAGTGCCGTATGCATCACACAATGACCTGAAAGCTGTGTGCAGAAGCTGGAAGGGTATGGTGAGTAGCCCTCACTTCTACGCCGACAGAAAGATATCTGGGAAGAGCCAGCAGCTCATATGCTTCATTCAACATCATCCGAGAGGCTATGGTTCGGACAATTGCTTTTGTGTAATAAGCACATATGATCCTCTCGATAACACCTGGAAAAGGCTATCTCCCATTGATATTGATCCCCACTTTCTTGGAATATCAAGAAAGTCTCGCTGCGTTGCTGTGAATGGGAAGCTGGTTCTCATAACCGGACTAAGCCCATCTGACAAGACTATGAATAGGGTATACATTTATGACTTTCAGTCGGAGAGATGGAGGCGCGGAGCTGACATGCCTACACCTCGATCGTTCTTTGCATGTTCTGTTTCTTCTTCCAGTGGACTTATCTACGTCGCTGGCGGGATGGATCGGATTTACAACGATCTGAGGGATGCAGCAACGTATAACGTAGAGGAAGACAAGTGGGAAATTCTGCCTCCTATGATCCTACCGCGCGGCAGCGAATGCCATGGTGATTTCATTGATGGTAAATTCATGGTGTTGGGTGGAGTCCACTTTGACAGAAGTGGAGAAATTTTCGATCCACTTGCCGGAACGTGGAGCAGGTGGGAAGGTTTATGGAATTTCCCCAACGATATATGGGGCGGGAACAGCTATGTTGCGGCTTCTTGTTCTGGCAACTTGTACGTTTTCACTGAAAAACATGTGAAGAAGTATGATCGTGAGAACAACGTTTGGGCTCTTCTGGTTTCCTTTCCTGAACGTATTTACTTCTTAATGTCTGCTACAGTGTGGCGCGACTGCATTTTTGTAACCACCTATGATATGATGTTCCAGAAGCACATCACTTATATGTTTAACCCGATAAGCAGTCTGTGGATTGAAGTTAACAGTGATGGTGGTGATGAGGAAGGATTTGTGGGCATGATGGACGCATCTGCAACAACCGTGGAGATTTGAACCAGATTAGCTATCCTAGTTATTTGTTGTGTGATTTAAAGTTGTTTAGTCCAACTTCTGAATTTTAGTAGCATTTGCGGTGTCATAGTCCAACTTTTGAGTTTTAGTAGCATTTGCAGTGTCATAAATCATTTTTAGTATAATAAATTTTAGTACATTTATGTGTATTGGATGTTGTATTTAAAAATAAAGCTTTTTTTAACAGTTGGATGTTGTATTGAAATGTTCGATTCAAGAACATTCCATTTTGTTGTAACTATCTTGTCAATATTTATTATTTTGGTTTGAGGACATTGTTGAAACTTAACCCAACATTTCCCTTGGACTTATGTCTTCGCTCAAGAACCGCACAGAAAGATAAATTTCTGTTTATTGCTAACTCATCAACTTTGCTCTTGAAACTCGTAAGCACAGGTGAAGCAATAGGAGCTTCTGTAAAGGTAAGTTTAAAAAATTGAAATTGTTGTCTTGTTTTTGAAATGGCTGTATTCAAATATTGGCCGAGAAGCATATACATGATACTGAAGTTGTTGATGATGAAGTTAGTTATTCCGTTTGTATGGTTACCTGCTAACTTGCTTTAGTACAGCTAGAATAGACATTACATCAACTCAAAAATCGGTTGCAGGTGAAAGAGAAAGAAATAGATACATTATATTGTGACTCTGATTTTATGACGAGCAACAAAGAAATTTAAGCCATAATATAGAACCTTTTGGGAAGATACTACTAGTTCTTACACGTGGTAAGAGAGCTTGACCACAAGAGATCTATTGTTTCCCCCTTCTGTATTAATGTTTCCCTTCTGCCTTCTTTCCAACAACTAAAATTTCTTCTTTTACTTTTCTGTGGCATCACATAGTAGTCCATCCATTGTCAAGGCCATTGCCAATTCTATATTATCTCATATTTCAGGTTGCAGTCTGTTGGAAATTTTGATATGAAGTATGGAGTCTCTACAGTTTTTAAGAAAGTTCACTAACCAGATACCCATGGCAACTCTCGAATTACAAAGTGTACAGAATCCAAGAGAGAATGCTAAGGACTGCTATGCCAAAATGATTACCCTACATTACTGGAAAATGAATGGTCGTGAGTGTTTTGCAAACGTTCTCCCCATTAAAATCAACAGGAAAATATGCAATTCTGAACTTTGAAAATCCTGAGGCTACTAATGCCGAATACAGATATATGTAAAACCACACAAACATATATACATGGGAGTCGGGACAACAATATATATACAGGATAACGACAAGATTAACAGAATAGTGGCATAGAATCATGACTATTCAATCGATATCCTGCATAGTAAAATTTTACTCAATTTATTTAACCGAATAATGGGTATCATTCAAGATGGAATGTTTACTCAAGGGTCAACAATATCAAATCTCTACAAAGTTTTTACTTATTTTATCAATACAATTTTTCTTAGTGAACAGGAAACTATTTGGAACCCAAATCTCATAGTTGGTGATCTACAATGGATAGCATTTTCCTCATTTATTCAGAATTAGATTAAGTGGAAACTTAAAATGAATTTTTATAAGAGGTGTGAGATAAGTTCTGAACTTTGGGTAAGAAGTGAACGCCCTATTTCAGAACAAATGATACAAAACCATTAGCAAGTGAGCATTACAAAGTCCATTAGAGGTCGGGTGTCTTGTAAGCACGGTCTCGATTGGGTGAAGCAATAGAACACGAACATGTATTTTCAATCAAGTGAAGCTGTTACAGGAGCAGTGAATTTGACCAATATTGCACTCTTTATTACAAGCTTTACAAGTTTGGTAAGAGGAAGACTTTAATTGGAGATGGGTGGCATTTTGGAGCATTGAAGTTTCAACTGGGAAAACTTTTGGGAAGGGATAATGTACTAGGAATATTGAACTGGGAAAAATATAAGGTAAATTGGTTATTGAACTGGGAACATTGAACTGCTAAGAATATAGGGAAAAGGGGTTAATGAGATTGGAACATTGGAATGGGAAGAATCGTGAATATAGTGAACAAAGCGCTAAGAAATTTGGAACAATATAGGCATATTATGGACACTATTGTGTATTGGTAATATTTTTGTTTAAAATAACAATAACAGTTATAATTTATCGGAAAACAGCTGAACTCTACAGCCAAGTAATACAAAAGTAGTTGATGATCTGGAAATGGGCAGTGTTAGAGGTATTCATTCATGGCAGACTTTGGTTATACTATCCTTACATACTCTGCCTAGTTGTACAAACAATTTGTAGTGTGCTTGTTGTTGTAATGTCTTTTCTACTTAAAGTAATATATGTGGCTGAAAGTAAAAGTAATGCGAAAGATGAAATCTTGGAGCCCATAAAATTGCTAAAATAAAGTTTATTATAATGAAAATGATTGTATTGTTAAAAACCTTAAATAACTTTAACTCTGCTAACTTTCTGGTGCTAAAAAAGATTGAGAGCTTTCAATGTTTTCTTTGTAATAAAATTATATGGAAATTATTGGTTTTCAAGGTTTTTCTTTGTAGGCGTTTGCAGCTACATAAAAAGAAGTAGTGGTGGTACTGTATTTTGTCTTTTTATATGGTGGAGGTAGTTTTATGGTGTGTGTACACCGCTTTTTACACATACATAATTATTGTTCTATACAAATTTGCATTTATTATCTCTTAATTTATTCAATGTTAAAAAAAAGATTTATTTTGGTAGACTCAAACTTTTTTGGAATTTTCTTTTTATATTAGAGAAATTTGGTCTTTTAACATTTTCAAGTACTCTTTATATTTGATACTTCTAAGGTTAAATTAATTTAAACTAGTTTAATTTATTTATACTGATTTAACAATATATACATGTTTAGTTTAATTGGTTTTATGTGTTAGAACTTATTTGATAAGGCCTTCTATAATTGAGAGAGATCAACATGCAAAAAGGTTTGAAAGATGTTTCTAACAATTATAAGTGAAAAAATAAAATAGATATTGCATAATAATGAAGATTATTTATGTAGAAAATGAGGATTGGTTATTACTATAACAATATTAATATTGAAAATGAAGTATTCTTTAAGGTGCAAGTGGAGAATATATTTTCCATAGGTATCCAACTTGGATTGGAAAACTTATAAATAATTATGAAAGTTCACTTAAGTCAAAATTGTACATGTAATTGAAGCTTCATAACAAGAAGTAACTTTAAAAGTAGTTGAAGATCTTAGAAAAAAATAGTCTCCAATTGCACTTAAATATATACCCAACCAACCTTTAAAAAAAATGAGAATGTAGATATTTCCTCACAAGAAGAATTATGTTTCCTTTTTTCCTTGGTATGCATTGAAACATAGAAAAATTTATGTTCGATATAACCATATATGTTATAGTGGTTACAGTGATTATTTGGATCCTTGAATTTATATGCAATCACACTTACCTTTCCATTGAACTTAATTTCCTCTTAATGAGGCATACCCCAAAGGTTTTGAAATATGTTCTCAATAGAAATGTATGTTTTTTAAACTTGGTATTGTAATCTTTCACAGTTCATCCTTGTCTTTATCAATAGTAATGCCAACAAAACTATTGGTCTTCTTTGTGCATAATACGTAAAGATGATACTTGAATAGAAATCTAAACGCCTCCCATTTAGTTACCAGTGGATCACCCTCTAGTCTAACTTTCTCCATAGAGCTTTCCCACCAAGTTTGTGTGTGACCCTCTGTCACATGCCCCAATTTTGCAAAAAACAATTTTATATTATTTGAAGATAATATGTTAAATTTTATGCTAAGTTGTAATTGATCACTCAGCAGGGTCAAGGATATTTAATGTAAATTCTGAATATTTTATTTATAAATAAATAAAGGGGGAGACAACAACTTAGGAGAGCTGCTAAAAGAGTGTTTACTGGTCAAATTGGTGGAGGAGACTGGGTGGAGAGCAAACAGACATGTGGCAACATCCTCAAACCACTTCCAACTGTTGCAAGTGGAAACCTCCCTACATTTGGGGTCATGATTCCCCAAGAAAGTGGAATGAGAGCAGGTGGCTCAATTAATGAAAACTAACCCAAAAGACCTAGGCAATCTTTATAAAAGTTCCCATTAAAGAGAGCTGGGGGCTGCTCATTTTTCTAGAGAAGTGATCATTCAGGTTGAATGAATGTACTTCAAAGAAATTCAATGGAAGGGAAATTTGGAAAGTGTTTGAGGGGATAACTGCAGATTGATCTAGTGTAGCTTTTAAGCTGAAGATCATACTGCTGAGTGCAGAGTATTTACTGAGGTATTGAACTAGTCAGTTGACAGAGAGTTCTACTGTTGCATTCAGGCTCGGGGGTCCTGAGGAAGTGTTGTTTGAGCGCTCTCTAGGAGATTGGTAGGGAGGAACGGCCTCCTAACACCATTGTTGTCTATCTTCATCAAGTTCTAAGTTATTTTATTTTACTGTGTTAGTTAATTAAATCTTAGCTAACTGCTATATGAATGCTATCAGTTCAGTTTGTGAAATGTTTGAGTTAGTATTTTTATTAAATTATTTTAGAAATAAAATGGATTTAGAAAATAATGTGTTAGAATGTAAATAATTTCTAGACTGTGTTTTTCCACACGTGGAAACCAGGCCATACTCTAGCATAGGTAGAATGTTTAAGTAGATAAGAGAATAGAAATAGTAGATGGGATTGTGTAACTATAGATAGTAGAATAATTTTATTTCAATGTTAAAATATTATGGAGGAAAAACAGTGTTATGATTTATTTCTATTTCTTTGTTTTCATTTAGTATAGCTAAATGAAATGCAGTAGAAAAACTACATTAGAGTTACAATGATTACATACAGTTAAGTATATAAACATGCTACTAACCACATAGTTTATCTTCTAACATTATCAACTAAAACTAATACTAATATTTAATATAAACTAGATAGGGTTATATTAAAATCCCTTAATTTATAAAGAGTAAACAAAGTTACAGAGTTTATTTTCTATCCTTTCAATAACTTTGAATAAATTCTACATCACAGTTTAGTAAATAAAAGCAATGTAAAAATAAACAATAACTAGTATAAAACTAAATATTTATATATGTAGAAACTATTTTACATTTACGAGACAGGATTTTACGTGTGAAGGAAAAACTTCAGGGTCGAAACCCTAACCAATTTATTTAACTATTATAAAGAAAAACATCTAAGTTGTAATCCATTTACATTGATAATTATATAAATAAGCGTTAGTCTACTATAGACTGTTTACAGTCTTTTCAGAAAACAAATGTCTTTTATAAACAAGCAAGATAACTACATTTACAAGTTAAAAATATCACAACACACCTGTAATAATTCAACCGAATTAACAAGTAGTAGAACCTAATTAATAATAAATTGAAGAACTTATTTAGACAAGGGTTTCATTTCAGGAAAACCCTAGCTTGTATATACTGGACAAGCAAGTTTAAATATTATAAATTTCACTTTTCTGACTGGTCTATAGTCCTTATATTAACATTAAATTCTTACAAAAGTTAGCTTAAACAGTAATTTTCTTCTTTGACAGCGAAGAAAGATAGACTATAATTACCCAAAATCATAGATTACAAATTTACAAAAACGAGCCAGAGCTCGAAGTTAAAAATCTTATTAAAACCAAATGTATTACATTGACAAGCTGTAAGGCTAAAAAAATTTCATGATACATCACACAGCTCAAGGCCGGTATAACCTAGCATCATAAGCAAGCGTTTATAACATTAAAATGGAAAACAACTTATTAAAACCTCCTATTAAACAAAGAGACCGAGTAGGCTTCCAAGCATGGAGTTCTCCTTCAGTAACCATAAATACAAGTAGGGCGATACCCATCTGAACTCAGGGATTACCGGTTAAAGCTACGAAGCCCCTGAAGACAATGGTCGTGTGTCTTTCACCGAAGCTTGGAATGGCCACGGTTCCTATACAAGCAATGCTACTGAGCGTTAGTTTAACGCTCATTTCTTTAACATTAAAAAACCTAACGATGTTCATAATTTGATAGAGTCTGCATTGTAAAAATTGAGATATATTTACCTGTAAATAAAAGAGTATCGAACAATGAAGAGATTGTCACGATCTGCGTAATGCACCCACAAAATCTCCAAACCCTACGACGACTGTGGAGCACAATCGATAGCAAAGAATCTTAGCTTCACAACGTAGTGATAGGTCACGAAGGAGAGCAGAACTGAGCTTTGGACGACCAAGAGCCAAACACAAGAAAAAACACAGTAAATACTCGCATGGTAAAGTTCACAGCTAAGAAGTTTGCAAACCAAGACCAAGCTCAGGAAAACCACAACAACGTCAAACAAAATCCTTGGAGCAAGCTAGTAGAGGAACAACCTTCATGGTCGCCATGGAAACTTCATAGTGCAGCCCATAGGCCAGCGAGAAATTCGGAGGCAAATGACAAAACAAATAGGGTTTACAAGATTTTTATATCGGCAATACATGGACACGAGGTGACCACGTGCCTTCCAATACTTTTAACCATGCAAGGGTCGAGTCCATAGTTCATCTGCGATTTCAATCATCGAATTATTAAAATAATGATTTAATCAAACCATGCACAAACTATGGAGTACGCTTATTTATATATCTCACCAATGTTCATACATAAACTATATCATAATGTATGATAGCTTCGATATTGCGTATTGATTAACGATGATCTCTTAACGTTGAACTTAGTGAAAGGTTGTAACAACCTTGTCATTTGGATAATCCAAGTGTTGATCATACTTTAGGACCTTTCTAATTATCCTTAGATTTATATACTTGTAAAACGATGATAAAATATGCACATTTTATATTCCAAACTTATCACTTGTAAACCGACGGCTTTGGGTGGTTATATTATATGGAGTTTGAATAGAATAGTAAAAGTATTTTAAACATTACAATTACAAGGCTTGACCTTGATATAAGCTCTCATAGATAATAGTTGCTTACTCAACTGGTCAGTAATAATATTAGACTCTATCATTATTTGGCAAAGATAGTATGGGATTGTTTATTTATATCTGTTCTTAGCATAATATAAGAACTTGGGTCATATTAGTTTACACTTAGGGTAAAATTCAGATTAAAAGCTCTAGGTAGAAAAATCTACCATAATAGATAATATAAACATTAACTTATTATAAGTGATGCATTATGGTAATAGTAAATCACAATGGAATAAACCATGCTCAAGATCGATAATCATTGAAATAACACTGATAATATATTACCTATGACTTAGTCTTATGAAATTAATGATAGATAGTATTCCATTATGCAGTGAAGCATTCAATTATAATAACCAAACTTATAATGTCAAAGATATTTCCAAGCATTAAGATTCCTACAGCATGCAAGTAACAATCAATTTGGTATATTATAAAATAATATGGTAATATAGGTTGTTACTATAGCATATGCAACAAGGAGATAATGTAAGTACAGAAGTTTATAACTTGTTAGTGAGCATTTTTATTTTACATACAAGTAACAGATTGATAATTTCCATAACTAGTAAGCTAGCGACAAAATAGAAACATGTACTCTATTGGAAATATTTACTATCTAGATTGATAGATGTCCTTCATGAAATAAAAGATAGTTACTTTAACTCATCAGAGCTTGCTTTTAAATAGTCAGTTAATTACTAGCATTTTACAATCAACAGATATACTTCTTGCTAGTTATTGAATTAAACCCCTACTCTATCGAACGTTACATGTTAACCTGTAAGAACCAACAGTCCATCTGCGTTAGCATAAATGCTAAGTAAGCCCAAGTTTTCAAAGTGTTGTAGCTGCAACTGTTTTCCTAATGTTTTTAAAATTTTGGACCCTCCTTGTCTATTTTATATTTCTTGGATTTACTTCGTTTCCGGAACTCGGTTGTTCCTCTGCTACAATTTTGAATTTTTGAGTTTGATTCGAGGTAAACTATTTTCTTTCATTTCAGAGGTTGAATGATCTAAAAATCCTTTGTCTAGCTAATGTTTTTTGACTTTGGAAACTTCAAGTTTTGATTTGTAAATGTTTTCATTTTCGGAAGTATTTTGAACAGTGAATTAGGGCCGTAGTTCTCTACATAGCCACCGTTGTGGAAGCTAAACAATGAATGTTCCGAAGGATAGCCCTTATCTTTTCTGATGTCATGGTTTTAATATTTTAACTTTCTCTTTTCTTTGCGCTATCGAAAGGGTTTTTGACTATTGATCAGAGGGCTAGTCCTTTGTGTCGCCGACACGACGGCGGCGTTGAGCTCACCATCGCCGATACTTAGTCATTAAAACTTCCAATCGCTGTAGTTTTCATTTGAAAGCAGAAGTCAAAGTCTATTTTTTTCCCCATCGTTGAGGCTGTGTAGTACACTATCCCATCGATGTATTAGTCCTTCCACTCGTCGATGCTAACCTTTAGCACTTAGCGGTTCCGATCGCCGACAGTTTTGTGATTTGGAAGCCGTAGTTGGTCTATCTTCTGTCGTTGTGGCTATTTAGTTGGTTTATCTACCGATGCTTTTCTAGCTAGTTCCTCAATGCTCCGATCACCGATGATTTTTTATTGTCATAGAAGCCTTAGTCTATATGACTTTCGCCGTTGTGGATTTTTAGTGAACTAACTTGCCGATTCATTAGTGATTTTGATCTCCGATGCTTAACTATCGGCGGTTTTTAGTCGTTGGCATCATCGACACTGCGAAGATGTTAAAGATTATGGCCCTGACACTTAGCGTTAAAGGTCTCCGACGCCGATTGACTTAATAGTATCGCGGGACCCGTAGTCTGTTCGCTATCCACCATTGTGGCTATGAATAGGACTATTCTTCCGTAGTATTTAGTTCTTCCAATCGTCGATGGTTTTCATTTGATCGCAGAAGTCGTAGTTTGTATGTCTTCTGTCGTTGCGGCTTAGTGAACTAATTGTTCGATGCTTAGTGTTCAAAATTGTCTATAGGGTCTTCCCACTATTTTCATGGGCGACGGAGGTTTATGTTTTTGGTCAATTCGGGGTTTCTCCGAGATGAATAGCATAGGTTAGGGTTCATATTTGGTGGTTACATTGCTATGATTCATGCTTTCATGATTTCGAGTTAGTCCAGATATGGCCTGGATTAAGGTAAAGAGTCTTTTATTGAGCTTGTGATTTTAGTTTGGACAATGGATTTAGCGGATTTCAAGACACAAACTCGCAGGATTTCTTTGTTTTTTCATTTTTTCATGCATTAACACTGTATATAGTTTATTTTACAGAATGCATATGGAGAAGGTAAATGGACTGATATAGTTTTTTGGTTATTCATGACAGGGTGATTGCTGAGATATGTCTAGAAGACAAAGCAGAAGAAAGAAGGCAACAAGGAAGAAAGAGAAAGAAAATAAAGAAGCAAAGATGAAGAAAGAGAAGAAAGTAAGGGTCCGAGATCTCAACAGATCGATAGCAGCAAAGGCCCAAGCTTGGAAAAAGTTCATCAGCAACCAAGCTGGTCTCTCTTTATAAAAGTGCTATTAAATTTTAATTTAATATAATGTATTGTACAACACTCACTGAAAGACAAATTTGTGAGATTAAACGGTTGGGGGAGCCCAAAGGTCACAGGGGGAGCATAAAGGTCACAAGGGGTAGCCCAAAGGTTTTGCTGTTTTGTATAAATATAGAAGAGTTAGATGTAATAAGGGGACTTTTTCCCAGATAGATTTGTGAGAGTATGTTGTAAGAAGAACTATTTCCTTTTGCAATAAATAAATTACAAGTTTCCTGTTGGAGAAAGCTTGGTGGAAGGTTTCAAATTGTAAATTTGAGCACATAGATCTGTAGACAAATACACAACTCACAAAGTAGATCTCACAATTTACTCAGCAATTGAAGAATGAAACAGTGCAAAAATGGCTTGCAACTGTGAATGCTTTCATTAATAAAAAAGTAATCAGATGATAATTACAATGAAGTAAAATGGCTTTAATAGCCACATGAAATTCGAATCCACATGAGGAAATTCGAATTGATAGACTCTAATTGACTGTAGGTAACTAAGACCTTGTCTAAATCACTATCAGAGGACTCAGTAGTTAGCTGACCTTGTCTAAACCATAACCGAAGTTCATCGGAGCTCTAAAACACAACTCAAGTGTTACATTCAGTGTTGAATAAGGTTAACTGACTATGATAGGTGAGAAATGCGCCCCACATGAGTGCAGTCAAGTAAAGCTAGCGCTAAATGAATGTAGAGGACTATAACTGAATGTAACTGACTCCTAACTTAGCTTGACTAGTCATTAACTGAAGTGAACTGACCTTGGTTGGTTTCGGCACTCCTAGTGGCTTCCTAAATTGTAAAGATTGGTCTAGGAGGCTCCTAAACTGATGCAATCAAGTGCAATCAGTGGCAGTGAGCCTCAATTAGTGTTCCCCACACTTTAGTAACTAAATCATGTGCCCCAATTAGGTCAAGTGGACCCAATGGTGTTAATGAATATAAATAGACTAGATGGACTCCCGATTTAGACATGACTCCCAATTTAGACATATGACCAAATTTGTACAAGGGAGGATTAATAATCCTAACACAAATGCTGTGCTATAGATTTGTTGAATGTGAACTATTTCATTTTTAGTTGTTGTCCAATAACTGTGAGATCATTCTAACTCTTTGAACCTATGTTCTTTTTATGAATGCGCTCTAGTTTATTCTATGAAATTTCCACTATGAGTAATGAAGGTTTTTCATAAACAATGAGCTATCTTGTTGTTCATATATCTATTGATGTTCATGTGTTTTGAATTAAATAACAATTATCTGTGATTTTTCTTAATGCATGCACATAAATACATTACTCATTGATAAATGATAATATTGCTCCCTAGGGATAGGTTAGATAGTTAGTTTTAGTTTCTTGCTGTGTGTGATTTAGATGTGAGTGAGTTAAGACGAGAGCTAAGAACCTGCGCATCACATTGTGACCGCTCCTCGTATTCTCTATCAATCTGCATTCTTAGATATGCACTTGCATATCATGCTTAAATTAAAAAAAGCTAAAATATACACGATGGACCGGGTCGTAACCGGTAAAACCTTTTATTTTGTTACTTGACCTACGGTAGTCGAACCATAAACCTGACGGATTTCCCATACGAAACAGTAATGGGCTAGTTGGTAACATTTACTGGGGAGAATCCCTAACTGTTGTTACCTGCGAATTTCCAAGCATCAATAGTTTTTGGCGCTAGAAGGAGGGCAGCTGGTGCATGGCTGACCGAGGAAACCCATTTCCTCAAAATTATTCCACCGGTAACAGTTCTGAGAGTAGTTTGTTTCCCAATTTAATTCCTGAAGAGAAGGGCGAAGATTTTTTGTATCATGTCGATAACGAAGTAGTTAATGATTTGAGAAGAATTACTAGGGATTATGTGAAGAAGATCGGAGGATTACCGATTATCCCTGCCTTACCCAGAATAAATTGTCAGAAGAAAGACCGTCCTATATTGGAAGACGTAGTGTTGGTTGAAGATTTTGAAGAACTGGTAGAAACAGCCTTACAGGAAGTTGTTCAACCTCTGAATCAGTTGGACCCAGATACACCTTATTGTTCACCTGTTCATAACCCTGTTCATTCACCACCTCACTCTCCACTTAAAATCATGGAAAATGTAAATGCAAATCAGCCACCTAACCCACCAAATCCACCACCTACATGGAGGGCTAGATAACCATTAAACTTAGCACCTCCTTTGCATGACTTACCTCAGGCTTTTGAGAAAATGTTGCCTAAGTTTGACCCAAGTCAAAAGATTTTGGTAGATGATCATTTGCAAATCTTTTACTTGGCTATAAAAGGACTACGGGCTGGAGAACATGAAGATGTAGTCTGTAGATTGTTCCCTCACACCCTGAAAGGAGCAGTAGCCTCATGGTATTTTTCTCTGCCTACAAACTCAATCACAGACTAGGATACATTTGAAAGAATATTAAGAAGTAAATATGCAGTCGAAAAAACGCATGCAGCTCTAATGAAAGGGTTATGCACTTTAAAGAAAGAAATAAAGGAAAAAGTGCATAGTTTCACTCAAAGGTTTGCTGCTTATCTAAAGAATTTTTCTGCATCTGATAAAGTTCTGAGTGAATACTATACTTCAGCTCTAGGGCCTGAATTGGCCATGTTTTCCAAGATGTTAGTCAAACCTACATTGTCAGAAACTTATGAAGAAGCTGAGAGGGTAGAAGCTAAAAAAGAGAGCATAGAAGATTATCCTGAGCAGTTGGAAGAAAAAATGTTTGGTAAAAAAGCTTTCTTACTGACTAAGCCTAAGGATGAGCAATCACATGATTTTGAAGGAATGTTGAAAATGATGCAGAAGCTATCTAACAGAGTGATAGATTTGGAAAAATAAAAGGAGGCTCATAAAGCATACAAGCCTTACTTAAAGAGAGAGAAGACAACAATCAATCTAAACCTCATCCACACAGTCCTGCATCAATGAATTTAACTGAGGTAGGTATGGATAATTTTTGCACCTTTCATTTGCAGCCTCATTCTGAAAAAAATTGCCCTCAATGGATCAATTCGATGACATTAGTAATGAATCAGCTATTGGACTCTAAACTAATAGAAGCTAATGATGAGGAAGAAAATGGTAATAAATCCACAGAAAAACAAGAGGATGATGCTCTGGTTTTATGGGACTATGTCTCACTTTTTGATACAGAAGAGGAAGGTTCATGGAAACAAGAAGAAACATCAGAAACAAATGTGACAACAAGAAGTCAAGGTTTGTTAAATAAAGACAATACCATACTCCCGAAAATTAAGAGACTTTAAGAGAATGTAAAGAAAATTCAGAAGAACAACACAGATGATAAAATACCTGAATTTACCATTCCCAGTCAATATCCGAAACAAGTCAACATGACTGTTAATCCTATTGAAGACAAAGTTGATAATGCCAAGGAAAATATTAAAGCACCTGAGATGGGGTACGATATTGTGGAGGACATTAAAAGGGCTAAGGAAAATATTTCGTTATTTGAAATGTGTAATGTACCCCAATAGAAAGAAAAATTGTTAAAATCACTTGAAGTACCAGAGGAAGAGCTTCCCACTAACAACCAACCTGTAGAAGAAATTGTTGAAGCTAGTGTGGGAAGTAAGGCTAGGTTTAAAACCTCGCCTTTACTTTTGAATTTTTATATTTTAAACCATAATATGCACAATTGTTTAGTAGACTCAGGGTCAGCAGTCAATGTTATGCCACTGTCAGTCTGCAAGAAGATCAATGGACAACCTAAACCAACAACCTGGTAGGTTACTCAGCTAGACAGGACCAATGTGAAAGTAATCAGGGAAATGGAAGATGTTCCGATTCGCTTATCTGCAGATGAAAAGATATGTCAGTACATTGATATTGTAGTAGAAGACATACCTGATGTTTATGGACTTGTTTTGAATCAGGACTGGTAAGCAAAGCTAAATGGATACTTCGCATCAAACTAGTCATATCTATGGTTGCCTCATAAGGAAAGTCCAAATTAGATAAAAATATTAAGAGAGCCCCACATGAAGCATAATGTTACTCAATTGGAAGAAAAAAATGAACCAGTGAATTTTGTATTGGGAAATTATCTAATTGAGCTAGAACTGGGAAACTACCAAGCAAAAGAAGCTAGCAGTACACCAGACTCCCACCGATCTCCTTCGATTTTCACGGGCCGATGAGATTGATTGTAAAAATAGTAGATGTAGTTTTTGATAATGGGTAGGCCTTTTACAATTTGCAATCAAGCCTAGCCCCTCAACTTACAAGATGCCAGATTTATAGGGGTGGGCAGAGAACTAACCAGTTAGTGGTTAGTTCTCAAACTTTATTTTCTTGGTTTTTATTTCTTGATTATCTTGCACATAAATAAACTGATTTGGTTGTTTATTTTTAAATTATTTTATTTCTGTTTGTTTTAGTTAGTTTTGGATTGATTTCAATGAAAGAAGCAAAATTTTGGTTACATGGAGAGCATCAGAATTCTGGTTAACGAAAATCCTTGATTATAAGACTGTGTACTATTGATTTATCTGAAAGAATTTCTTCTAGTTTAGTAGTTTTCCTAAATGGCTATGAACACATTGAAGTCCTGCTTAATCCTTGTAAAATAACTCAGAATCAAAAGGTCTGGAATACTATTTCGAGGCAAAATCCATCTCACATTTAAAAATGTCTTAGGGGATGACAGCAGAAGACCCATGGAAAGGAAGCAGGGTAAATAATATATTATATATAAATGATCCCATGCCAAGAATTGAAAGCCAAAAGGTAAATAAGAGTCAAAAAATCTCCTAAGAAAGCAATATGTATCAAAACAAAGTACTAAACCATATGAGTACAAGATTTCCAAAGTTCTTCTCCGTCCGTGAGCTGAAAAATCAATACATATCTCACACAAAAGGACGCTATGGATAGAGGAGCCTGAATAAAAATTCAGAAAGAAAGGCATGCAGGAGGACTCAAAAAGGACAAAAAAGTCCAAAAGCACAAAAGTGCAGAATGGCATGGGAATGAGGAACAAATGAATATTTCTGCTTACCATATGTTACAATCCTTTGGTTTCCAAGCTGGGAGCTACCCGAAGACAAAGGTAAAAATGAAAGTCATATTCCTGGCCTTAAAAGAGTTATCTAGACTTTTAAATCTTGGTTCCCATTATCCCTAAATTGGACTGACATCAATGATTAAAGTACATACATTTGTCATTTGGGAAATCCAGACATCTAGAGGAATTCAGCATGCTAGTATTTATTGTCAAAACAGTCTGTTGCTCAAAGAAGAAGTTTTCTAGAGATCTAGGTTCACCAGGTAGTCACCAATTGTTGCAGCTACAACTGTTTTCTGAATTTTTTTAAAATTTTGGACCTTCCTTGTCGATTTTATCTTGCCTGGATTTACTTGGTTTCCTGAACTTGGTTGTTCCTCTGCTACAATTTTGAATTTTTGAGTTTGATTCGAGGTAAACTGTTTTCTTTCATTTCAGAGGTTGAATGATCTAAAAATCCTTTGTCTAGCTAATGTTTTTTTACTTTGGAAACTTCCAGTTTTGATTTGTAAATGTTTTCATTTTCGGAAGTCTTTTGAACGGTGAATCGGGGCCTTAGTTCTCTACAAAACTGCCGTTACGGAAGCTAAACGATGAATGTTCAGACGGATAGCCCTTATCTTTTCCGATGCCATGGTTTTATTTTTTTAACTTTCTCTTTTCTTTGCACTATCGAAGGGTTTTTGACTATTGATTGGAGGGCTAGTCCTTTGCGTCATCGACATGGCGACAGTGTTGAGCTCACCATCGCCAATACTTAGTCATTAAAACTTCTGATCACTATAGTTTTCATTTGAAAGCGGAAGCTATAGTCTGATTTTTTTCCCGTCAGTGCAACTGCGTAGTACACTATCCCATCGATGCATTTGTCCTTCCGCTTGCCGATGCTGACCTTTAGCACTTAGTGGTTTCGATCACCGACAGTTTATGATTTGGAAGCCATAATTGTTTTGTCTTCCACCGTTGCGGCTGTTTAGTTGGTTTATCTACCGATTCTTTTCTAGCTAGTTCCCTGTTGCTCTGATCACCGATGATTTTCTATTGTCACAAAATCCTTAGTCTATATGACTTCCGCTATTGCGGATTTTTAGTGAACTAACCTGCTGATTCATTAGTGGTTCCGATCTCCGATGCTTAACTATCGGCAATTTTTAGTCGTTGGCATCATCGACAATGCGGAGATGTTAAAGATTATAGCCTTGACACTTAGCGTTAAAGGTCTTCGATGCCAATTGACTTAATAGTCTTGCGGGACCCATAGTCTGTTCGCTGTCCGTCATTGCGGCTATGAATAGGACTATTCTTCCATAGTCTTTAGTTCTTTTGATCGTCGATAGTTTTCATTTGATCGCGGAAGCCATAGTTTGTATGTCTTCCACCATTGCAGATCCTTAGCAAACTAATTGTCCGATGCTTAGTGTTCAAAATTGCCGATAGGGTCTTCCCGCTATTTTCATGGGTGACAGAGGTTTCTGTTTTTGGTCGAGTCGGGGTTTCTCCAAGATGAAGAACACATTTTAGGGTTCAGATTTGGTGGTTACATTGTTATGATTCATGCTTTCATGATTTTGAGTTAGTCCAGATATGGCCCGGATTGAGGTAAAGAGTCTTTTATTGAGCTTGTGATTTTAGTTTGGACAATGGATTTAGCGGATTTCAAGACAAAAACTCGCAGGATTTCTTTGTTTTGTCATTTTTTCATGCATTAAAACTGTATATAGTTTATTTTACAAAATGCATACGGAGAAGGTAAATGGACTGATACATTTTTTTGGTTATTCATGATAGGGTGATTGCTGAGATATGTATAGAAGACAAAGCAGAAGAAAGAAGGCAGCAAGGAAGAAAGAGAAAGAAAATAAATAAGCAGAGATGAAGAAAGAGAAGAAGAAAGTAAGGGTCTAAGATCTCAACAGATCGATAGCAGCAGAGGCCCGGGCTTGGGAAAAGTTCATCAGCAACCAAGCTGGTCTCTCTTTATAAAAGTGCTATTAAATTTTAATTTAATATAACGTATTGTACAACACTCACTAAAAGACAAATTTGTGAGATTAAATGGTTGGAGGGGAGCCCAAAGGTCACAAGGGGCAGCCCAAAGGTCACAAGGGGCAGCCCAAAGGTTTTGCTATTTTGTATAAATATAGGAGAGTTAGATGTAATAAGGGTACTTTTTCCCAGATAGATTTGTGAGAGTATGTTGTAAGAAGAACTATTTCCTTTTGCAATAAATAAATTACAAGTTTCCCGTTGGAGAAAGCTTGGTGGAAGGTGCCAAATGCTGTGCTATGGATTTGTTGAATGTGAACTATTTCATTTTCAACTATTGTCCATTAACTATGAGATCATTCTAACTCTTTGAACCTATGTTCTTGTTATGAATGTGCTCTAGTTTATTCTATGAAATTTCCACTATGAGTAATGAAGGTTTTTCATAAACAATGAGCTATCTTGTTGTTCATATATCTATTAATGTTCATGTGTTTTGAATTAAATAACAACTATCAGTGATTTTTCTTAATGCATGCACATAAATTTATTACTCATTGATAAATGATAATCTTGCTCCCTAGGGATAGGTTAGATAGTCAGTTTTAGTTTCTTGTTGTGTGTGATTTAGATGCGAGTGAGTTAAGACGAGAGGTAAGAACATACGCATCACATTGTGACCACTCCTCGTATTCTCTATCAATCTGCATTCTTAGATAGGCACTTGCATACCATGCTTACATTAAAAAAAAACTAAAATATACATGGTGGATCGGGCCGTAACCAATAAAACCTTTTATTTTGTTACTTGACCTATGATATCCGTACTGTAAACCAGAAGGATTCCCTGTACCAAATAGTAACGGGCTAGTTGGGAACGTTTACTGGGGAGAATCCCTAACTGTTGTTACCTACGAATTTCCAGGCATCAACACAAAGATAGATTTCACCTACTTGCCAAAAAGTAAACTTATTAGTAAAACTGAAAGAAATCTGTGTGCAGATCCATCTCTTATACTTTACACAAACATGAAAGCTGTATTAGTTAACATAATATGAAAATGATTAATACTAAGTGTTAGACTATTTCATTTTCTGCTAACCGCTAGTAGTTAGTAAACTGTGTATTTAGACATTTAATGCTATCTTAAAAATTTTAAATTTTTATGAAATTTTGGGGTTTTGACATGTGGTATCAGAGCTCAAGGTTCAAACACTAGGCCTTGATGAAGCCCAACTTGCTTTTATGAAACAGTGAATTTAAAATATTTTTGATGGTGTCATTTTTTTTATGTTATTCATCAGAGAAATTGTTTCTGAAGTTTAACAACAGGCATGGAATTACTGGAGGAATATGTGGAAGAGGAATCTCCCTTTACTGAACAAGAAAACTTACAAAGAGACCCTATACAAGAGGACATAACCACTGATTCCTCAAAACTTTTACAAACAATAAAAGACTTAAAATCTGAAATGGAATCTGTTAAACGAGAAAATGAAAGGATTCTAAGAGCTCAGGAGGAGCTGAATTAGATACTAACAGAAAGATTTCAAACTAAGGGAAGGGGTAAAAGAGCTGATTCAGAAGATATAAGTCACCCACATAAATATAAAAAGATTAAACAGACTAAAAATGAAAGCAACTCATCTTTAGAGGTATTTGGTGATCAACGTAATTTTCATTTTTTCATTCCACCAGTGATAGTAGTGATGACAACCATTATACTAAAAAGAGAAAATATAAACCCTATGAGGAAATATCTGGGGAGTTTAAAAAGATTAAACCACCAACATTCAACGGATAAACTGAGAAGGGGGAGGAAGCGGAATCCTGGTTATCTGGGATGAAGAAGTACTTCCAGATTTATAACTATTCTAACCAATTAAAGGCTAGAATGGCTATCTACAATCTCTCAGGGAAGGCTGATATTTGGTGGCAAGACTTGAAGAGAGTGAAGGGAATAAGAGAGAAGAATGTAAATTGGAGTAGTTTCAAGTACTTAAATTTTTTTTTCTATATGAGAAGTATTATAAAGAGAGAGCAAAAGAATTTTATGAGCTTAAATTAGGTTCAATGACTATGAAAGATTTGAACAACAAGTTTTTAAGTCTGCTTAGGTATGTGCCATACCTTGTAGATGAAAAACCGAAGGTACAATGATTCATCAACTATTTACCTTATCACATCGAGGATAGGATTGAGTATGAAAATCCAAATACACTGGAAGAAGCTATGATGAAAGCCAATTTCTGTTTTGAACAGAATCGAAAGAAGGAGAGCATGGCCAACTAGAAGGACAAAAAGAATAACAATCATTATGATCAAAAGAAGAAAGGGTTTGTGCCCAACCGAAATTCTAAAAATAATATGGCCAGAAATTATCCTAATAAGAATTTCCAAGGGAATAAGAATAATTCACCAAACTATCAGAACAATTCAAAAGGGTAAAGAGGCTACTAATAATCATGGAAATTACACAAAGAACTTTGAATGCAAAGAACCCTAAAATGCTAGGAGTGTAATGGCCCACATTATGCCTCAGTCTGTCCTAATCAGAAAAAGACAGTCAGTAATATCCATACGATATAGGAGGAGATGACTGTTGGAGACTTAGCAAGGACTATGCCCAGGATCAATGCAGCCTTGGAGAATCGACAGGTAGACTATAAAAATTCCATGGTGGAAGTAGAAGGTATGATAAACCAAACCCCTATAGCTATTTTAATTGATCCAAGAGCTAGTCTCAGTTATATTTCACCTAAATTGGTAGAAAAATGTAAGCTTCCTGTTGAAAATTTTGAAAATTCTTGGTTGGTTCAGTTAGCTACTGATGCAAAAAGGAAGGTAACTTGTTTTGTAAAGGAATGTGCAGTAGTTATGGATCAATTTGAAACTGTTGTAAAGCTTAATGTACTACCTCTTGGTTCTTACGATATACTAATCGGTATGGATTGGTTAGAGCAACATAGGGTGATCTTAAACTGTTATGATAAAACTTTTACATGTATAAATAATCATGGAAAATCAATAAGTGTAAAGGGAATGCCTAGAAAAACAACCATAAGGCATATTTTTTCTTTGTAGCTTAAGAGAGCTATTAGGAGGGGTTGTAAAGCTTATGCAGTAACAATAACTGACAAGGAAAATATAAATAAAATAGACAAATTAAAATTGGAGGACATACCAGTTTTAAGAGAGTATGCTGATGTATTTTTGGAAGAAATTTCAGGACTACCTCCGAAAAGGGAACTAGATTTTACCATTGAGCTGGTACCTGGTGTAGTACCCAGCTCAAAGGACCCTTATTGAATGAATATACTTGAACTTAATGAACTAAAATCACAATTAAAAGAACTTATTGACAAGAAGTATATTCGACCTAGTGTGTATCCCTGGGGGGCACCTGTCATCTTCGTTAAGAAAAAGGACGAAACTATGCGACTTTGCATAGATTACCGTTAGTTGAATAAGATGACTATTAAAAATAGATATTCATTGCCTCGCATAAATGATCTATTTGATCAACTGCGTGGAGCCACGGTGTTTTCAAAAATTGATTTAAGGTCTGGATATCACCAAGTTAGGATTAAAGATGAAGATATCTTTAAAACAACTTTTAGGACTCGATATGGTCATTATGAGTTTGTTGTCATGCCATTCGGGCTTACTAATGCCCCAACTATTTTTATGTGTTTAATGAACAACGTTATGGATAAATATCTAGATAAGTTTGTGGTCGTGTTTATTGACGACATATTAATCTATTTGAAAACTAAAGAAGAACATAAAGAACATTTAAGAATTGTTTTACAAGAGTTAGGATCATCAACTCTTTGCAAAGTTTAGTAAATGCGATTTATTTAAGGATAAATTCAGTACTTAGGTCATGTGGTGACTGAGGAAAGGATTTCGGTGGATCCCGAAAAGATAAAGGCAATTGAAGATTGGCCGGTTTCTAAGGACGTAACTGATTTTCGATCCTTCATGGGAATTGCCAGTTATTACCGGAGGTTCATTGAAGGCTTTTTGAGAATTGAAAATCCGATAACTTCTTTGCGGAAGAAAGGAAAGAAATTTGATTGGAACCAGAAATGCAAGGATAGCTTTAAAAAGTTAAAAACTTTATTAACCAGTTCACCTATTTTAAGAATAGCTGATCCAAATAAAGAATTTGTAGTGTGTACTGACGCTTGTAATGATGGGTTAGGCAGAGTATTGACTCAAGAAGGGCATGTTATTGCTTATGATTCTACGAAATTAAAAATTCATGAAAAGAATTATGCAACATATGATCTGGAATTAGCTGCTGTTATGCATGCTCTAAAGATGTGGCGGCATCACCTAATCGGCAGAAAATTTATTCTAATGACTGATAATAAAGGACTGAAATATTTGTTAGATCAGCCTAATCTAAATGCTAGACAAGCTAGGTGGCTAGCTTTTCTAAGTGAGTATGACTTCAAAATTCAGCACATCAAAGGGAAATAAAATAAAGTTGTTGATGCATTAAGTAGAAATGCAAGACTGAACTATACAGCAGTTATTAGCACGTATACAACAGATCTAGACGAACAGCTTAAAGCAGGGGTAGAACAAGATGAAATTTACCAAAATTTACAAGCTAAAACAAAAGAAAATCCAATAGAAAGATTAAGTAAAGGGTACAGTTTGAATGAAAAAGGATTTTTACTATACAAAGATAGAATATATGTACCTAATGTACCTAAAGTTAAGTTGTTAATTTTAGATGAAATCCATAAAACTCCATACTCAGGCCATCCGGGTTATCAGAAGACTGTAATTATGTTAAGAAAAGAATATTTTTGGCCAAACATGAAGACTGAATTGGAAGAATATATCGCTAGGTGTTTTGAATGTCAGCAGGTGAAAACTGAACATCAACACCCACTGTAGCTGGATTACTTCATCCATTTCCCATTCCTAGCTACAAATCGGAGATAATTAGCTTAGATTTTATTACTGGAATGCCTAAAAATCAGAATTTAAATGATTCTATCATGGTAGTGGTTGATAAATTAAGTAAGGCAACCCCCTTTATACTTGTTAAAACTACATATAAAGCTGTAAACATAGCTGATATCTTTTTAAAGCAAATTTTCCGATTTCATGGGATACCGAAAGTTATAATATCAGATAGAGACCCTAAATTTACAGGTAACTCATGGAAATCTCTGTTTAAAGGATTAAACACTACATTAAATTTAGTACTTCGTTCTATCGTCAAACAGATGGGCAAACTGAAAGAGTAAACCAAGTACTAGAATATTTACTAAGAATGTATGTGAAAGACCAACCAGGTAAATGGGAGGATTATTTGCATCTGGTAGAATTTGCTTATAATAATAACTATCAAGCATCAGCCAGATTTAGTCCTTTCAAAATCTTGTATGGAAGGAAATGTAATACTCCTATCTCTTGGAGTAATCCGGTGGATAGATTAGTATTAGGTCTTGAACTATTGAAGGAAATGGAAGAAATTGTAAAGCAGGTACAAGGTAATCTGAAAATTGCGCAAGATCGACAAAAAATTCAAGCAGACCTTAAAAGAACTACAAAGGAGTTTCAGGTAGGTGAACATGTGTTCATCAAGGTGAGACCCAAAAAGAGCTCTCTGAGGTTGGGTAGTTGTGCTAAACTAGCACCTCGTTACTGTGGACCATTTGAAATACTGTCTAGGATTGGACAAGTAGCTTATCAATTAGCATTACCACCGAATTTAAGAGTTCATAATGTTTTTCACATTTCTGTATTAAAGAAATATGTCCATGCTGCTACTCATGTTTTTAATTGGAATGATGTACAGGTGGAACCAGAAGGATATTTTCTGGTGGAACCAGAATGTATCCTCGGGCGGAGGGAGATCACACTTCGGAATTGCACCATTGGTCAGGTGAAGGTGAAATGGAAGCACCTTAGTCCAGAGGAAGCCACCTGGGAATTGGAAATTAATATGCGGGATGCATATCCAATTTTGTTCCAAGGGAATTTTGAGGATGAAGAATAAATAACATCAAGGACGATGTTATACTTTAAGGGGGTGTGTATGCCACATGCCCCAATTTTGCAAAACAAAATTTATATTTTTTGAGGACAGTATGTTAAATTTTATGCTAAGTTGTAATTGATCACTCAACAGGGTCAAGGATATTTAATATAAATTCTGAATATTTTGTTTATAAATAAATAAAGGAGGAGACAACAGCTTAGGAGAGCTGTTAAAAGAGTGTTTACCGATCAAAATGGTGGAGGAGACTAGGTGGAGAGAAAACAGACATGTGGCAACATCCTCAAACCACTTCCAACTGTTGCAGGTGGCAACCTCCCTACATTTGGGGTCATGATTCCCCAAGAAAGTGGAATCAGAGCAGGTGGCTCAATTAATGAAAACTGACCCAAAAGACCTAGGCAATATTTATAAAAGTTCCCATTGAAGAGAGCTGGGGGCTGCACATTTTTCTAGAGAAGTGATCATTCAGGTTGAATGAATGTACTTCACAAAAATTCAATGGAAGGGAAATTTGGAAAGTGTTTGAGGGGATAACTACTGATTGATCTAGTGTAGCTTTCAAGCTTAAGATCATACTGCTGAGTGCAGAGTATTTACTGAGGTATTGAACTAGTAAGTTGACAGAGAGTTCTATTGTTGAATTCTCCACCAGTTCTCAGCCAAGAAGACCAGGAACAGGATTGGGGGTCCTGAGAAAGCGTTGTTTGAGCACTCTCCAAGAGATTGGTAGGGAGGAACGGACTCCTAACACTATTGTTGTCTGTCCTCATCAGGTTCTATGTTATTTTATTTTACTGTGTTAGATAATTAAATCTTAGATAACTACTATATGAATTCTATTAGTTCAGTTTTTGAAATGTTTGAGTTAGTATTTTTATTAAATTATTTTAGAAATCAAATGGATTTAGAAAATAATGTGTTAGAATGTAAATAATTTCTAGACTGTGTTTTTCCACACCTGAAAACCAGGCCATACTCTAGCACAGGTAGAATGTTTAAGTAGATAAGAGAATGAAAATAGTAGATGGGATTGTGTAACTATAGATAGTAGAATAATTTTATTTCAATGTTAAAATATTATGGAGGAAAAACAATATTATGATTTATTTCTATTTCTCTTTTTTCATTTAGTATAGCTTAATGAAATGCAACATAAAAACTACATTAGAGTTACAATGATTACATACAATTAAGTATATAAACAGGCTACTAACCACATAGTTTATCTTCTAACATTATCAACTAAACCTAAGACTAATATTTAATATAAACTAGATAGGGTTATATTAAAAGCCCTTAATTTAGAAAGAGTAAACATAGTTACATATTTTATTTTATATCCTTTCGAGAACTCTGAATAAATTCTACATGACAGTTTAGTAAATAAAAGCAATGTAAAAATAAACAATAACTAGTATAAACTAAATATTTATATATGTAGAAACTATTTTACATTTACTAGACAAGCTTTTACCTATGAAGGAAAAACTTTAGGGTTGAAACCCTTACCAATTTATTTAACTATTATAAATCAAAACATCTAAGTTGTAATCCATTTACATTGATAATTATATAAATAAACATTAGTCTACTATAGACTGTTTACAGTCTTTTCAGAAAACAAATGTCTTTTATAAACAAGCAAGATAACTACAGTTACAAGTTAAAAATATCACAACACACCTGCAATAATTCAACTGAATTAACAAGTAGCTGAACCTAATTAATAATAAATTGAAGAACTTATTTAGACAAGGGTTTCATTTCAGGAAAACCCTAGATTGTATATACTGGACAAGCAAGTTTAAATATTATAAATTTCACTATTCTGACTGTTCTACAGTCCTTATATATTAACATTAAATTCTTACCAAAGTTAGCTTAAACAGTAATTTTCTTCTTTGACAGTGAAGAAAGAAAGAATATAATTACCCAGAATCATAGATTACAAAATTACAAAAACCATTGTAAAATGAGATAGAGCTCGAAGTTAAAAATCTTCTTAAAACCAAATGTATTACATCGACAGGCCGTAAGGCTAAAAACTTAACCAAGATACATCACACAGCACAAGGTTGGTATAAACTAGCATCATAAGCAAGGGTTTATAACATTAAAATGGAAAACAACTTATTAAAACCTCCTATTAAACAAAGAGACTGAGCAGGTTTCCAAGCACGAAGTTCTCCTTCAGTAACACTAAATACAAGTAGGGCGAAACCCATCTGAACTTAGGGCTTACCAGTTAAATCCATGAAGCCCCTGAAGATGATGGTCGTGTGTCTTTCACCAAATCTTGGAATGGCCATGGTTCCTATACAAGCAATGATACTGAGCATTAGCTCAGGGCTCATTTATTTAACATTAAAAAACCTAACAATATTCATAATATGACAAAGTCTGCATTGTAAAAACTGAGATATATTTACCTGTAAATGAAATAGTATCGAACAACGAAGAGACTATCACCAGCAGCTTAATGCACACACAAAATCTCCAAACCCTATGATGACTGTGGAGCACAATCGATAGCAAAGAATCTTAGCTTCACAACGTAGTGATAGGTCACGAAGGAGAGTAGAACTAAGCTTTGGATGGCCGAGAGACAAACACAAGAAAAAAAACAGTAAATACTCACATGGTAAAGTTCACAGCTAAGAAGTTTTCAAACCAAGACCAAGCTCAGGAAAAACACAACAACGTCAAACAAAATCCTTGGAGCAAGCTAGTAGAGGAACAGCCCTCATGGCCACCATGGAAACTTCACAGTGCAACCCACAGGCCAACGAGAACTTCAAAGGAAAATGACAAAACAAATAGGGTTTACAATATTTTTATATCACCAATACATGGACAGGAGGTGACCACGTGCATTCCAATACTTTAACCATACAAGTGTCGAGTCCATAGTTCATCTACGATTTCAATCATCGAATTATTAAAACAATGATTTAATCAAACCATGCACAAACTATGGAGTACGCTTATTTATATATCTCACCGATGTTAATACATAAACTATATCATAATGTATGATAGCTTCAAGATTGTGTATTGATTAACGATGATATCTTAACGTTGACCTTAGTGAAAGGTTGTAACAACCTTTTCATTTGGATAATCCAAGTGTCGATCATACTTTAGGACCTTTCTAATTATCCTTAGATTTATATACCTGCAAAACGATGATAAAATATGCACATTTTATATTCCAAACTTATCACTTGTAAACCGACGGCTTTGGGTGGTTATATTATATGGAGTTTGAATAGAATAGTAAAATCATTTTAAACATTACAATTACAAGGCTCGACCTTGATATAAGCTCTCATAGATAATAGTTTCTTACTCAATTGGTCAGTAATAATATTAGACTCTATCATTATTTGGCAATGTTGGTGATAACTCCCGATTGATTAATTATTCAAATGCAAATGCCTATATTTATACAAATCACATGGCGGTTGGGTTTCACCTTCTGTTCAGCCTGTTTGGATTCCTACTATTTATTTATTTACATTATATAACCCTAACGGATTATATTCTAACAATCCCCCTCTTAATCCAAAGGGGTGTTCGTAAGTCCGAGCATGTTTCT
>LPNX011140263.1:31293-174534 GCA_001517045.1 Pseudotsuga menziesii
AATAGTATGTCTAGCACATTCTTGAGTAGCCATCAACAAATGTCATAAAATACTTATTCCCATTTGCTGAAGGAGTTGGCATTGGGCCACACAAATCAGAATGCACTAGTTCTAATTTCCTACTTGCTCTGAAATTAGATTCATGGAATGGCAGCTTACTATGTTTCCCTAAAATACATGCATCACATTTATTCTTCTCTTTAGGAATGGTGGGCAAGCCAAATACACCATTCTTTCTCAACAAACGAAGACTGTTATATTTTAGATGACCAAATCTTGCATGCCACAATGAGCTAGATGACATATTACCTTCTCCATGCTGAGAGAGGTAGGCATAGTTCTAAAATCTTGCGGATGAACCCTTGAGCTTCAGCAGCTTTCCATCTTCGTATCCAGTCATGATGACTTGGTTGTCAGAGGACTTTCTTATTTCAACGATTCCATCAAACATGTGGATGGAATGGCCTTGCTCTCAAATCTCCACCAAGGACAGCACGCTCCTCTGCAACTCTGGAAGATAGAGAACGTTCTTCAACAAGAAATCAGGGAATCCAGGCATCTTCAGTCGAATGGTGCCCATTCCCTTTGGTTTAATACTTGACTTATCTGCAAGGTAGACTATGCCATCTATTGTTTCATTCAGTTCTTCAAAACAGTCTTTTCTAAATGTCATATGTGATGTTGCAACAGTATCAAGCAGCCAACAATCTTTATAAGATGAAAGAGAAGTCATTTCATTAAATCCAAGATTACAATGTGCAACAATACAAGAATCAAAATATTTACTAGCATCTTGGTCATCTTTCTTCTGGTTATGCTTGTCTTTGATGGAGTCCCATGAAGCCCAACACTGATCTGATGTGTGCCCAGTCTTTCCACAACGCTTGCACTGCAACTTTGATCTTTTGCTTCTTCCCCCTCTGCCTCTGAAATTTCTTCTTCCTTGTCCTCTCTCTTTGCTGCAATCTCCCTTGGAAGGGTCTTTGGATTGGTCTTTTCTAGCTAGGGCAGCACCAATACTAGATGCCAAAGAGTGCATCTTTACAACCATTAGTGTAATTTACAATAATAAACTTGATATGACAAAGAGATATAGGAAAACAATAACCTTGCAGGTCTACAGTCTCTACCAAGGTGAATACAATGCAAGTTTATAGCAAATGTATCAGTCAATACAAAATATATCAAAATATATCAGTCATACATAAGCTTCTTTAATACAAAATATATCAGTCAGCCTTCAAGTGCAACAAAGTTGCCAATCATCCAAGTGCCCTGTCTACGAGTGCTGATCAAGGCCATCGATTGTAAGAAATGAAGCTTGTGAACAATGTATTCATCATTGTCACTAGAGTGCCAAATGTCAACAAAGAAGAGTGCTATTCTTGGTATGTTCAAATCAACAAAAGACGTGGGTTCAATGAGAGATGAGTGGGTTCAATGCTATCATGAAGTCGAGCCAAAATTCTTCTTGTTTTATATCAGGCCTTATTTTGTTACCATACCAGCGATTGTGCTGCATAGGATTTTTCTCTAAATACAAATGTCAAGTGGGATCAAAAAGTCTTGATGGAACTACAACCAAAGTGCACGATCATCCAATGTAGGTCTTCACGAAGATAGGTATTCAACGCAGCAATATATCAATCTCCACTACCTCAGTCGCAGCAATAATTCAGTCTCCAACGCAATATATCAATCACACTCTATTTGCAGTCAACAAAAAGGGTTACCTCCTTTCATAGGATGAATGCAGACAGCTCCACGCACAGCATTCTCTTCACGCAGGCAGTTTCTTCACACAGGCACTCTCCACGCAGATAATTCAGGTATACTTCAATGCAGTCTTCAGTCTTCATGCAACATACAACACAGCATAGAGTCACCATGCAGCAGGCACCAGGCAGTCTCCACGTAGATGTGGGAAGAAATTAGGTTTTATGCACTTCCAACAGAAAAACTAGGGTTTTCTTCCTCCATGCTATTTTAGTGTTCAAGGCAGTCTTCTCCAAGCAGGTCTGCACCATAGCGCAAGGATATCAGGCACAGTAACTCCAGTGACTCGCACCGATCATTGTATTGATAGGTACAAGAGGCTAGTATCATATTATGGATCAACACTAGTTGGCCGTAACAACATCAAAGCATGGATACCGTCCTTCCTTTGCTTGCAAGTTTTGTTTCCAAACTCATTACAAAATAACAAACAATATATAATATCCTGGAACTAGAATCGCTCAGCAGCTTTTCCATGGATTCTTTTGTGCCAGTTCTTGTGATTCTTCTCAACCACGAGAGTAATGCAGATATAATGCTTCTTGCATCGCGGGCTCTGACTTATCTATGCGACGTGCTACCGTTGTCATGCTCCGCGGTGGTGCATTATGGTGCAGTTCCATAATGATGTGAGAGCCCGAGAGAGCAAAAAACACATGTCTTCTATGCCAAGATGTACTAGAGCCAAATAGACGTCGTCTTGGTTAGCATAATAGAATTTATTATCATATATCATACACAGCAATAGCAGCATATATCATACACAGCTTATCATTATACAAAATTTTAAACCAGCTCAAACGCAGCTCCAGATTTCAATTGCAAAGGGTCTCCATGATACGCAGTACCAGATAGCAGCAAATAATACACTCATAGTAAAAAATAGCAGCACTCTCCAACTTCATGATACTTCCACAGGAGCAGGTCAAAAATTAGGGTTTATGCTAATTTAGATTTGCAGAGAATAAACTCACAGATCGCAGCCCAGTGAAGCAGGTCGCAGCCCACCAAAAGGGAGCCCACAAAAATTAGGGTTTAAGACAAGTAATCCCAGAGAGAAGAAACACACTCCTGTAGGGCAGACTCCAACACAGAAAATTAGGGTTTAGGTATAAGCCCAAACATATGATCGATAATCCATATGTAATGAAAAACATTACAAATTGAGGGCACACATGCTGGCAGGAGAAACGGCCAAGGTCTGATAACACAGGCAGAATGTAGGTCTGGCAATGCACTGGAAAGCAATGCACTGGCAAGCATACAGGCTGCCAAGACTGAAATTTAACAGCAGGAGTTATGGCAGGAACCTACTCTGATACCACTTGTTGGTAATAACTCCCGATTGATTAATTATTCAAATGGAAATGCCTATATTTATATAAATCACATGGCAGTTGGGTTTCACCTTCCGCTCAGCCTGTTTGGCTTCCTACTATTTATTTATTTATTTATTTACATTATATAACCCTAACGGATTATATTCTAACAGGAAAAGATAGTATGGGATTGTTTATTTATATATGTTCTTAGCATAATATAAGAACTTGGGTCATATTAGTTTACACTTAGGGTAAACTTCAGATCAAAATCTCTAGGTAGAAAAATATACCATAATAGATAATATAAACATTAACTTATTATAAGTGATGCATTATGGTAATAGTAAATCACAATGGAATAAACCATGCTCAAGGTCGACAATCATTGGAATAAAACTGATAATATATTACCTATGACTTAGTCTTATGAAAGTAACGATAGATAGTATTCCATTATGCAGTGAAGCATTCAATTATAATAACCAAACTTATAATGTCAAAGAGATTTCCAAGCATTAAGATTCCTACAGCATGCAAGTAACAATCAGTTTGGTATATTATAAAATAATATGGTAATATAGGTTGTTACTATAGTATATGTATCAAGGTGATAATGTAAGTACAGAAGTTTATAACTTGTTAGTGAGCATTTTTATTTTACATACAAGTAACAGGTTGATAATTTCCATAACTAGTAAGCTAGCGACAAAATAGAAACATGTACTCTATTGGAAATCTTTACTATCCAGATTGATAGAATTCCTTCATGAAATAAAAGACAGTTTCTTTACCTCATCAGAGCTTGATTTTAAATAGTCAGTTAATTACTAGCATTTTACAAGCAACACATATACTTTTTGCTACTTATTGAATTAAACCCCTACTCGATCGAACGTTACCTATTAACCTGTAAGAACTAGCAGTCCATTTGCTTTAGCATAAATGCTAAGTAAGCCCAAGTTTTCAGAGATAGATTTCGCCTACTTGCCAAAAAGTAAACTTATTAGTAAAACTGAAAGAAAGTTGTGTGCATATCCATCTCTTATACTTTACACAAACATGAAAGTTGCATTAGTTAACATAATATGAAAATGATTAATACTAAGTGTTAGACTGTTTCATTTTCTGCTAACCGCTAGTAGTTAGTAAACTGCGTATTCAGACATTTAATGCTATCTTAAAAATTTTAAATTTTCATGAAATTTTGGGGTTTTGACATGTGGTATCAGAGCTCAAGGTTCAAACACTAGGCCTTGATGAAGCCCCACTTGCGTTTATGAAACAGTGAATTTAAATTATTTTTTCTAATGTCATTTTTATATTATGTTATTCATCATAGAAATTGTTTTCGAAGTTTAACAACAGGTATGGAAAGATTGGAGGAATATGCGGAAAAGGAATCTCCCTTTATTGAACAAGAAAACTTACAAAGAGACCCTATACAAGAGGACATAACCACTAATTCCTCAGAACTTTTACAAACAATAAAAGGCTTAAAATCTGAAATGGAATCTGTTAAACGAGAAAATGAAAGGATTCTAAGAGCTCAGGAGGAGCTGAATCAGATCCTAACAGAAATATTTCAAACCAAGGGAAGGGGTAAAAGAGTTGATTCAGAATATATAAGTCACCTACATAAATAAAAAAAGATTAAACAGACTAAAAATGAAAGCAACTTATCTTCAAAGGTATTTGGTGATCAACGTAATTTTCATTCCACTAGTGATAGTGGTGATGACAACCATTATACTAAAAAGAGAAAATATAAACCCTGTGAGGAAATTTCTGGGGAGTTTAAAAAGATTAAACCACCAACATTCAATGGAGAAACTGAGAAGGGGGAGGAAGCAGAATCCTAGTTATCTGGGATGAAGAAGAACTTTCAGATTTATAACTATTCTAACCAATTAAAGGCTAGAATGACTATCTACAATCTCTCAGGGAAGGTTGATATTTTGTGGCAAGACTTGAAGAGAATGAAGGGAATAAGAGAGAAGAATGTAAATTGGAGTACCTTCAAGAAGTACTTTAAAAAGAATTTTCTATATGAGCAGTACTATGAAGAGAGAGCAAAAGAATTTTATGAGCTTAAATTAGGTTCAATGACTATGAAAGATTTGAATAGCAAGTTTTTAAGTATGCTTAGGTATGTGCCATACCTTGTAGATGAAAAACCGAAGGTATAGCGATTCCTCAGTTGTTTACCTTATCACATCAATGATAGGATTGAGTATGACAATCCAAATACACTGGAAGAAGCTATGAGGAAAGCCAATTTCAGTTTTGAACAAAATTGGAAAAAGGATAGCATGGCCAACTGGAAGGCCAAAAAGAATAACAATCATTATGATCAAAAGAAGAAAGATTTTGTGCCCAACTGGAATTCTAAAAATAATAAGGCCATAAATTATCCTAACAAGAATTTCCAAGGGAATAAGAATAATTCACCAAGCTATCAGAACAATTCAAAGGGTAAAGAGGCTACTAATAATCATGGAAATTACACAAAGAACTTTGAACGCAAATAACCCCTAAAGTGTTGGGAGTGTAATGGCCCACATTATGCCTCATCCTATCCTAATAGGAAAAAGACTGTCAGTAATATCCATACCATATAGGAGGAGATTACTATTGGAGACTTAGCAAGGACTATGCCCAGGATCAATGCAGCCTTGGAGAATCGACCATAAGACTTTCAAACTTCCATGGTGGAAGTAGAAGGTATGATAAACCAAACCCCTATAGCTATTTTAATTGATCCAGGAGCTAGTCTCAGATATATTTCACCTAAATTGGTAGAAAAATGTAAGCTGCATGTTGTAAAATTTGAAAATTCTTGGTTGGTTCAGTTAGCTACTGGTGCAAAAACGAAGGTAACTTGTTTTGTAAAGGAATGTGCAGTAGTTATGGATCAATTTAAAACTGTTGTAAAGCTTAATGTACTACCTCTTGGTTCTTACGATATACTAATCGGTATGGATTGGTTAGAGAAACATAGGGTGATCTTAAATGTTATGATAAAACTTTTACGTGTATAAATAATCATGGAAAATCAATAAGTTTAAAGGGAATCCATAGAAAAACAACCATAAAGCAGATTTCTGCTCTGTAACTTAAGAGAGCTATTAGGAAGGGTTGTAAATCTTATGTAGTAGCAATAACTGATGAGGAAAATCTAAATAAAATAGACAAATTAAAATTGGAGGACATACCATTTGAAAGAGAGTATGCTGATGTATTTCTGGAACAAATTCTGGGACTACCTCTGAAAAGGGAACTAGATTTTACCATTGAGCTAGTACCTGGTGCAGTACCCAGATCAAAGGCCCCTTATCGAATGAATATACTTGAACTTAATGAACTAAAGTCACAATTAAAAGAACTTATTGACAAGAAGTATATTCGACCCAGTGTGTTTCCCTGTGGGGCACCTGTCATCTTCATTAAGAAAAAGGACGGAACTATGCGACTTTGCATAGATTACTGTCATTTGAATAAGATGAATATTAAAAATAGATATCCATTGCCTCGCATAGATGATCTATTTGATCAACTACGTGGAGCCATGGTGTTTTCAAAAATTGATTTAAGGTCTGGATATCACCAAGTTAGGATTAAAGATGAAGATATCTTTAAAACAGCTTTTAGGACTCGATATGGTCATTATGAGTTTGTCATCATGCCATTCAGGCTTACTAATTCCCCAGCTGTTTTTATGTGTTTAATGAACAACGTTATGCATAAATATCTATATAAGTTTGTGGTCATGTTTATCGACGACATATTAATCTATTCTAAAACTGAAGAAGAACATAAAGAACATTTAAGAAGTGTTTTGCAAGAGTTACGAGATCATCAAATCTTTGAAAAGTTTAGTAAATGTGATTTCTCTAAGGATAAAATTTAGTACTTAGGTCATGTGGTGACTAAGGAAAAATTTTTGGTGGATCCCGAAAAGATAAAGGCAATTGAAGATTGGCCAGTTCCTAAGGACATAACTGATGTTTAGTCCTTCATGGGAATTACCGGAGGTTCATTGAAGGCTTTTCGAGAAATATCGCAAATTCGATAACTTCTTTGCAGAAGAAAGGAAAGAAATTTGATTGGAACGAGAAATGTGAGGATAGCTTTAAAAAGTTAAAAACTTTATTAACCAACGCACCTATTTTAAGAATAGCTGATCCAAATAAAGAATTTGTAGTGTGCACTAATGCCTGTAATGATGGGTTAGGTGGAGGATTGACTCAAGAAGGGCATGTTATTGCTTATGAGTCTAAGAAATTAAAAATTCATGAAAAGAATTATGCAACTTATGCTCTGAAATTAGCTGCTGTTATACATGCTCTAAAGATGCGGTGTCATCACCTAATTGGCAGAAAATTTATTCTAATGACTGATAATAAAGGACTGAAAATATCTGTTAGGTCAGCCTAATCTAAATTGTTAAATTTTCATATGCTAAGCTAGAACATCAGTATTTCATTTCATTTTCATAACAAAAGCATATAAAGAAAATCACTGAAAGAAATAGTATCACAAGAACAACACAGATTTATCCTGGGAAAAACCCAGCAAAAGCTTCCTCAATATAGATGCCCAAAAAAGGTAAAAGGTAAAACCAACAAGGAGATCAAAGCCTGATCCTCCTCCTTCTCCTGCTACTCTTCTCTTCTCCACTAATGCGCTACATAAGTGAGAGTGTGTGCTTCAAATGAGGAGCGCTACACCTCTATTTATATTCATCCATTCACTTCAATTAACTCATCCGACATGTAGGCTCGAGTTAATCATGTAGGCTCGAGTTACACATATAGGCTCAACTAACTACACTGGGGTGCTAATGACCCACCTTTACAATTAGAGTGGACAACCTCATGACTCTTATTAGTTCTTCCGATTAGAAGCATCGGGGTACAAGATAATATAAGTGGTTCTCCTGGTAGGAACATCGGGGACCACAACAAGATACATATACAATATTCTTTGAAGTTATAATATTTCAACACTCCCCCTTAACGAGAAGGGTATTCTACAACAACATCAACAACAACAATAGTAGGAGAGAGATAGAGGACATCATCAGCATCATCATGGTAACACATCTATAAATCATTGGAAGCTTTTCAACATCATATAGTCTTCGTCTTCAATTTTCAATGACAGCAACTCTTTGATCAGCATCAACATCTTTTGACCTTTTGATCAGCAACATCTTCAACACTTTGACCTTTCGATCAGCAACATCTTCAACACTTTGACCTTTCAATCAGCAACATCTTCATCACTTTGACCTTTCGATCAGTAACATCTTTAGCACTTTGATCTTTCAATCAGCAACAACATCTTCAACATTTCGATCAGCAACATCTTTAGTACTTTTATCTTTCGATCAGCAACAACTTCTTCAGCATTTTGTTCTTTCGATCAACAACATCATCATATCCTGATCAGTAACATCGTGATCAGCATCATCATCATTCTTCAATTCTTGAACAGCATCATCATCATCATATTCTGATCTTTCGATCAGTACGTCGTCATAATCACATACTGATCATTTGATCAGTACGTCATCATCATCATACTCTGATCTTTCGATCAGTACATCATCATTGTCATACTCTAATATTTGGATTAGTACATCATCATCATCATACTCTTATCTTTCGATCAGTACATCATCATCATGCTCAGATCTTTTTATCAGTACATCATCATCATCATGCTCTGATCTTTCGATTGGTACATCATAATCATCATCATACTCTGATCTTTCAATCATTACATCATCATCATCATACACTGATCTTTCGATCAGTACATCATCATCATCATACTCTGATCTTTCGATTAGTACATCATCATCATCATACTCTTGATCTTTCGATCAATACATCGTCATCATCACACTCTGATCTTTCGATCAGTACATCATCATCATCACACTTTGATCTTTCGATCAGTACAGCATCATCATCAACAAACACATCTCAAAGACAAAAAAGTCTTTGGTTCACTTTTGGACTTAAAGTCCAGGGATGATGCAATCCCACCACATTCTCGACAACTGAAGTTACCAGATTAATTATGGGATAATCAGTCCCTATCACTTTAGGACGAAGTCCAAGGATGATGCAATCCTACCACATTCACAGGGACCGAAATCTCTAGATACATTTTGAACCGAGGTTCAGGGATGATGCAATCCCACCACTTTCATGGGGGCCAAGACCTCCAAATACATTTTGAACCGAGGTTCAGGGATGATGCAATACACCACTTTCATGGGGGCCGAGACCTCCAGACACATTTTGAACCGAGGTTCAGGGATGATGCAATCCACCACTTTCACGGGGGTCGAGACCTCCGGATACATTTTGAACTGAGGTTCAGGGATGATGCAATCCACCACTTTCACAGGGGTCGAGACCTCTGGATACATTTTGAACCGAAGTTCAGGGATGATGCAATCTACCACTTTCATGGGGGCTGAGACCTCTGGATACATTTTGAACACAATTTCACGGATGATGCAATCCACCACTTTCATGGGAGTTGAGACCTCCAGACACATTTTGAACCGAAGTTCAAGGATGATGCAATCATACCACATTCACGGGGGCCGAGACCTCCAGATACATTTTGAACCGAAGTTCAGGGATGATGCAATCCCACCACATTCACGGGGGATGAGACCTCTGGATACATTTTGAACCGAAGTTCAGGGATGATGCAATCCCACCATATTCACAAAGACCGAAGTCATCAGATCTATTTTGGACAGATGTCCTAGGATGATACAATCCCTCTTCATTCTCGAGGACCGAGGTCACCAGATCACTTCTGGATAGATGTCCCGGGATGATACAATCCCTCTTCATTCTCGAGGACCGAGGCCACCGGATCACTTTAGGGCAGATGCCCAGGGATGATATAATCCCACTGCAACATCACTACTCCCCCTTTCGAGGAAGGTTCTTTCGAACCACACTAAGCTTGTCTCGAAAGTGTTCAAACTTTAATTGAGATAGAGGCTTCATTAGCACATCAACAACCTGTTCATCAGTACTCACATATTGGAGTTTTATGGCTCCCTTCTGCATCATATCTCGAATGTAGAAATACCTGATTTCTATGTGCTTCGATCAATCATGGAATATTGGGTTCTCTGTCATATTTATACAACTTTGATTGTCACATAGAATCACGGTAGTATCCAACTCTATATTGAATAATCCTGACATTAGCTTCCGAAGCCACATGGCTTCAAAACTAGCAGAGCATGCTGCTATATATTCTGCTTCGGTTGTGCTTAGAGCAACACTAGACTGCGTTCTGCTAAATCATGAAATCATAGCAGATCCCAGACTATAACATCCACCTGATGTTCTTTTTCTATTTGAGATACTTCCATCCCAATTTATATCTGTATAGCCATACAATCTGTACTCATGGCTGTTATCATAGAATAGACCAAAGTCTAAAGTCCCTTTTAGGTACCTCATCACATGTTTTGCAACTACTAGGTGAACTCGTCTTGGCTGAACAAGATATTGACTCAAGGTGTTCACCGCAAAACAAATGTCTATTTTGGTATTTGTTAAGTACATCAATGACCCAATGATCTGTCTGTATTGAGTCATGTCCACTAACTCTGATGAGTCATCAGCCAACAACTTCAGGTTTGAGTCCATGGGAGTGGTCATGGCTTTTCATTCTAACATATTGAATCTTTTCAATATCTCTACTGCATACTTTCCTTGGTTGAGAAAGATTCCTTCTGAACTTTGCCACACTTCCAAACCTAGGAAGTAATGCATTAACCCAAGGTCCTTCATCTCAAATTCTTCTTCCAGTTTCTTCTTGCTTTCCACAATCTATTTCTTATTCCCCGTCAAGAATAGGTCATCCACATATAGTAACAGAATGATAGGTTCATCTTCTACAATATTGAGATAAAGGTTAGGATCATATTTACTCTTGGTAAATCCCATGCTTGACAGGAAACCATCTATCCTTTCATACCAAGTTCGAGGAGCTTGTTTAAGGCCATATAAGGCCTTCTTCAACTTGCATACGTGAGTATGTCTATCTTCAACTTCAAATCCTCGAGGTTGTTCTATATATACTTCTTCTTCGATCACACCATTCAAAAAAGTTATTTTCACATCCATCTGGTGAAGGTCCCACTTCATCATGGATGCAAGTGCCATGATCGTTCTAATCGAGGTGTATCATGCTACTGGGGCAAATGTCTCTTCATAATCGATTCCCTCTTTCTAAGAGAAACCTATGGTCACAAATGTTGCTTTATACTTCTCGATACTTCCGTCAGTTGCATGCTTTATTTTGTATATCCATTTGGAGGATACTATACTCTTGCCTTCTGGTTTGGGAACTACATGCCATACATCATTATTCATTATTGACTGATATTCTTCAGTCATTGCCTCTTCCCATTCTTTCTTCTATACTGCTTCTTCGTAGCTTGTTGGTTCTTGATCTACAAGATCACACATCAAGGCTACATAGTTGGAAAATATATTAGGTTTCTTTCTTTCCCTTGTGGAGCCTTCAGGTGCTCCATATCTTTCTGCCTCTCGTATAATTTCTCTTGTCCAAGCAGGATTTCTTTTTCTTGAAATCTCCATCATAGGAGGTTCTTGAGGTTCTGCCATGTCATGTTCTTCTGGAGCTTCATCTCCAGGGAGACATGTAGGTTCTTTGTTTCTGGGAGGTGTCTCTTCTTCATATACTTCTTCATGTTGGCACTTCCTGGATCTCTTGAGGGCTGCCTCTTCATCAAATGTCACATCTTGACTGATTTCGATGTGATGGAATCCAGGAATATAAATTCTAAATGCTTTGGATACTTCACAATATCCAACAAATATCCCCTTCTTTCCAGAAGGATCTAACTTGGTTCTCTTCTCTTTTGGTACATGAATATATACTAGACAACCAAATATTTTGAGGTGACTCACTTTAGGCTTCTTTCCTATGAATATCTCTTCTAGAATTTTGAACCCAAGAGCACTGTGAGATATTCTATTCTGTACATACATAGCAGTTCTTGTTGCTTCTGCCCATAGATGCATTGGAAGATCTTCATCATATATCATAGTATTCACTTCCTCCATGATGGTTCTATTCTTTCTTTCTGCAATCCCATTCTATTGAGGATTGTAGGGAGTAGTTCGTTCCCTCTTGATTCCGGTAGCCTTGCAAAAAGATTCAAATTCTTTTGAAGTATACTCTCCACCATTGTCTGATCGGAGTGTCTTTATTTTCTTGTCTGAAAGATTCTCTATCAAAGCTTTGAACTCCTTGAATTTCTCAAACACTTCACTCTTTGCTTTCAAGAAGTATATCCAGGTCTTTCTTGAAAAGTCATCAATAAACGTGATATAATATTCAAAGCCACTTAAGGATATGGTAGACATTGGACCGCATACATCTGAATGAATCAATTCCAACGTACCTTTAGTTTTTGTTTCGCTCTTTGGAAATGGATTCTTGATTTTCTTTCCCTTCGCACATCCTTTGTAAATGCCTTCATGCTTGGTATTCATGTCTGGTAATCCTGTCACTACCTTGTTCACATGAGGTAAAGCTTTGTAGTTAATGTGGGAAAACCTTCTATGCCACAGTTCACTAGGGTCAGTAAACTCATGCACAAATGCTGTTTCTGAATGTCCCTTGAGTTTATACAAGCCTCCTTCTTCTTCACCAATGATGATTGCATCTTCAATTTTCTTTCCTTTGCACCACATGAGTACTTGGCCATCTATGAAAACAACTCTAAAGCCTTTCTTATCTAAGGCTGAGATAGAAAGTATATTCTTCTTTAGACCAGGTACATATAAAACATCTTTCATCTTTAGAGGATTACCTGAATCGAGTTTGTAGCTTTCTTCACCAACTCCTTTGATCGGATATTGATAGTCATCTCCTAGGGATACTTTCTGAGGAGAGCTCCTTTATTTGAGTTTTGACAAAGTTTTATTTTTTCCCGTCATGTGCTTTGAAGCACCACTATCAATCATCCAAGTGTCTTCTCCAGGTGTTACAGATCCAAAGAGTGTAGAGAATAGTACATACTCTTCTGCATCCTCTTCTCTTGCTTGCTTTCTTTGAGGTCTTTCTTCTTCATCATCTTCTTCTTCTTCTTCTTCATCCTCATCTTCAGCTAGATGAGCATGATATATTTTTTTGTTGTTGATCCTCTTCTTATATTCTTGCTTCTTCATAGGATAGTTCCTAGCAATGTGTCCTATCTTGTCACAATGGAAACATTGAAAACCAAAGTAGTCCTTACTTGCTAGACTTTCTCTTGATCTTTGGAATCTTCTGGGAGGTTGATACTCCTTGTGGTTTCCATTCTTGAAGATGGTTTGATCCCTTCTTATTTTCTTGGTATGAGTGGTTAGATCTTGATCATCATCTTTAAGTAGGGCTTCTCTATTTGCCACTCTATTCTCTTCTTAAATGCAGTCTTCCCATACCACATCAAACTCCGTGCTGTATTTCCTGGAACACATCATTTGAATGAATGATTCCCATGATCTAGTGAGACCATTGAGAGCAGTCATTACTAGTTCATCTTCATCAAGTTTGTCTCCAATAGCTTCTAGTTGTTCTTTGATCTGAGAAACCCTTGAGAAGTAATCTTCAATGGATTCTCCATGGCTCATCTTAATACTCTTCAATTGAGCTCTTAGATTCATCTTTCTGTTAATGTTTCTTCCTTCAAACATTCTGGATAAGGAATCAAACATTTCCTTTGGAGTCTTCTTAGATGGAACTTGAGGGATCAAGTGATCCTTGATGGAATCAGCAATAATCCTTTGTGCCCTAATCATGTCTTTCCTGTGCTTCTCCTTGGCTTCAGCTTCTTCTGGTTCTGGAACTTCTTCTTTGACATATGTGTCAAGATCATTCTCTTAGAGAATGAGACCAATCATGTATTTCCATGCTCGGAAATTATCTATGCCTTCTAGCTTGTCCTCAAGCTTAGTGCTTGGGGTCATTTTTACAAAAAAACACAAAAAATTGAAATTTTGTGGAATGAGAAATTGACCTTACCAGAAGATGTGCTTGAGAGAGTTGAGTTGACTGGTGTACTTGGATTCTGGAGAATTCAACTCTTCACCTTTCAAATCAAACTTGCAAGATTCAACTTCTGCAGCTTTATGGTTCAATAGTTTTTTGGTGTAGCTATCAAACTAGGGTTTGACTTTTCTAGAGACTCACACATCCAAAAACCTTGATTCCAGGCTCAAAATATGCACTCTGGGAGGGCACAACTTTCCATGCAAATAGCTTTCCAAAACTTGAAAATTTTCTCGAAACCATAATTTCTCCCAGGGAGAGAGAGAGGGCTATTTCTCCTTGTGAAGACTGTCATGTTCAGGTTAGCTCTGATACCATGTTAAATTTTCATATTCTAAGCTTGAACGTCAGTATTTCATTTCATTTTCATAACAAAAGCATATAAACAGGATCACTAAAAGAAACAGTATCACAAGAACAACACAGATTTATCCTGGGAAAACCCTAAAGGGAAAAACCCAGTAAAGCTTCCTCAATATAGATGCCACAAAAAGGTAAAATATAAAACTAACAAGGAGATCAAAGCCTAATACTCCTCCTTCTCCTGCTACTCTTCTCTTCTCCACTAATGCGCTACATAAGTGAGAGTGTGTGCTTCAAATGAGGAGCGCTACACCTCTATTTATATTCATCTGTTCACTTCAATTAACTCAACCGACATGTAGGCTCAAGTTAATCATGTAGGCTCGAGTTACACATGTAGGCTCAAGTAACCACACTGGGGTGCTAATGACCCACCTTTACAATTAGAGGGGACAACCTCATGACTCTTATTATTTCTTCCTATTAGAAGCATCGGGGTACAAGATAATACAAGTGGTTCTCTCGGTAGGACCATCGAGGACCACAACAAGATACATATAGAATATTCTTCGAAGTTACAATATTTCAACATAAATTCTAGACAAGCTACGTGGTTAGCTTTTCTAAGTGAGTATGATTTCGAAATTCAGCACATTAAAGGGAAAGAAAATAAAGTTGTTGATGCATTAAGTAGAAATGAAAGACTGAACTATACAACAGTTATCAGCACGTATACAATAGATCTAGATGAATAGCTTAAAGCAGGGGTAGAACAAGATGAAATTTACCAAAATTTACAAGCTAAAGCAAAAGAAAATCCAACAGAAAGCTTAAGTAAAGGGTACAGTTTGAATGAAAAAGGATTTTTACTGTACAAAGACATAATATATGTACCTTATTTACGTGAAGTTAAGTTGTTAATTTTATATGAAATCCATAAAACTCCATACTCAGGCCATCCAAGTTGTCAGAAGACCGTAACTATGTTAAGAAAAGAATATTTTTGGCCAAACATGAAGACTGAATTGGCAGAATATATCGCTAGGTGTTTTGAATGTCAGTAGGTGAAAACTAAACATCAACACCCAACTGGGTTACTTTAGCCATTTCCCATTCCTAGCTACAAATCGGAGATAATTAGCTTAGATTTTATTACTGGAATGCCTAAAAATCAGAATTTAAATGATTCTATCATGGTAGTGGTTGATAAATTAAGTAAGGCAACCCCCTTTATACTTGTTAAAACTACATATAAAGCTGTAAACATAGATGATATATTTTTAAAGCAAATTTTCCAATTTCATGGGATACCGAAAGTTATAATATCAGATAGAGACCCTAAATTTACAGGTAACTCATGGAAATCTCTGTTTAAAGGATTAAACACTACATTAAATTTAGTACTTCGTTCTATCCTCAAACAGATGGGAAAACTGAAAGAGTAAACCAAGTACTAGAATATTTACTAAGAATGTATGTGAAAGACCAACCAGGTAAATGGGATGATTATTTGCATCTAGTAGAATTTGCTTATAATAATAACTATCAAGCGTCGGCCAAATTTAGTCCTTTCGAAATCTTGTATGGAAGGAAATGTAATATTCCTATCTCTTGGAGTAATTCGGTGGATAGATTAGTATTGGGTCCTGAACTATTGAAGGAAATGGAAGAAATTGTAAAGCGGGTACAAGGTAATCTGAAAATTGCGCATGATCGATAGAAAAGTCAAGCAAACCTTAAAAGAACTCCAAATAAGTTTCAGGTAGGTGAACATGTGTTCATCAAGGTGAGACCCAAAAAGAGATCTATGAGGTTGGGTAGTTGTGCCAAACTAGCACCTCGTTATTGTGGACCATTTGAAATACTATCTAGGATTGGACAAGTATCCTATCAATTAGCATTACCACCAAATTTAAGAGTTCATAATGTTTTTCACATTTCTGTATTAAAGAAATATGTTCATGATGCTACTCATGCTGTTAACTGGAATGATGTACGGGTAGAACCAGAAGGAGATTTTCTGGTGGAACCGGAATGTATCCTCAGGAGGAGGGAGATCACACTTCAGAACCGCACCATTGGTCAGGTGAAGGTGAAATGGAAGCACCTTAGTCCAGAGGAAGCCACCTGGGAATTGGAAAGTAATATGCGGGATGCATATCCAATTCTGTTCTACGGAAATTATGAGGACAAAGAATAAATAACTTCGATGATGATATTATACTTTAAGGGGGTACCTATGTCACATGCCCCAATTTTGCAAAAACAATTTTATATTATTTGAGGACTATATGTTAAATTTTATGCTAAGTTGTAATTGATGACTAAGCAAGGTCAAGGATATTTAATGTAAATTCTGAATATTTTGTTTATAAATAAATAAAGGAGGAGACAACGACTTAGGAGAGCTGTTAAAAGAGTATTTACTGGTCAAAATGGTGGAGGAGACTGGGTGGAGAGCAAACAAACATGTGGCAGCATCCTCAAACCACTTCCAACTGTTGCAGGTGGCAACCTCCCTACATTTGGGGTCATGATTCCCCAAGAAAGTGGAATCAGAGCAGGTGGCTCAATTAATGAAAACTGGCCCAAAAGACCTAGGCAATATTTATAAAATTTCCCATTAAAGAGAGCTGGGGGATGCTCATTTTTCTAAAGAAGTGATCATTCAGGTTGAATGAATGTACCTCAAAGAAATTCAATGGAAGGGAAATTTGGAAAGTGTTTGATGGTATAACTGCTGATTGATCTAGTGTAGCTTTTAAGCTAAAGATCATACTGCTGAGAGCAGAGTATTTACTGAGGTATTGAACTAGTTAGTTGACAGAGAGTTCTACTGTTGCATTCTCCACCAGTTCTCGTCCAAGAAGACTAGGAACAGGATTAGGGGTCTTGAGGAGGCATTGTTTGAGCGCTCTTCGGAAGATTGGTAGGGAAGAATGGCCTCCTAACGCTGTTGTTGTTTTTCCTCATTGGGTTTTAAGTTATTTTATTTTACTGTGTTAGTTAATTAAATCTTAGATAACTGCTATATGAATGCTATCAGTTCAGTTTGTGAAATGTTTGAGTTAGTATTTTTATTAAATTATTTTAGAAATGAAATGGATTTAGAAAACAATGTGTTAGAATGTAAATAATTTCTAAACTGTGTTTTTCCACACCTGGAAACCAGGACGTACTCTAGCACAGGTAGAATGTTTAAGTAGATAAGAGAATGAAAATAATAGATGGGATTGTATAATTATAGATAGTAGAATAATTTTATTTCAATGTTAAAATATTATGGAGGAAAAACAGTGTTATGATTTATTTCTATTTCTCTATTTTCATTTAGTATAGCAGAATGAAATGTAGCAGAAAAACTACATTCGAGTTACAATGATTACATATAGTTAAGTATATAAACAGGCTACTAACCACATAGTTTATCTTCTAACATTATCAACTAAACCTAATACTAATATTTAATATAAAATAGATAGGTTTATATTAAAATACCTTAATTTAGAAAGAGTAAACAGAGTTACAGAGTTTATTTTCTATCCTTTCGAGAACTCTGAATAAATTCTACATGACAGTTTAGTAAATAAAAGCAATGTAAAAATAAACAATAACTAGTATAAAACTAAATAGTTATATATGTAGAAATTATTTTACATTTACCAGACAGGATTTTACCTGTGAAGGAAAAACTTCAGGGTCGAAACCCTAACCAATTTATTTAACTATTATAAATCAAAACATCTAAGTTGTAATCCATTTACATTGATAATTATATAAATAAACGTTAGTCTACTATAGACTGTTTACAGTCTTTTTAGAAAACAAATGTCTTTTATAAACAAGCAATATAACTACAGTTACAAGTTAAAAATATCACAACACACCTATAATAATTCAACCGAATTAACAAGTAGCAGAACCTAATTAATAATAAATTGAAGAACTTATTTAGACAAGGGTTTCGTTTCAGGAAAACCCTAACTTGTATATACTGGAAAGGCAAGTTTAAATATTATAAATTTCACTTTTTTGACTGGTCTACAGTCCTTATATTAACATTCAATTCTTACAAAATTTAGCTTAAACAGTAATTTTCTTCTTTGACAGCGAAGAGAGAAAGACTATAATTACCTAGAATCATATATTACAAAATTACAAAAACCATTGCAAAAACGAGACAGAGCTTAAATTTAAAAATCTTCTTAAAACCAAATGTATTACATTGACAGGCTGTAAAGCTAAAAACTTAACCAAGATACATCACACAGCTCAAGGCCGGTATAACCCAGCATCATAAGCAAAGGGTTTATAACATTAAATTGGAAAACAACTTATTAAAACCTCCTATTAAACAAAGAGACCGAGCATGCTTCCAAGCATGGATTTCTCCTTCAATAACCCTAAATACAAGTAGGGTGAAACCCATCTGAACTTAGGGCTTACCGGTTAAATCCACAAAGCCCTTGAAGACGATGGTCATGTGTCTTTCACCGAAGCTTGGAATGGCCACGGTTCCTGTACAAGCAATGCTACTGAGCGTTATTTCAAGGCTCATTTCTTTAACATTAAAAAACCTAACGATGTTCATAATTTGACAGAGTCTGCATTGTAAAAACTGAGATATATTTACTTGTAAATAAAAGAGCATCGAACAATTAAGAGACTGTCACCAGCTGTGTAATGCACCCATGAAATATCCAAACCCTATGATGATTGTGGACAACAATCGATAGAAAATAAGCTTAGCTTCAGAACGTAGTGATAGGTCACGAAGGAGAGAAAAAATGAGCTTTGGACGACCGAGAGCCAAACACAAGAAAAAACACAGTAAATACTCGCATGGTAAAGTTCACAGCTAAGAAGTTTTCAAACTAAGACCAAGCTCAGGAAAACCACAACAACGTCAAACTAAATCCTTGGAGCAAGCTAGTAGAGGAACAGCCCTCACGGCCACCATGGAAACTTCACAGTGCAGCCCACAGGCCAATGAAACTTCGAAGGCAAATGAAAAAACAAATAGGGTTTACAAGATTTTTATATTGCCAATACATGGACAGGAGGGGACCACATGCCTTCCAATAATTTTAACCATGCAAGGGTCGATTCCATAGTTCGTCTGTGATTTCAATCATCGAATTATTTAAAAAATGATTTAGTCAAACCATGCACAAACTATGGAGTACACTTATTTATATATCTCACCAATGTTCATACATAAACTATATCATAATGTATGATAGCTTCGAGATTGCGTATTGATTAACAATGATCTATTCATGTTGACCTTAGTGAAAGGTTGTAACAACCTTGTCATTTGGATAATCCAAGTGTCGATCATACTTTAGGACCTTTCTAATTATCTTTAGATTTATATACTTGCAAAACGATGATAAAATATGCACATTTTATATTCCAAACTTATCACTTGTAAACTGACGACTTTGGGTGCTTATATTATATGGAGTTTGAATAGAATAGTAAAAGTATTTTAAACATTACAATTACAAGGAGCGCCCTTAATATAAGCTCTCATAGATAATAGTTGCTTACTCAACTGGTCAGTAATAATATTAGACTCTATCATTATTTGGCAAAGATAGTATGGGATTGTTTATTTATATATGTTCTTAGCATAATATAAGAACTTGGGTCATATTATTTTACACTTAGGGTAAACTTCAGAGTAAAAGCTCTAGGTAGAAAAATCTACCATAATAGATAATATAAACATTAACTTATTATAAGTGATGCATTATGGTAATAGTAAATCACAATGGAATAAACCATGGCCAAGGTCGATAATCATTGGAATAACACTGATAATATATTACCTATGACTTAGTCTTATGAAAGTAATGATATATAGTATTCCATTATGCAATGAAGCATTCAATTATAATAACCAAACTTATAATGTCAAAGATATTTCCAAGCATTAAGATTCCTACAGCATGCAAGTAACAATCAGTTTGGTATATTATAAAATAATATGGTAATATAGGTTGTTACTATAGTATATGCAGCAAGGCGATAATGTAAGTACGAAAGTTTATAACTTGTTAGTGAGCATTTTTATTTTACATACAAGTAATAGGTTGATAATTTCCATAACTAGTAAGCTAGCGACAAAATAGAAACATGTACTCTATTGGAAATATTTACTATCCATATTGGTAGAAGTCCTTCATGAAATAAAAGACAATTACTTTACCTCATCAGAGCTTGCTTTTAAATAGTCAGTTAATTAATAGCATTGTACAAGAAACATATATACTTCTTGCAACTTATTGAATTAAACCCCTACTCGATCAAACATTACCTGTTAACCTGTAAGAACCAGCAGTCCATCTGCGTTAGCATAAATGCTAAGTAAGCCCAAGTTTTCAAAGATAGATTTCACCTACTTGCCAAAAAGTAAGCTTATTAGTAAAACTGAAAGAAAGCTGTGTGCAGATCCATCTATTATACTTTACACAAACATGAAAGCTATATTAGTTAATGTGATATGAAAATGATTAATACTAAGTGTTATACTGTTTCATTTTTTGCTAACCGCTAGTAGTTAGTAAACTGCATATTCAAACATTTAATGCTATCTTAAAAATTTGAAATTTGAAATTTTGGGGTTTTGACACCCTCTAGCTTTAGTGGGGAAAGTGATATCTTTTGTTCTTCTCATTTTCTATGCACATTGAAGTAAATTTCTAGTTGTTGCAACTATTTATCTTCACAATGTCAATTTCACCTTAATAAGTATTGATGTCCACTTTTACTTCCATTTTGAACAAAGCTCAAGAAGATGTGATGTTGGAATTTCAAATCTCTTTTTCAGTGATTATGTTTCATTATCTCTTCAAGGTTCCCTCCAGATCCAACATTCAAGTTAGAGTTACCAAGATCATCGAAAATTCCAAAGTTGATATCTAGTGATAACATTAATACAGCCATATTAAAAGACATATCACAGGCTTGCATTTCCATTCTTACAAATATCTTCTCTAAGTCATCCTTTGGGCACTTTCTATTCTGCTATATTTTTTTATGGCTAGGGTTTGAGAATGTTTATTTACATCCATTAATTGTTTTTTCAATATTTCACATAATCCCCAAATAAATTTGCTCTAATAATAATATCATATATAAACTATTATAGATCCTCCAACAAACAATCCATCACAACAAATCTTAAATACTATTACAAATACTATAAATTCACTATATTTTATTATACAATGATTCTTTATATATATATATATATGATAACACTCAAAATATTGAAACCAACCAAAAATGTATAAGAGATAAGTTACAATTGAAAAATATACACACGATCAATACAATGTAAGATATATACCATTAAAACACTCAATGTGAAAACCCCAACAAAAACAAAGGATTTACTCTTCCAGTTAACTTAGAAAATAAGAGAGAATCTAGATAAATGTATGAGTTAATATATATAATTTTTTTGTTAATAAAGTGTTTATTATTCCCTTCCATTGTAGGAATATACTAATAATCCATTGGTCAAACTACACTAATTTGTTTTTCTAACAATGTTTTTGCAATGTTTTATAATTTTATGAGCAATTTTATTATTAAACATAATATTTTGAAAAATGAAAATAAATTTAACATTTTTTACAATACAATTTTTTAATGTTTTGATTCGTTAGTACAACTTCGATGGGACATACATCCGTAGTGGAGTGTGTTGGAATATTTAACCCATCTAGACATTAGCCTTAATCATTTATTTGATTTCCTAGTGCTTAGACCATTATCAATTAACCACCTAATGTATAGTCCTAAGTATCATGATCACTTCGGACTATTATTTTTCATTATTAGCCTAAATATCTTCAAATGCACCCTCTTCCTTCTTTCTAGGATATAATGTTCCCTAACGCATGATTTTAGGCCCACTTGATTCAATTCCTATAATTTAGGATCCTACCTTCAGTTAACTAGTCTTGATTTCATCATCTAAGTTAGTATGAGCTCCATTAACCATTAACATGCAACTAAAAACCTATTATGCGCCTTCACTTAACTAAATAATGTGCCTTCTTGGTCCACCTATTGTTAGTTACACTCAGTTAGTTGATATGCTTCAAGAGTTATGACAAGCAATTATGTCTAGTGATGGTTTCTGTGCTATCTAAGCCTACCACATGTGTGGAGTTCAACTACATCTTTAGGCTCACAAATTTCTCCCTTGGAGATGTATTATAAATGTAACTTTATTGGTGAATAATAATTAGATGGAGTTTATATGAATTGAGTTTTCTCTCTTATGTTTTTGCTTCATCATTTTATCTCCATTATTCTATGTATCTCTATTGCAATTCTGGCGAGGTTATATTAGATTATTAGATCCAATGTGCAGATTCTAATATGTTGTCAGAGATACTAGGTTGAGCATAACTCATTTAGAATCAATTAACCTCGATTTTAGATCTTTAGAGTGTCTGTTTTGTAGGAAAGATAGATACAAAATTTGAAAATCACAGCCAAGTCTGAAGAAGTGCCATGACCTCTACAGATTATCTTATAGGGACTACCATATCTTGTTTGAAAGGTATTTAACTGATCTAAAATAGAGTTGTCATGTAATTCCATTTAAGTTTATGATTTGAGAGATATATTCAGTTGAATATTAGGTGTTTTCAAGATATCGCAGTCGTTCGTACCCTCCATTTTGGATAGACATTTCTCACTCCACATAATGAGATAGTTCAACCTCCATATATGATTTTAAATATCTCTTCAATAGCTCAAAATGGGTCTTTGACAGAATTTGACTCAGTTGATTGTAGTAGAAGTTGTGATTGAATTAGAAATAAGACATCAGTGATGTTTTTGAATTTTTATTTGAGCTTACATACATGATTTGATTTACATGTACAACTTCTTGAATTCGAAATTGTTCCCAAATTTGAAAAGAAATTATGTCATAAATATCAACAAATTATACATTTTGAATTGTTGAAAGTCTCTTTGTAGTGACTCATTCTTCCCCTGTGGCTTCTCATGAAGCTGATGTACATGAAGAAGATATTTGGACTGCTCTTGTTGATCAAGAACTCAGCTTGGAAACAATATCAACACAGTTTCGAATTGTTGAAAGTCTCCTTGTAGGGAATCCTTCTTCGTTTACTGCTTCCCATGAAGCTAATATGCATGAAGAAGACATTTAGACTACTCTTGTTGATGAATAAATCAACTATCTTCAACTCCCTCTATTTTCAAATCATTCTTGTAATTCTAATATTGAAGATAATAAGTCATATTTTCTTGATCTTATGCATACTTCACTAGATTATGGAGAACTATTTGATCAATTGGATGTTTTTTAGGTTAGATCACATTTTTTAGTTGTTGGTTGCCTCACTCTCACTATAACATTGCTTCCTATGTATTCCTCTATGTTGACTGGCTTAGTTCATTCAATATGTACTGAATATGGAGAACACAACCATTCACTTGGAGCCAATTTTAGTTTATTTGGACCACATATTGGTTAAAATTTCATGGATCTAGCATCTCAATTCTCATTTGGACTTAATCTCAAGAAGTTCAAGTCTAGTGAGCACCTTCATTTTCATGCATACTATGTAGAGATCCAACACATGATCTAGAAATGGGAGCAACAACCACTTCTTCCTAAGAAGAAGATCCCTCCAAACATCTAATCAAGTTAACACCTACTTAGAGTTGGAGCAGTTTGCTTATAGTGTATCTCATGTCCATTTTTTAGGAAGGATTTTCTCCATGTGGTTTTTCCTTTTTCTCAGTTTACATGGGTGAACAATGTAAAAGGTGACCTTATCCTTTGTTGTTGGGAACTAATTTTTGTTTTTCCTCACATAATCTATTCTTAAGGTGATGTGTTGGCATATTTAAACCACCTAGACATTAGCATTAATTATTTATTTGATTTTCTAGTGCTTAGACCATTATCAGTTGACCACCTAGTGTATAGTCCTAAGTATATTGATCACTCTGGACTATTATTTTGTCATTAATAGCCTCCTTTTCCTCATATGTGCCCTATTCCTTGTTTCTAGGAGTTAATGTGTGCTCATGCATGATTTTAGGCCCAATTGAGTAAGTTGCTATAATTTAGGAGCTTACCTTCAGTTAACTAGCCTTGATTTCATAACTTGAGTTAGTTTGAGCTCAGACAACCACTAACACTCAACTGAGCACCTCTTATGCATCCTCCATCATTAGTTATCATCGGTTAACCAGATAATGCTCCTTCTTGGTCAAACTATTGTCAGTTACACTCGACTAACTAATCTACTTCAGAAGTTATGACTGGAAATTATGTCCAATGATGGTTTCTATGCTATTTAATCCAACCGCATGTGTGGAGTTCAACTGCCTCTTTAGGGTCACAAATTTCTCCCTTGGAGATGTATTATAAATGTAATCTTATTGGTGAATAGTAATTAGATGGACTTTATACCAATTGAGTTTTCTCTCTTATGTTTATGATTCATTTTTCCCATCCATTATTCTTCTTATCTTTGTTACAATTCTTGTGAGGTTACAGGAGAAACTTAATTATTGTGAAGAATTGAGTTTCTTCAAAAGGTGCAAAATGGAGAATCAGTCTGCCTTGAAACTAAGGATCCTCACACCTTTCAATTACATGGATTGGAGGGGAGATACAAAGATAGTCTTGTGCAACAAGGGTATGTATATGGGCACAATGGGAAAAGAGGTCGAACCCCAACAAGATTTGGAGAAATCAAAGTACCTGAACAAATTGGATGAATCTTTTGGTTTCATGTGTATTCATATCTACACGGAGAGGCTCTTCCTTGATGGATTAAAAACCCCAAGACAAGTATGGTTTAATATCAAATCATTGTTTAAAAAGCAGGATGAGCTAGGAGGCCACATTTTGTAGAATGAATTGATTGATCTTCAACCCAACAGTTTCAAAACCATCCAACATTTTTTCACCAACTTCAATTTTTTTTTCATGCAATACAAATAAGTTGGAATTGACAAGAAGGATGAGAAGATGGTGCTATTCATTTTGAGCAAGCTTGGCCCTGAATTTCAGTTTTTTTTTTCACCTTCCAATCTGGGAGACTGACAACCCCAAACTGGTCAATGAACTCACTTGATTCATTCATTGAATCCCTCATTTAGGAACAATATAAGTTGATCCAGATGGGAGCCCTAAAATCCTCCAAATATCTATCTCTTTTGGCTCGGGAGACAAAGAATGCACAACCAAAAGGGAAGGAGAAAGGGAAGGATAAGAGAAACACTGAATTTAATCCAAAGGAGGAGCTTGATCCATCAGATAGATCCTTGGGTTCCAAGAAGGATAAGAATAAGAGGTTTGAAAATACCAAGTGTTCTTATTGCAAGAAAGAAAACCATTCAGAGAAAGGCTATATGAAGAAAACTATAGATCAAATGTTCAGACTTCTTGAAAAACACCATATTGTCATCCCAGAAGGGGCAAGGAAGATTAATCCTGAAGTAAAGAATATTGGCAGGAGTTTTTGATGGATTTAAGTTTCATAGCACCAAGGGTGATGTGCAAGGTCGAAAATGATTCACAAGGTCGAAGATGATGCACAAGGTCGAAGATGATGTGCAAGGAAAAAGATGGCGTGCAAGGCAGGAAAGTCGACAAAGATTTGGCTTGGTCATAACTTTGTAGAAATTGGTCATTATTTTGTAGTTTTTGGTCTAAAGTAGTTAGGAAGTTGATCTAAGTGGACCATTTTGTAAAGGCACAAGACTATAAATAGATATAGGATTGTAATGTTGATGGAACTTTTGGCGAATCTTGAAAAGAATTTTTTATCAATGAATCGAAGGATGAATGTAATGATGTTATGTTGAATTGTGCTCTGTGAAAGACTGTTGTCTATTTTTCGCAACTGTGGAGATGTTTTTGAGAATCTATTTTGATGCGGAAGTAATATGATATGATGGATTTTTGATGGAAACACTGTGCTTTTATGTCTTCCTGTTTTCTTGTTTTACCTGTTTTGCGATGTGAATGAACTGATACTGCAATGTGATGGTGCTTACGAAATGATGCAATGTTTTTTTGTTTTAAAGCATGTTTTGGTGATCAATATGTTTATGATTAGTTATATTGCTACGATTTAAATATATTAAGGTGATTTGATGATTGATGGTATGGATCTGCGATAATAAACCTATGTCTGGATATCTGAAGTAATGTTTTCATAGTAGAAAGTAGATGTACAAACCCTCCTTCTTACTGTGGAAACATGGTTCCAATAGTTCTCCCTTGAACATATGATGTGATACCTCACCTACTCCACAGGTGTTGCTGTATAGGGTAAAACCTGTTTGGGTCAGTGCTCAGGTAGATTGCTGAGTTAAGGGTGCTGACAAAGAGTGAACCCCTATTGATGGATCTGTGTCAACAAATGGTTTTGTTTCCAGTACCATAGTGCAAGGAGAAGAGAAGGAGGACATGTTGTGGCATCCGAAAAGACCGAAGATTCAAGATTGGTTCGACCAGAAGGCTCAGGAATTTGCAACAGAAGAGAATAAAAAACATGGATTAACGATAGAAGAGTGGCTGGGAAGGTACCTGTATTCTGATCTCTACGACTATTTTTTCTTTGAGTTTCTTATCATTCTGTATGAGTGGTTGGCGCAATTAACCTAACCGAAGAAAATTTTTCAAGGAGGAAAACCCACTTGTTGGATTGCAGAGTTGATCCAACAACTAGAGGATGTAGATAATAGAGTGTCAAGGGATGTTGAAGTGTGTCTTGATAGCATCTTGGAATGATACATCATAGATTTCAGAGTTGACACCGTCAAGTATTACATCGACATAGAGAGGGATTTCTTTAAAGAACCAAGAGGTAGGTTCTTGTTTTTTTTGCAATTGTCGATTAAAATGCTCATTTGTGAAAAAGGAATATTGAATATGAACTCTGCCAAGTAGAGACTTGGTGTGCGGAGGTTACAGTTCCTATAGAGACGAGTTTTGGATGGAATGATACAGGGTATAATAATGGGAGTTACGAAGAGACTGTGAGAGAAGTTGAGGAAGCGTGTGGTATTCTACGACGTGGGATGAGGTAGAGGACTTAGGAGAGTCCTACTGGGACCGAAACAAGAAGCTACGAGAGAATATCACAAGGGACAAAAGAGATGACCATGCTACATGTTGGATCAGGGTCCCGCAGCTATAGAAAAAGTTGCTACATCAGGACAGGAAAGTCAAAGAAGACAGTACCTAAGGCGACCGAGAAGAGAGAGCTAAACCACTGCACTTAAGGCAGCGGTGAAGACAAGAGGGCTCAGCTACCCTCATAAAGGAAAAGGAGCAACGTGCTGAGGTATTGAAGACAAACGACAATAGGAAGCAACGCCCATACCCACGAGCAGCCCTAGGAAGCATGGAAGACTGCAGAAAGCTGTGGTGTGACGAAAAGCGGAAACTCAAAGTACAGATAGCCCGACTTTCACAGTTAGGGTTTTGGGTTACTATTGGGAAAGGCCCACAGTTTTGTAATGGCGAGACCTTTGGGCCACCTATATAGGCATGTATTTTGTATAATGAAAGGTTAGCCAGTGGGTCAGTTGAGTTAGTTGTTCAGAAATTTAGCTAGCTATACATTCAGATAAACAATAAGCTAATAAGTTATTCTGTTAGCTCATAGTCAGTTGTATTGTAAGAGTCGAGCTCTAGTTCTGTATTAAACCTGTAATTATCTTGCTGTAACGAGTAGCTAGCTCCTTGAGTATGAATGTAACAATCCGCAGGGATTGAGAGAGAGAGAGGGGAGAAGTATATTGTAAGAGAAGGCAATATAAGAGAGAAGAGATCTAAGAGAGAAGGGCTCCCGGCTGTGTGCGCGGAGTTTCCCATAAGATCTCAAAGCTACATATTAGGTTGCAGCGGAACTGTGTTTACTCTCTTAAGATATAATATAAAAACCAGTTCCCATGGACGTAGCTTCCCCCCTGGAAGTGAACCACGTAAAATTTGTGTGTTGTGTGACCATTTCATGTGTTTGTGCTTTACTTATGTTTTATCTGTTATTCATTATATGAACTTTACTATCAGTTATTGAGTGAATGTATGCTATCTTTATTTTACAGTAGCATGGAAGATTAACTGTGAGTTGAATCTGTTAAGACTTCTGTATATGATTTATCAGTTCTTGATTCACGACAGTTGTAGTCACAGTGTTAAGTCATTTCTGCATATTAGTTCAGCAAGTTGAGCATAGTTGATGTTAAGCATATTAGACCATAGGAGTCTAAGTGAGGCTGTTTGGCTTAAATATTACACTAAGAGAGGAAGCCTTTGGACCTTGAGAGTCATATTGAAGTATTACTGTAGGAGATATCACAGTATAGAAAGGCGACATCGCAATGTCGGAGGAACTGCGGTGTGAGATATCGCAGGTTAAGAGCTGAGCGGAGGAGATAGTTTGCGCATTGTCCTAGAAGTTGTGGTGCACTAAGAGCCAGTCCCCTAGTAGAGTCAGCTAGGAGGAGAGAAATAGTGCATCACTGAGAGATCCCATTGGATAAGAAGAGACAAGAACCACCAGGATGCTACAGAACCTGGTTGAGGACACTTGAGTCTTTACCCAACCCATCCAAGATCACTTCGGGTGAGACTTCAGGCTGTTCTACGGTCTATTACCGAAAGGGCCAGTGAGCTAGGGGTTTTTTTGGTACATAACAAGTAAACCCGGGTCTACCCATAGAGACCAACAAATGGTTCTGCAGCTACAGGAAAAGTTGCTACATCGAGACAGGAAAGTCAAAGAAGACAGTACCTAAGGAGGCCGAGAAGAGAGAGCTCAACCACTGCACTTAAGGAAACGATGAAGACAGGAGGGCTCAGCTACCCTCATAAAGGAAAAGGAGCAACGGGCTGAGGTATTGAAGACAAAGGATAGTAGGAAGCGGTGCCCATACCCATGATCAGTGCTGGGTGTTGATGTATTTGTAACTTCAGAATGTTTATTCCAGGATGTTTCTATTATGTATTTGAGTCATGTTGTCATGCCCCGATGTTCTGATCGGGAGGATTAATAATGTAAACAATTCTTGTCAAGTCATTGTTAAAGTCCCCACAGTTTCGGGGCACTAGAGTTATTATACACTCATAGAGATGTAGGCTCTAGTAAGTAACTTGGTAAGTTAGGCCGACATGATTGAGTGCACTTCAAGTGAACATAAGAATATAAATAGAGAGTGAGAGTCTCTCTATTTATGACTTGCACTACACATCACTCACTTACTCAAGTGTGGCGCATTAGTGAGGAAGGAAATACACTGGGACTAGACAAGAAGAAGACTACTACTGTCGGGAGTGCATCTTACTGTTTTGGGGTCTTACATCTTGTGGTGATTCTATCTTTGAGGAAGTTGCGGGTTTTTCTCCATTTATGGTTTCCCCAATCAAAAACATCGTGTTCATTGTCTCTTGTGTTTGATTGCTGTACTTGTTATTCTCTCAGTAAATATCCTAACATAATGCTAGCTTAATGTTGAAAAACTAACATGGTATCAGAGCTAGCCTGAGAAGAAGACACTGTGCAGCTGCGGGAACTAGGGCTTCCTAGTTTGTGGACCTTCCTCCACATATTTTCAGCAAAAGTAAGGTGGAACAACTCTTCTCCTTAGGGTGCATCTTTCTGTCGAAACAGAATCCAATTCTAAGGTTTTTCAGTTTTGGACCTGTCACTGGGGTCGAAAATTAGGTCATTTTACAGAAGAGGAATTTTTCAGTGAGCCCAGGCCTGGATTGATCTCCTCCCCAAAATCAAATTTAGGGACAAATTTCAAGGAATTTGGGTGGACAGAACTCCATAAAATAAAAACCCTAGTTTGCTCCTGAACCAGCTCTACAAAATTTCAGCTCAAGTTTCAGATCCGACATCTTGAACCTGGTAACATCTAAAATATCTTGTATTTCCATTTGAGGTTTTCATTTAAGATGTCTCATCATACCAAGCTTGATGAAAATCTTGAGGGAGCTGATAAATTCCGAGCTTGGAAGTATAGGATCTCCCTGGTCTTGGAAGAGAATGAATTAGACTCCTACATTCATGAGGAGGCTCCAGTTCCAGAGGGAGATGAGAAAAAATCCTTACATAAGAAGAAGATGGTTATGGAAAAGAGGATCATTGCTGATTCTATTAAGGATCACCTTATCCCATAGGTGTCCTCTCTCAAGACACCCAAAGTTATGTTTGATGCCCTAACCAAATTGTTTGAAGGAAAGAACATCAATCGGAAGATGACCCTGAGGAACCAACTTAAGAATGTGAAGATTCAGAATGCAGAAACTATCCAGTCTTACTTCACAAGGGTTTCTCAGATCAAGGAACAATTAGAAGATGTTGATGAAGAAGTGGAAAATGCAGAGATTGTGATGACTACTTTGAATGGCCTTCCTAGGTCATGGGATGCTTTCATTCAAGGAATCTATGCTAGAAAGAAGTTAGTCAAATTCACTAGACTATGGGAAGAATGATCTCAAGAAGAAGCTCGGATAGCAGCTCGAGAAGAGAAGATGGGAAGTGAAGACCAAGATCTTACAGTACGCTCCAAGTCTCACTCCAAGTCAAGCAAAAGGAGACCTCATGGCTCTAAAGGTAAGCTTTCTCACAAAGATAATACTAGAAGAGATATGTCTAGGGTCATATTCTATGCTTGTGATGAAGCAGGACACTTTGCAAAAGATTGTCCTAACAAACAGAAGATAGTAAAGAAGAGCAACAAAAGAAGACATCATGCTCATGCTGCAGAGGATGATGAACCATCCAGAAAGAGATCCAGATATGAAAGTGAAGATTCTTCAAGCGAGGATGAATATGTTCTGATATCAGCTCTCAAAGGTAACATTACTCATGGAAGTGATGATTGGATTATAGACAGTGAGGCTTCCAAACATATGACGGGATTCAAGGAATCTTTTATAAGACTGTCAGAACATGAATCACCTCACAAGGTGAAACTAGGAGATGACTACCAATATCCAATAAAAGGTAGTGGGGAATCTTCATACAAGCTAGACTCTGGTAAGTCTCTAACAATGAAAGAAGTATTGTTTGTGCCAGGAATAAAGAAGAACCTTCTATCCATTTCAGCATTGGATGCAAAAGGAATGTGGGTGGCATTCATAGATGTTTAAGTCATCATGTGGCCAAAAGGAAAGACTATCGATGATGCGGTAGTGATTGGAGAACAAGAAGGAGGCTTGTACAAATTGAAGGGCCATCCAAAACAAGCCTTGATCCATGACACAATAGAGCCAAATGAGATCTGACATATAAGGCTTGCACATGTGCATTACAGAGCACTACCTATTGCAAGTAAAGCTGTCGAAGGTCTTCCAAAAATTCAAGCTAAACATGATGGGGTCTGCAAAGGATGCGCGAAAGGAAAGAATACAAAGAAGACATTTCCAAGCAGCGAAAGCAAAGCCAAAAGTATTCTAGAAATCATCCACTCCGATGTATGCGGTCCTATGTCATCAAACTCACTTAGCGGGTATGCATACTATGTTTCTTTTATTGATGATTTTTCTAGAAAGACATGGATTTACTTTATGAAGAACAAAGATGAAGTATTTAGCAAGTTCAAGGAATTCAAAGCCTTGATCGAAAACCATACTGAAAAGAAGATAAAGACCATTCAATCAGATAATGGTGGAGAATTCACTTCAAATGAATTCAAAGAGCTATGCAAAGAATCAGGGATTAAGAGGGAGTTGTCCACTCCTTATAATCCACAACAGAATGGGATTGTGGAACGGAAGAACAGAACTATCATGGAAGCTGCAAGAGTTATGCTTCATGATCAAGATCTACCTATGCATATTTGGGCTCAAGCTGCCAGAACAGCGGTGTATGTGCAGAACCATACTCCACATAGAGTGCTCAATAACAAGACTCCTGAAGAAGTCTTCTCCATAAAGAAACTAGAAGTTGGCCATCTCAGAATATTTGGCTGTCCCGTGTACATACACATTCCAAAAGAAAAGAGAACTAAATTAGATCCTTCAGGAAAGAAGGGTATATTTGTGGGATACTCCAAAAGCTCGAAGGCTTACAGAATCTACTTCCCAGGATACAAGAAGATTGACATCAGCAGGGATGTGACATTTGATGAAGGCACAACCTACAGCAAATCCAGAAAGAAACCTGCTAAAGAACCTAAAGAAGCGGAAGCAGAAGTACCTAGAATTCATGATACAATCATGGAAAAAGAAGCTCAAGAAGAAGATCGAGAGTTCCAGGAACCACAAAGACCTATAGATCCACCTCTGGAGAAGAATCCTCATAAGAGGAAACCTGCTTGGGTACATGAACTTATCCAAGGTGCGGAAATATATGGGGCTCCAGAAGAGAATCACAGAGAAAGAAAGAGGACCAAATCAAATTCTGGGTATGTAGCTTTACTATGTGATTCCATTGATAAAGAACCTTCCAGTTATGAAGAAGCGGCAGAACAGAAAGAATGGAAGGATGCTATGATCGAAGAATACCAATCGATCATGAAGAATGATGTTTGGGATGTTGTCCCAAGACCAAAAGGGAAGTCAGTTGTCACTTCCAAATGGATCTACAAGATCAAGCATGCTGTAGACGGTAGCATTGAAAAGTATAAGGAAAGATTTGTAGCTCGAGGATTCTCTTAGAAAGAGGGAGTAGACTATGAGGAAACCTTTGCACCTGTAGCCAGATACACTTCCATCAGATCAGTACTTTCTCTGGCTGCAGTGATGAAATGGAAGATACACCAGATGGATGTCAAGACTGCCTTCTTGAATGGTGTAGTAGAATAGGAAGTGTATGTAGAATAGCCACTCGGGTTTGAGACACATGACAGAGAGTCTCATGTATGCAGATTGAAGAAAGCCCTGTATGGTTTGAAACAGGCACCCAGGACCTAGTATGGCAGAATCGATAGATTTCTATCCAGTTTGGGCTTTACCAAGAGTAAAGCAGATTCCAACCTTTACTACAAGGTTGAAGATGACAACCCAGTGATGCTTCTACTATATGTAGATGATCTATTTGTGACAGGTACAGATGGGTTGATTGCTAATATGAAGAGAAAGCTTGCTGTTGAGTACGAGATGAAGGAATTGGGGATGATGCATTACTTTCTAGGTATGGAAGTGTGGAAGAGTACAGATGGAATCTTCCTTGGACAAGGGAAGTATGCAGTAGAGATCCTAAAGAGGTTTGGGATGATGGACTGCAAATCTATGGCCACACCTATGGCATCGAACCTAAAGCTATTGAGTGATGCTTCATCAGAGTCGGTTGATGCTATGATGTATCGTCAAATGATTGGGTCATTGATGTACCTGAGAAACATGAGACAAGACATTTTCTTTGCTATGAACACCTTGAGCCAGTATCTGACAGATCCGAGGAGTGTTCACTTGATTGCTACAAAGCATATTCTGAGGTACCTGAAGGGTACAATTGATTATGGGCTCAAGTACGATACGAATCAAAATATTAACCTAGAGGGTTATGCTGATTCAGATTGGGAAGGCAGTGTCATCGACAGGAAGAGTACTTCAGGATGTTGCTTCAGTATGGGATCAGGTATGATCTCTTGGTTTAGCAGGAAGCAATCCTGTGTGGCACTGAGTACAGCTGAAGGAGAGTATGTTGCAGCTTGTTTAGCTAGTTGTGAGGTAGTATGGCTATGGAAGCTACTATCTGATATATTTGATCTCCAGTTGGATGCTACTTGTATACATTGTGACAACCAGAGTTGCATGAAGTTGTCAGAGAATCCAGTGTTCCATGACAAGTTGAAGCATATCGAGATCAAGTACACTATATCATGGATATGGTGCAGAGAAGAGCAGTGAAGCTCCAGTATGTTGCGACGGAGGAACAGATAACTGATGTGTTGACAAAGCCATTAGCTAGAGTGAAGTTCGAGTACTTCAGGGAGAAGCTTGGTGTTCTCCAGATCGAGGTTTCCTCCAAGAGAAAGTGATGAGACCCATAGCCATTCTGACATGGTGAGAGGATTGGTTCCTTCCATGGTCAGATGTAAGGGCTGAGCCATTCTGTCATGGTGAGAGGATTTGGTTCCTTCCATGTCAAATATGAGTGCTAACTACCATTCTATGAATGGAGGGACTTGGTCAGTTACCAGGAACACTCAGTAAGGGACTGAGAGAGCCATTCTGATGAGCACGTCAGATGTAAGGGCTGAACCATTCTGTCATGGCTAAAGGATTAGGTTCCTCCCATGTCAGATGTGAGTGTTGGCCATTCTATTGAGTAGGATAGATGTAAGGGCAACTGCCACTCTCCAGGAGAGTGGAGGCACCTGGTCTGTTACCAGGTAGCTCATTCAGGGACTGGGGGCCATTCTGACGAGGGTGTAGGATTCAGTTCCTGCCAGGTCAGATGTGAGTGCAGAAATATTTCATCACTATGGTGGATGTGGTTCCAGCCTGGATGAAAGTCTTCCATCATTGTGGTGGATGTGGTTCCAGCCTGGGTGAAAAGAATAGAGTTCTTTCATCACTGTGGCGGATGTGGTTCCAGCCTAGATGGATGTGCCCTTCTAACGAGTAGGTCAGATATAAGTGCAGATCCATTTCACAGATGGTAGTTGATGTTCCTACCATGCTGGTGAATGTGAGTACTAGGCCTTTCTGATGTGATTGTAGTTTACTACATGATTAGATGTGAGTGTTGGGCGTGCCTTTCTGATGAGTAGGTCAGATGTAAGTGCTGGGCGAAGACCTACCTGGTGGCTAGGCCTACAACCAGCATGAAAAAGGGCTGGGTTTGTAGAACTTCCTATGATGAGATAGTACACACATGATGATGACCAGAGATCATCCAGATCGAGCTATGATCCAGATCCAGTGATGATGTTCTATGATGATCCAGATTCGATAATGAAGATAACTTGAAGATAAAGATGACTTGAAGATGAAGATGACTCGAAGACGAAGATGACTTGAAGATGAAGATGATCCAGTTGATCCAGAGAAGAAGACCAGTGCTGAAAATTGTGTCGAAAGAATACCTTCCTAGTTAAGAGGGAGTGTTGATGTATTTGTAACTTCGGAATGTATTCTTCTATGTATCTTATATATTGTAGCCCGATGTTTATTCCGGGATGTTTCTATTATGTATTTGAGTCATGTTTTCATGCCCCGATGTTTCGATCGGGAGGATTAATAATGTAGACAAGTCTTGTCAAGTCATTGTTAAAGTCCCCACAGTTTCGGGGCACTAGAGTTACTATACACTCATAGAGATGTAGGCTCTAGTAAGTAATTTGGTAAGTTAGGCCGACATGATTGAGTGCACTTCAAGTGAACGGAAGAATATAAATAGAGAGTGAGAGTCTCTCTATTTATGAATTGTACTACACATCACTCACTTACTCAAGTGTGGCACATTAGTGAGGAAGGAAATACACTAGGACTAGACAAGAAGAAGACTACTGATGTTGGGAGTGCATCTTACTATTTTGGGGTCTTACATCTTGTGGTGATTCTATCTTTGAAGAAGTTGTGGGGTTTTCTCCATTTATGGTTTCCCCGATCAAAAACATTGTGTTCATTGTCTCTTGTGTTTGATTGTTGTACTTGTTATTCTCTCAATAAAGATCCTAACATAATGCTAGCTTAATGTTGAAAAACTAACACCGGGAAGCGTGGAAGACTGCATAAAGCTTTGGTGTGACGGAAAGCGGCAGCTCAAAGTACAGATAGGCCGACTTTCACAATTAGGGATTTGGGTTACTGTTGGAAAAGGACATGTCTCCTCATGCAAGTTTTACCACTTTCCCTATACTCATAATGATGATAGCTTGGATGAGTCTGTTCGAACAAGCGCTCCAATAGAATTTGAGGTGAATGGTACAAACCTGACCGAGGTAGCAGGAGATGAGGTCGTTTCAACAGATTTATCAGCCTATAAAGGATCCACCATTCATTTCTAGAACTTTACTTAAGGAAAGTGTTGACACTATTTTTACAGAAGCGGCACAAGACTGTGTCGATGCTATGAACAACGAAGTCGCAGGACTTTGAGAGAGATTCGCAAGGACTTCGCAGGAAGCGAAGGATAAGCTACAGCAGGAGAAGCCAACTGTTAGTGGCTCAGGGACGAGCCACAAGTAAGTGTTAGGGGACTATTGGAGCAGGGTCCCACAGCTACAGGAAAAGCTGCTACATCGGGACAGGAAAGTCAAAGAAGACAGTACCTAAGGCGGCCGAGAAGAGAGAGCTCAACCACTGCACTTAAGGCAGCGGCAAAGAAAGGAGGGCTCAACTACCCTCATAAAGGAAAAGGAGCAACAGGCCAAGGTATTGAAGACAAAGGATAGTAGGAAGCGGCGCCCATACCCACGATCAGCGCCGGGAAGCGTGGAAGACTACCGAAAGCTGTGGTGTGACGGAAAGCGGCAGCTCAAAGTACAGATAGGCCAACTTTCACAGTTACGGTTTTGGGTTACTATTGGGAAAGGTCCACAGTTTTGTAATGGAGAGACCTTTGGGCTACCTATATAAGCATGTATTTTGTATAATGAAAGGTTAGCTAGTGGGTCAATTGAGTTAGCTGTTCAGACATTTAGCTAGCTAGACATTCAGATAAACAATAAGCTAGTCAGCTATTCTGTTAGCTCACAGTCAGTTGTATTGTAAGAGTCGAGCTCTAGTTCTGTATTAAACCTGTAATTATCTTGCTGTAACCAGTAGCTGGCTCCTTGAGTATGAATGTAACAATCCGTAGGGATTGAGAGAGAGAGAGAGAGGAGAAGTATATTGTAAGAGAAGGCAATATAAGAGAGAAGAGATCTAAGAGAGAAGGGCTTCCGGCTGTGTGTGCGGAGTTTCCCAGAAGATGTCAAAGCTGCATATCAGGTTGCAGTGGAATTGTGTTTACTCTCTTAAGATATAATATAAAAACCAGTTCCCATGGACGTAGCTTCTCCTAATGATGCACGAGTTGTCTATAATGAGAGTCGCGAATACATCTTAACATGGCAAAATGGCAAAGTAACTAGCTAGATGAAGGTAGAATGTATTTCATGACAAGCCAAGCTATAGTGTTAAGGTAAAACCTCTATCCATAAATGTCCTTTTGTGTGCCGACATGAGGGATAACAGCACTCGGACGGAGAGGTGCCACTCAGGTGTATAACACCCCTGGAAGTGAACCACATAAAATCCATGAATGTATGCTATCTTTAGTTTACAGTAGCATGGAAGATTAATTGCGAGTCGAATCTGTTAAGACTTATGTATATGAGTTATCAGTTCTTGATTCATGATAGTTGCAGTCACAGTGTTAAGTGATTTCTGCATATTAGTTCAGCAAGTTGAGCATAGTTGATGTTAAGCATACTAGACTGTAGGAGTCCAAGTGAGTCTGTTTAGCTTAACTATTACACTAAGAGAGGAAGCCTTTGGACCTTGAGAGTCATATTGAAGTCTTACTGTAGGAGATATCATAGTATAGAAAGGAAATATTGCACTGTCCGGGGAACCGCGGTGTGAGATATCGCAGGTTAAGAGCTGAGCAGAGGAGATAGTTTGCACATTGTCCTAGAAGTTGTGGTGCGCTAAGAGCGAGTCCCCTAGCAGAGTCAGCTAGGAGGAGAGAAACAACGCATCACTGAGACATCCCATTGGATAAGAAGAGACAAGAACCAACAGGATGCTACAGAACCCAGTTGAGGACACTTGAGTCTTCAGCCAACCCATCCAAGATCACTTTGGGTGAGACTTCAGGCCGTTCTGTGGTCTATCGGCAAAAGGGCCAGTGAGCTAGGGGTTTTGTTGGTACATAAAAATTAAACCCAGGTTTTCCCATAGCGACCAACACTACACCCAATCCCAAAGAAATACCAACCCAGAGCAAAAATGTACCCACACCTCCATGCATTGTGCCACACTCAGGAAGAAATACTAGCTCAATGCCAAATTTTCTGACATGTCATCAACACTTTAATAGTAGTGGATCAATGAACGTAGGAAGAAAGACCAAGATGGAGGGTGATGATGCAAATTTACCTTTGTTTCATGGGAATGGGACCGAGGATCCCCAACAATATTGGTTTTTGTGTGAAGCAGTTTGGACTATAAAGAAGGCTCAGGACGGTGATGGTAAGAAAGGACAACTGGAAATAATTGTTTGGGGTCGCGCATTGGACTAGTACATGAAGTTTGTATAAGCTTCCACAGGGACTACATCGAAGACTCTAACAGAGATCAGGACTGGATTCATCGAAGAGTTCAGAAAGCCTAAATATGAGGCACAATATTTCATGGAGCTAAAGGAAATCAAGAAATATCCAAATGAAATTGTCTGGGATTTTGATCAATGTTTCAAGAAACTGATGGTGAAAGTTAGTTTTGGGTTCAGTGATGTACAACACAAGGATTGGTTCATTGCAGCATTAGTACCACATATCAGGATTCCCTTGATGCAACAAAATTTTCTGACACAGAGAGAGGCTCTGGAGATTGTGATGAATAGGGAAGCTTCACCTATTAGTGCGACTAGAGTTGGCATGAATAAGATTCAATCACAACTAGAAAACTCAACGATCCAATTGCAAGATATTAAGAAGGGAAGGGAGCATCATGAGGAAATATGGTGTACTCAATGTCATGCAGAAGGACATCGTAAGGATCAGTGCCCAGATTTTTGAAATTACATGCTGTCAGGAGACCCAAATCCATTAAGCAATTGAGGCATGCCATGGTTTCGCATATTTCAAGTTCATGGACATCAACACAAAGAGTGTGTATATCTTCAGAAGATAGTATCACATTAGAGGAAATTTCAACTCAAAATGGGCCTCCTAAAATGAATCAATAAAATAATAGTTAAAATAATAAAATAATATTTATTAATTTTGAAGGAAGAAAATAAAAAAAATACTTTTTTGTTTGTATTTTTGACATATCTCCCCATGTTTTTACTCAAATTTTGATCGGGAGATCTCTTTGAATGCAAAATTAAATTCCACATCCAACGAGTACCCACTCGGCATACTTTTGACGGACCTCGCTACCCCAAAAACAAGAAATACTTGAAAAAACGTCATCATTCCATTTTTTCAGGTATTTCTTGTTTTTGGGGTAGCGGGGTTCATCAAAAGTATGTCAAGTGGGTACTCGTTGGATGTGGAATTTAATTCCACATCCAACGAGATCTCTCGATCGAAATTTGAGTAAAAACACGGGGAGATATGTCAAAAATACAAACAAAAAAGTATTTTTTTTATGATACTTATCCCCAAATTTATATTAAAAAAGTGTTTAAGACTTATACGGTATTTCAAATTTAAATCAATTTCACTGGCTAACACATGATGACATGGAATTTGAATAAAAGTTAAAAGGCCCATTTTGACTTCAAATTTCCTCTAATGAAGCCTACAAACTTGTATTATACGTTTTGTCAATCTGTTGGTCATGAAGAAAAAGACTGTCGAGTATATGATTTGATCTAGGATAGGACAATTGATGCATATTATGTGAAAGGAGAAGAAAATCGATTGGTGGAGAGACCACCACCGCAGGTGTTACATATACAACCACATTTTGTGCTACAACCACAACTACAGTTTGTCTCATAGCCGCAACCACAATTTGTACTGTAGTCACAGTTTGCTCCACCGTAGCTGCAGTATAAATAAATACAATACATTCTACAACATCCATAGTATACTTAGCCAAAGTATGCGTATCCACAACAGAATCCCCCACTGAAGCAGTAGTTGAATCAACCACGGTATCAACAACAAGGAGGATTTCAAGGAGGATTCTAAGGAGGACGAGGTAGAGGTTTTGGTTGAGTAGGACGATAAGGTCGTGGACCTATACAATTTTATAAGTGCAGTGTACTGGGACATTACTGGAGAGATTGTCCCAACCTATAGTCATAATGTAATTATTGTACTACTACAGATCACTCAATAGAAGATTGTCTGTAGTTGATTGTGAAGTGGAAAGAAAAGAATGTTCTGCCACCACTAAAAATGAATTAGAATGCGAACCAACCATTGAATCCACCACCTAACTAGAATTAGGGAATTACATTTGGGAATATCTCAGCAGAACCCAGAGTTCATTCTGCTGATGTTGCTGTTATTACTCGTGGAGGTGTGACAATAGGAGATGATGGTCCGATTCCACAACTCTGGTTGGATGGAAGGAAGAAGGTGCAATTTGATGTCAATGTTGAGAGGAATACATTCTTTGAAGCAAATGAAATCGTAAGAAAAGACTCGATTAATTTTCATGTTTAGAAAATGCCACATGTTCTTTTCTCCACTCTCATAGTAGGACCATTGCGACAGCATGGTACATTGCAAAATTTATTTGAATGTTGTCTGTCACTAGCAAAAGATATTGATGCAATATCTGAGATCGCGAGTTTCTTGCATAAACCAAAAAGGGGGTGGAAGGATTATGTTGTGAACTTCCTGCATAAGAAGAAAACTGGCAAAGAAACAAGAATGAAAATCCAGATTGGGGATTATGAGGTAGATTCAATTAGTGTGGATCTAGGCTCATATTTCAAAATTCTGGAGAAGCAAACATGGTAAAATGTGGGGAGACCACAACTAGTTTGGTCCCTTGTACAAGTGCGACTAGTTAACCAAGCCAGGGTGACAGCGAATATTGGGCGAGTCCCACATCTAGCGGTGGAAGTCAAAGGAATGTGGACATACACGGATTTTGATGTTATCGAGATTGTTGATGAAGGAAGCTCGTATCCCACACTATTGGATATTGGATGGGATAATGATAGCTTGCGAGTGATCAACTTCAAGAAGTGTGTGATTACTTTCAAGAACTGCGATATCATAGTCATAGCCTTGATGGATCCAAGTGAATGAAGAAGGTATGTCGAACTAGATAAAGAAGAGATTGTAGGGGGATGGGATCATGCATACCATATTTCAAAGGATTACGTCCATCCTATTGCAGATGGATAGCTAGGCCAGCGAAGATATAGCTCTTCATCATTAGATTCCAACGATGCATTAGAGAATTGGCAGAATTGGATGCATGAGGTATCGATTTGGAAGTGTGAAATAATCACTTAGCTGTTGCATCGAGTCACAATATAGATTGTTGAGTTACCAACATATTAGGGATTCTCAGATTCACCTAAATTTATGACTAATTTTAAATATAGGGTGTCAGAACCACAGAGGCTAATGGAATTGGATGAAGCATCGAATCCTACTCCAGCATGGTGGTGGGAAACACATAAGAAATCGATCAATGGGTGGTCACTATGTCGCAAGTTGATGGAATTTTGCTTCAGCGGAACATAAGAGTACCAAGCTGAGAAATATGATGGGCATAACGATCCTAATGATCATTTGCTTACATGTTAGACCATGTGTGTTTCATGACCAAAGAATGAGTGGGTACATGCTTTTATGCACACATTGGATGAAATGATGCGACAATGGTATGTATCAACCGAGCTTCGTAGAGAGATCAAGACATGGGAGGAGTTGTCAATTAGTTTCAATCACACCTTTATCTTTGAGGATGTTGATCCCATGATTCATAGTGTGCTACAACATATCCATTGTGTTGCTTTGAAGGTAGTTCTAGATTCATATCTTGTAGACCCACATGAAGCACCAATGATGCAGTGGATTATGGAGTGTTACAATGTAATAGGAGGGCTTGATGATGGATATGACCTTAAGAATATCAAAATTCTAGAATTCAAAGGAAGTCGGGATATCGCGGCACCAGATATGTCAATAGACAAGGTTCACTAGCCATTGAAGATTCAGAAGGTCAATATTGGGACAGAGGAGGAACCAAAGTTTGTGAATATTGGAGACTATTGGGATGAAGAAACCATGGTGAATATCATTGATTTGTTGCATGAATTTCATGAATTGTTTTCGATGAATTTTTCTGAGATGAAAGGGATATTATGTACTATAGCTCATTTTACCACACTAGGTAGATCACACATTTATGGCCTTCGTTGCCCCTCTATAGAATCCTTAGACCCCATGGAATTATATTATGCTTTGATGTTCCAATTTCATCCCAAAAAATTTCTTGTTTATACCTATATGCGAATTTTAAAGCAATAATCGTGTGTATACGCAGATTTTGACCTCAAACCCACGTACATCGGGATTTGTACAAAATGACAAATATTTTTGGAGTTTTCCTTGTTTGAGTTTGAATAACTTGGCTCTTTTCCTTCCAAATTCCTTGAGAATTCTCGGATTCGACCCTCCATTACCTCTTTGGAGTGCTATATGAGGAACCCCTTGGATACATTGAAAGAGGAGAAATTGAAGAGTAAGGAAACTATAGTCCATTGTTGCCTCAGATTTGCTTATACTTGAGTCTACATCCCTTTGTCCCTTCGAGCACATAGTGTTCTTCCCAAGCTTGCCTTTGCCTTGTGAGATTTATATCGAGAGATTGAGGATTGAAGTGGTGGAGGAATCAGTTTCTCCATTTCGCAGAAGTGCCGACAGAGTTTGTCACTATTGTATCTATGATTTACTAATAGAAATGTCTTTTCCTGTCCAATTCATGTGCATTTTGAATATGAATATTGAATCCCTGAATGTATTTGATTGCTTATACATGATTATTTATAAATGCTAGATTAGTGCTAACACATTTATATATATCATGCTTGCTTTGTTTGTTGTTGTTGAGAGAAAATTATAATTGCAAATGCATTGGAAAATCTCAATGAGGATCTACTTCAATTGTCTAGAACAAGGTACGATTCAGTATCCCTTAGTGTTAGATTTATTTACTGCTCTTTTGTATTGGGAAAGATTGATTTTAGGTGTCATACTGTCTGTTTTGGTACCCCCAAGCCATAGGAAGTTTCTCTTCGTAACTGAATTGGCGAATCTATTGGGGAGGTTCCTAGTTATTTTTCTTTGGGGATTCGATATACAATGATCTTGAATTTCTCTTTATTTCTCTGTTTTTGTGTCGGGTTTGGAGGCATGTTTTCCTAATAGTATCCTATAGTAGTAATTTGGTCTTGGCTTGTCTGTTTTCCCTCATTTTATTCCTTTTTCTTCCCGTATACGAGTATTTGCATTACAATCGCGTATACACGCGGATTTCTCCTGAATTCCCACGTATGTATGCAGGTTTACTACATACAGTCGCATATGCTTTGGTTTTCGGATTTAAATGGGATATTGAGTGTTGTTGGTTGAGTTTTGATGATTTCTAAGTCTTCTTGGGTACTGTTGGTGTCCATATACAACCTTTATTTTCGACCAGAGACCCCTTTTGATTTATTTTAATTAGGTTTTGTTCTTGTCATTCATTTTTCCTTTTTGGTTTGGGATTAGTGCATTAGATCTATTTTATCTTGGTGGCTTACTTGGATACTATTTGTGAGTAGTTGCAGGGTCTGCGAGTTGTAGAGTCTGTCATTAATTTTTATATCTCATTTATTTCTAAAAATACAAAAATATTTTTCTTTTGCATCATTATGCATTCTTGCATTTTTTGCATTCACATGGTACTTTCATTAGGTTTTTCTTACTGAATTATAGTCATGAGTTCATTTAGGAATGATTGCATTCTCATTTGAATGGAAAATCTTGCATCTCATATAGTGGCATACACTGTTTTTCATTCTACAAATATTGCACTTGGCATTGTTTGTTAGGTGTGCACTTTTATTTCACTAATGAGTCTTCACATCACTGAGTTGCATGACCATTTCCCTTTGATTAATTATAGCCATTAAAACCAATGCTTAATTAAAATGAACTACAAATTTTTCTTTTATAGGGTTCACAAACAAGATTCGAATTTAGTGTCTTAGAGTAGTTCATTGTGAGTCAATTCTCCAAGACTACTAAACACAAACAATTAGGTGTCTGTCCACATGAGAGTGTGAAATCCTTGGTATAATTACTGTTTCTCAAGATGCTCCTCTTAAACAGGATTTAACCACGAGGAAGCACACGCGATTGTGATTGGGATGACCCCTGGTAACTTTTGGTGAGCGCCAGAGATATTTATAGGATTGTATTCATATATGGGAGCCTTTGAGGTACGGTTGGTGCACCCTTGGGGTACCAGTTGTGTGTTCAGTATTCAGGATTTTCTACCCTTCCCATACAGTCGATCCTACCTAAAACTATCCTCCTAACCATTGGTTATATTGGGGTGACCTTAGTTTACTTTGTTGATTAAGTTGTCACTGATTCCAACGGTGCATGGTCATTGATGCCAACAAGTGCATTTTGGTGCCCCTTGAGGAGCCCCTGAGGGTTTAGTAGTTTTCAATGTTAAAGGACACCTTTTGACTTTGTCCAAGCCCAATTTTGAATCCCTTACAGCCCTTGGGACAATGGAAAAATCCCTGAACACTCTGTATAGTGTTTAAGTACCCCTAAGCTGGTTCTATGGTTCCACAGTTGTTTCCTTGGTTCCCCAGTACCACAACCATGCCCTATTGCCCTAGAATGTGTCCTTGGTGGGTTGAAGAAGTTGCAAGAGTCCAAATGACCTTTTTAGTGGTCATTTGTGTTTGTTAAAGGTCATGATACCCTAAGAGAAGTCCTGGAACCCCCACACCGAAGTCCTGGAACCCCCACACCTTGATGGTCTTGTTTATGAAGCTGTGGTAACTTAACTAAAGTCCCTAAAATCCTTACCTCTAGTCCCCAAGCCATATAAATACTAATAACACCCTTAATTCTCTTTGGACCTTCACATTAGCCTTGAATCCCTCATAGTGACCCTAACATAAAAACCTAGACAAAAGAAAAGCCCTTATTTGATAATTAAAGGACAACCCTACATAAAACAAAGTGTGCCACACATAAAAGAATTGAAATATTAATTAATGTTTAAATGATTGAATTTTTTAACAATTAAATATATTAATTTAAACCCCTCTATCCTCCAACATTGAATACACTAAGTATTAAAAGCAATTAAACACTTACCACACCATAACTCCTTTTTTTTTTAAAAGACAGCCTCATTAAATAATGAACTAATACCATGTATTTTATCTTTTTTTTTAATAGAATGAAAGGTATCTTCCTACAGCTACAAATCAACCCCATTAAAACCTTAATTACTAAAACAAGTATTTAATATTTTAAATAAAATCACTTTCCCCTCCTAGAAGTCGGCCCCAAAACAATTTAAAATTTTTAAATAATTTTTAACTTCTCAAACAGGTCGGCCCTATCCTCCATGTCACACCCAAATAGCATATTCATACACCAACCTTGTCATTTCAATACACAACGAATGAGAAAATAGACTGAGGTATAATTCACAGGTCTAGGGAAAAATTCGCAGGAAGCAAAGACCTAATTTTTCCACAATCATTTTTCTTTGGTAAAAGTACGACGAGTTTTATCTTGGGGTATTAAACAACTATTTGGTGTTTATTTCAGAACTAAAAAAGTCGCAGTAGACCGAGTTTCTTCCACATAGACATATATGTTTTGATTTTAACAAAACAGTCCAACAAGTTTGGTTTTGATTGATGTTGTTGGCCTCCGTACAGTTAGATTTTTGTAAGGCCTAAATTTGAGGTTGAAGTCTTCGGTTTACTACTGCTATTTTCTTACAAAGTCTAATATTTGGGATGTGTCTGAGCCAAGGTATGTGTGTGTACAATAGACATCAATAATGTATAAGGTATGTACAGTAATGATTGAGTATGTGACGTACAACATATAAAGTGTGTGTACAATAGTATACTAGTTGTATGCATTAGTGTGTATGCATAATGATATGTGAATAGTAGTGGACAAGTGTGTACAAAATAGACAAGGTGTGTAGACAAGTAGACAAGGTGTATGTACAACTGACAAGACAAGTGTATGTACATTGAAGTGTAAATGTGTACACATATTGTACAGTATAAAGTGGGATACAGTAGTGTGTGAACAGTAAGTAATATACAGTATGATAGTGAAGTGTTATGTGAAGTATACAATATGTACAAGTATGATGAGTGAGCTATACATGTTATGATGCATTCCTATACAATGTGATGATACATTCTATGATACATATTGATGATATATGATAAATGCTATACACTCTATGATGATCCATGCCTTGACATTCTTACACACTATGATGTTTACACTACTATGATGATGCATATCTTATGATTACACACTATGATGTTGTCTATCTTATGTTCTGTAAAATCAAAGCAGAATTACCTTTTCAAAGATTGTGTATGATGACGTACATGAGATGTGAATCGACATATCGGTGATATGAGTGATGATTTGGAAACTAAAGTTGTTAGTAGCAGATTCAGATATTGGTTTGACAGTTGAGCAAGATTGGCACATGTTCTCTTACGTGTAGCTGTTCTGACTCAGACTCGTTGAGTTGTATGAGTAGTTGAATTGACCCAGGTGGACTTAGTTTGGTGTGCAGACTCAGATTGACTAGGTAAGATGATGTGAACAATAGATTGATTGGTACAGGTTGATTGGACAAGTTGATTGTACATGTTGATGAGCAGTGTGATACAATGGACAATGATCAGTTGATGATCAGTGGCTAGTAGTGACAATGGTTGTGCAGTGTGGTACAAATTGTGCGATGTAGTGCAAGTATTTATTAACAGGTCCGCAAGCTCACAGGGGTCATGGTTCAGTAGTTTCTATATTCTTATTAGGGTGGTAGCACGGGGCAAGAAAAGGAGGTCGTAGCCTCCTTCCGGTTGAAGCCAAAAAACTAGGGAGTGGCAGCTTCCTTCAAGTTGTAGCCTGTAAATCAGGGGGTCATAGCCTCCTTCCAGTTGAAGCTGGAAAATTGAAGTCTATATAATAAGGGGGTTGTTCCTTCCTTCCAGTTATTTCTGGAAAACTATTTTTTTAAAGGATTCCATGGTTTTAGCCCCAGAACTTGGGTTTCCACATCAAAAACTATTGTGTACTATACATATTGATGATGTACTGTGATTGGTAATCAGTAACCTACTTTTGATTAAAATTTTAAATAGTACAAATACTAATTCACCCCCCTCTCAGTATTTCAACAATTGGTATCAGAGCACCTTCCTTTAGAACAGACTAACCACTGGAAGCTAATTATGGGGAAGTTTGCTTAACAAATTAAATATGGAACACCATTATTTGATGGGAGCAACTATGCATTCTAGAGCATAAGAATGACAACCTTCATAGAATCTCAAGGAATCAAAATATGGCAGAGTATCAAGAATGGGTACAAAGTACCAAAGACCGTGCCAACTGATGCAGGCGAGATGGTTCAATAAAACAATAACTCGATGGCCAGAAATCATCTTTTAGGTGCTATAAACAAATATGTATTCAACAAAGTGATGAACTATTCCTTTGTAAAGTAAATGTGGGACAAACTCCAAACCACATATGAAGGAGACAACAAAGTCAAGGAAGCCAAACTTCAGATATACAGGGGACAATTCGAATAGATAAGAATGAATGAAGACGAAGACATAGTAGCCTATATTCTTCGGGTTGATCAGCTTGTGAATACCATCATAGGTTTGGGAGAAGAGGTTGAGGAGGCTATAGTTGTTCATAAAATTATAACAACTCTTCCCAAAAGTTTCAATCCCAAGATCTTTGTCTTAAAAGAAAGAACAGATCTAAAGACTATGACAGTGGATTAATTGCATTGGGACTCTAGAAGCTTATGAAATGAGAATTGAAGATGAAGACATGTCAAGAAAAGAAGCAGCATTCAAGGTCTCCTCCAAACAAGCTGGGAAGAACAAATCAACAAAGGAGAAACCAACAAGTGATGAATCTGATGATGAAGAAATAGCCAACTTTGTTTGGAAATTAAAGAGAGGCACTGGAAAATACAAAGGCAAGCTACCTCTTAATTTTTTTTTCATGTGGAAATATAGGTCATTTTGCTTCTAAATGTCCATATGTAAAGAAATCAGATGGTGAAGAGGATGATAGTTTTAAACCCTACAAGAAGTACAATAATTACAATAATAAGAACAAAAGAAACTTTGCAAAGAAGAAAAGTCTCTACACATAAAGAGACAATAGCTCATCCAGTGGTGACTCCGACAATAACAATGATAGTGATTCTGATGATGACGATGAACCAAACAAATTATTCTTTATGGAAATAAGCATAGATAAGGATCATAATAGTAATGAAGAATTTGAAGATGAAGGAGAAGTAGATCTTGAGGTATAACTTGTAAGCACCTTGAAAGAGCTAAAGAAAGTCAGAAAGGAGAATAGAATGCTTAAGAAAGAGGCACAATGGTTTGAACAAACCATTGTTGACTTGAAGACCAAACTATAAGAAGCCAAATGAGTTGAAGACACTCTTACTGAACAACAAATGAAAAATATAAGAGAAAAGGAGAATCGTGAGGCTAAGATAGTATCTCTAAAGAAAAAGCTGCAGATGAAAGATATCGCAAAGGGTTATGAAAACAGCTCCAAGGTTCTAGAAAATATCATTAGCAATCAAAATCCATTCTTCAACAAGACCAGTATAGGATACAAGCAGAATACAAATGAAGCCTCAAGCTCAATGTTGACAGATAACAAAAAGAAGCCAAGAAGGTATGCAGAATTTTTCAAGGACTACAAAAATGAAGAAGAGATCGAATGTCAGCCAGAACAACCCTTATCAGAAGAAGGGCCACCAGAAAGACCAGATCTCAAAAAAGCACCTCCTCCATATGTTCCCATGTATGGATACTTCTTTTATGGGAATTTGTTTACATGTGGAAGATTTGGAAAAAAAGATGTAAACTGTTTTCAAAGAAGAAACTTTGAGACAAGGAATAACCTTGCAAGCCTCAGATGACCACAGTACAAAAACATATTTTGTCCCTTGAGATCAGAAATAGAATGTTACAAGTGTAACAACTTTGGACATATAGCTAGAAATTGCAGAATGAGGATACCAGCAGTAAGAAATGAGGACATGCCCAACAAGGTATGGATCAAACACAATTACAACTATGAATGTGGAATTTCTCTTCAAGCTTAGAATCACAGCTCTAGTAAATGGTATGTTGATAGTGGTTTCTCCAAGTATATGACAAGTGACAAAGATTCTTTTGTCAATATTGAAAAGGATAAAGGATCTGTATCATTTGGAAATAAGAATTCAGAAAACGTTTTGGGAAAGGGAACAGTAAAGCTCGAAAGTAAAAACTCCTTGGCTGAAAATGTCTTGCTTGTAGATAACATGAAGCATAATCTACTAAGCATCATTCAGATGTGTGATAAAGGACATGGAATCATCTTCAACTCAAAAGGATGCAAAGTAAGAAAGAAAGGATCAAGGAGGTTAGTAGCCACAACCACTAGGACTTCAAACAACATATATGTGTTAGATGAGATTGAGTTCAAAAAATGTCACTTGGGAAAAGAAGATGAAATCTGTCTTTGGCACAGAAGAATGGGGCATATACATTTTGACAATTTGGTAAAAATATATAAAAACCAAGCCATTCAAAATATTCTGGAAGTCACAAATCATGCTAACTCTGTATGTGAATAGTGTCAACATGGAAAACAAACAAGAGTGCATTTTAAGATGAAAGAGCATTCTTCTACAAAACCTTTGGAGCTCGTTCACACTAAATTAAGTGGACCAACCAAAATCAATGGACTGAATGGTGAAAAATAATTCATGCTACTCATTGACAACTATACCAGGATGACATGGGTATGTCTTCTCAACAGGAATTCAGAAGCTTCTGGATGTTTCAAAACATTCAAGGAACTGGTCGAGAATGAAATAGGGTCATGAATCAAGTGCCTCAGATCCGACGATGGTGGAGAATTCACATATGATGAATTCAACAAGTACTGTGAAGAGCATGGAATAAAGAGACAGTTTTCAGTAGCTAGAACACCTCAGCAAAATGGAGTTGCTGAAAGAAAGAATAGATCAATAATGGATATGGCTCGAACCATGTTAAATGAATCCAAGTTTAATGACAAATTTTGGGGACATACAGTTCATAGAGAAGTACACATATTAAATAGAGGATTACTAAGAAACAAAAATGATAAAACTCCCTATGAGTTATGGACCAGTAGAGAAACAAGTGTATGACACTTCAGAATCTTTGGAAGCAAGTGCTACATCAAAAGAGAAGATAAAAAGATTGGAAAATTTGACTCTCGAGTAGATGAGGGAATATTTGTTGGATATTCATCCAAGAGGAAAGATTACAAATGATATTATCTGATATTAGACAAAGTGATTAAAAGTATTAACATGAATATAGATGAAGGAATACTAACATCATCCAGAGAAGACTTAGAAGAATCAGACAATGAAGAAGAGGAAGGTTCCAATCAAAAGGATGTGAATAAAATTAAAGTGGAAGATCAATCAGATAAGGATGAAGAACAACTCACAAAAGATGAAGAATAGAAGGATAAACTAACATGTAAGAATTGGAACTAGAAGAATCATCCATCAGATCAGATTATTGGTAATAAGGATGCTGGAATATGAACCAGAACAAGAGAATATGGAAGAAATGAGTAGGTACACTTCTCCCTTTTGTCTACAACTGAACCTAGAAATTTTGCAGAGGCTAGTACAAATGAATATTTGGTTAAAGATATGGAAGAGGAACTAGATCAAATATAGAAGAATGAAACTTGGGAACTTTTTCCGAGACCACGTAACAAGAATGTAATTACACAAAATGGGTTTTCAGAAACAAAATGAATGAATATGGACAGGTGATAAAAAACAAGGCTCGATCGGTTTATAAGGGTTATGATCATATCAAAGGAATAAAATTTGAAGAAGCATATGCACCAGTAGCCAAAATGGAAGCTGTCAGAATGATGTTGGCTTACACTTGCTCCAAAGACATCAAAGTGTATCAAATGGACATAAACTCAGCTTTTCTGAATGGGGAATGGGAAGAAGAAGTCTATATCGAACAACCAAAAGGATTTCAACTTTCAGAAAATGAGGACTATGTATGCATGCTCAAATGGGCCTTATATGGACTAAAGAAATATCCAATAGCTTGGTACTCCAGATTAGACAGGTACTTACTACAACAAAACTTTAAGAGGGAAGTGCAGATAACAATTTGTACATCAAGCAAGACAATGACAACATACTCATCATTGAAGTTTATGTTGATGATATCATATTTGGAAGTGATAATGATTCACTATGTCAATAATTTTCTAAGGACATGCAAAAAGAGTTTGAAATGTCATTACTCGATGAATTGACCTTCTTCTTGGGACTCCAGATATCTTAAAGAACAAAAGGAATTTTTATTGACCAGACAAAATACATCAAGGAGATGTTAAAGAAAGTCCATATGGAAGACTGTAAACCTATGAGTACCCCTATGATCACCGGTTGTAAGCTAAGAAAAGATGATGAATCTAAGGAAGTTGATCAAAGGCTCTATAGATCAATGATTGGTATTCTACTATATGTAACTACCTCTAGACCAGATGTGATGGAAGTCATTGGACAAGTTGCAATATTTCAAGCTGCCCCAAAGGAAACCCACATTATAGAAGTTAAAAGTATCTTCAAGTATCTCAAAGGAACTTTGGATTTTGGACATTGGTATCCAAAATGGAATGATTTGACATTGATAGCCTATTCATACGTAGATTGGGTAGGATGTGTTGATGATAGAAGAAGCACTAGTGGAACAACTTTCTTTTTAGGCAGTTGTCTGGTATCTTGGTCAAGCAAAAAGAATTCTTCAGTGTCCTTATCAACCGAAGAAGTAGAATATATAGCAGCAGCTGCTTGCTGTACTTAGATTCTTTGGATGAAGAAAACCCTGCAAGACATAAACGTGACATGTAATGAGCCGATTCCTATTTTATGTGACAATACGAGTGCCATCCGTATCTCCAAGAATCCAGTTATGCATTCCAATACCAAGCACATTCCAATCAAGTTTCACTTTCTTCGGGAACAGGTCACAGAAAAGGATATCAGGTTCGAATATACCGGGACAAAAGAACAGGTTGTAGACATTTTTACTAAGCCTCTCCTAAGAGAGACTTTTGAGTACCTCAGAGAAAAATTGGGAGTCTTATTATCTCCTAATTAAATTGATATTCAACAACACAACATTATAACTGGGGAAGCATGTTAGAAGTACCCTTTTCCATTGATGCCAAAGGGGGAGAAAAAGCTGAATAAAGAAGGTAAAGGAAGCATAATATAAGGGGGATATATGTGGACAAAGGAATCTCATTCAAAGGGGGAGATTGTTGATTAATTTGTCATTGATTCCAACAACGCATGGTCATTGATTCCAACAAGTGCGTCTTGGTGCCCCTTGAGAAGCCCCTTGGGGTTTAGTAGTTTTCAATGTCAAAGGAGACATTTAGACTTTGTCCAAGCCCAAGTCTGGAGCCCTTGGAGCCCTTGGGACAATGGTAAAATACCTAAACACCCTGTAGAGTGTTTAAGTGCCCCTAAGTTGGTTCTATGGTTCCATAGTTGTTTCCTTGGTTCCCTAATACCACAACCATGCCCTATTTCCATAGAATGTGTCCTTGGTGGGTTGAAGAAATTGCAAGAGTCCAAATAACCCTTTTAGTGGTCATTTGCGTTTGTTTGAGGTCATGATACCCTAAGAGAATCCCAGGCACCCCAACACCTTAATGGTCGTGTTTACGAAGTTGTGGTAACTTAACTAAAGTCCCTAAAATCCTTACCTCTGGTCCCCAAGCCATCTAAAAACTAATAACACCCTTAATTCTCTTTGGAATTTCATCTTATCCTTGAAGCCCTCATGGTGACCCTAACATAAGACCCTAGACAAAAGAAAAGCCCTTATTTTATAATTAAAGGACAACCCTACAAAAAACAAAGTGTGCCACACATAAAAGAATTGAAATATTAATTAATATTTAAATGGTTGAATGTTTTAACAATTAAATATAATAATTTAAACCCCTCTATCCTTCAACATTGAATACACTAAGTATTAAAAAGAATTAAACACTTACCACACTATACCTCTTTTTTTTTTTAAAGACAGCCCCATTAAATAATGAGCTAATACCATGTCTTTTATCTTTTTTTTAATAGAATGAAAGGTATCTTCCTACACCTACAAATGGACCCCATTAAAACCTTAATTACTGAAACAAGTTTTTAATATTTTAAATAAAATTACTTTCCCCTCCTAGAAGTCGGCCCCAAAACAATTTAAATTTTTTAAATAATTTTTAACTTCTCAAATAGGTCAGCCCTATCCTCCCTATCATGCCCAAATAGCATATTTATACACCAACCTTGTCATTTCAATACACAACGAATGAACAAATAGACCGAGGTATAATTTGCAGGTCAAAGGAAAAATTCGCAGGCAGTAGAGACCTAATTTTTCCACGGTCATTTTTCTTGGGTAAAAGTATCCGAGTTTTATCTTGGGGTATTCAACAACTATTTGGTGTTTATTTCAGACCTAAAATAGTGGTAGCAGACCTAGTTTTTTCCATAGAGACACATATGTTCTAAGTTTAACAAATAATTCCAACAAGTTTGGTTTCGATTGATGCCATTGGCCTCCTTACAACTTGATTTTTTTAAGGCCTAAATTTGAGGTTGAAGTCTTCAGTTTACTGCTGCTATTTGCTTGCAAAGTCTGAGATTTGGGATTTGTCCGAGCCAAGGTATGTGTGTGTACAACAAACATGACGAATGTATAAGGTATGTACAGTAATGATTGAGTATGTGATGTACAACATATAACGTGTGTGTACAATAGTATACTAGTTGTATGAATTAGTGTGTATGCACAATGATATGTGAATAGTAGTGGACAACTGTGTACAAATTAGACAAGGTGTGTGTGTGTGTATAGTAGAAAAGGTGTGTAGACAAGTAGACAAGTTGTATGTATAGCTGACAAGAGAAGTGTATGTACATTGAAGTGTAAATGTGTACAAAAATTGTACAGTATAAAGAGGGATACAGTAGTGTGTGAACAGTAATTAATATACATTATTATAGTGAAGTTTTATGTGAAGTATGCAGTATGTACAAGTATGATGAGTGAGATATACATGTTATGATGCACTCCTATATAATGTGATGATACATGATAAATGCTATACACTCTATGATGATCCATGCCTTGAAATTCTTACACACTATAATGTTTACACTACTATGATGATGCATATCTTATGATTACACACTATGATGTTTCATATCTTATGTTCAGTAAAATCAGAGCAAAATTACCTTTTCATAGATTGTGTATGAGGACGTACATGATATTTAAATCGACATATCAGTGATATGAGTGATGATTTGGAAACTGAAGTTGTCAGCAGTAGATTCAGAGATTGGTTTAACAGTTGAGAAATATTGGCACATGTTCTCTTATGTGTAGTTGGTCTGACTCAGATTCGCTGAGTTGTTTGAGCAGTTGACTTGACCCAGGTGGACTGAGTTTGGTGTACAGACTCAAATTGACTGAGTCAAATGATGTGAGAAATAGATTGATTGGTACATGTTGATTGGATAGGTTGATTGTACAAGTTGATGAGCAGTGTGATACAGTGGACAATGACCAGTTGATGAGTAGTGGTTAGTAGTGACAGTGGTTGTGCAGTGTGGTACAAATTGTGCAGTGTAGTATAGGTATTGATTAACAAGTCCACAACTTTAGTGGGTTCGTGGTTTATCAGTTTCTATATTCTTATCAGGGTGATAGGACGGGGCAAGGAAAGGAGGCCGTAGCATCCTTCAGGTTGAAGCCAGAAAACTAGGGAGTGGCAACTTCCTTCAAGTCGTATCCTGTAAATCAGGGGGTCGTAGCCTCCTTCCAATTGAAGCTGGAAAATTGAATTCTATATAATAAGGGGGTTTTTCCCTCCTTCCAATTATTTCTGGAAAACTATTTTTTAAAAGGATTCAGTGATTTTACCCCTAGAACTTGGGTTTCCACGTCAAAAACTATTATGTATTGTACATCTTGTTATTTTTATACACATTGATGATGTGCTGTGATTGGTGATGAACAACCTACTTTTGATTAAAATTTTAAATAGAACAAATACTAATTCACCCCCCTCTCAGTATTTCAACATCCTTACCTAGGTATCGCAGGGGGTACTTGCAGAAGTTATTTTGTAGGTGTCCTGGTCAGGTAGGGGTCGGACAACACAGTCGATGTATGCGTTGAAGTTGAGGGCTGCTATAATTGGCTATGAACCTCTTCTTGTAGTGTATGGTAGTCTCAAGCCTCTCCTAAGGGAGGAATACCTGCTGCATTAAGGAGATAACATATCCTCCCCTTGGTTTTTTTATTTCTTGGTTGTATTTTTTCTTAGGAGTGTGCTCTATGTACTCTATCTTGTTTAGGTTTTTGTAGCTACATTGAGTATTTTTTATTTTGTTGAGTCATTATGGATATAGGTGCGACACTCCTCCATTCTCTTCGTTTAGCAGGACTTCTACCTTCTACATCTCCTCCTCCTTTGGAAGAGAGAACCAGGAAGTCCAAGCGAAATTACTCTCACTTTGATTCACACACCATGGGTGACCATGAGCCTGAGATCCCAGAGATCCATGATCTTCCTACTCTAGTATGGGAGATCGAACCTTCTAGCACATATGGGACTCCTATGGGTTCCAGCCATTCTATGGAAGGGACATCGCCTGATGATCCTTCACAATTCCCAGGCTACATGATTGAAAACCGACGATATTGGTTAGGTAGTCTAAACCATGAGACGACACCCAATACTGGATTGGGTGTTGACCCTGGTGTTGCACTTGGGGGCACCTTCATTCCTTTCTAGTCTGAGAGGTTTGGTATCACTAGTCACATTACACCTTCCATCACTACAGTGGAATCTTCTTCACACGCGCATCCTAGTCCTAGCATTGTCATTCCCGTTCGGGGGACTGATCCTAGACATGAGAATATTGGGGGAAAAAGTTGCAACCCTTCCCATATTCCATTGTCTTCAACACTAGTTCCTTCAAATTATTTTTTGACGACACATCCTCTTTCTAACTCACATGGTCCTTTGGGTCGTAGTTCTATCGTTTGTCATGTTCATCCCATGTCTCTTCACACCACAATGTCACAAGGCCAAGTGCCTCCTTATGTGTCAGTTGGGTATGTGCCATCTTATGGACCATCTTATGGAAAGTCTTATGCACCATCTTATGGACCATCCTATGGAGCGTCTTATGGACACAACTATACACCTTATGGGTCTGGGTATCAACCTGCTTATTTATCTCCTAACTATGGCTTCGTAGTACCCCAACCTCAAGGTACTCCACACTATAATACACAACCCTATATGGGTCAAATGGGAGGAGTTTACTATCCCACTAGCCAAGGCCATGGTATCTATAGCAATTAGTCTTATATGAACCAACCTTATCAGGGAGAATAGAACCAAATGGGTTATCCTAGGCTCCCTTTCCTTGCCACGTTGAACTTTCTTGACTTTTCAATATTGACAAATGATCCTGTGTATCATGACCCGGCATGGCCGGTCATTCCCTCCAATATTCCTTAGGACATTCCAAATTTCAAAGGTAAGGATGGTGAAGATCCTAGTGATCACATCACGACATTTCACCTTTGGTGCTCTTTGAACTCCTTGAATCATGATTTGGTTTGTTTAATTATATTTCAAAGCACCCTTACAGGGCCTGCAGTGAAGTGGTACATAGAGTTGCATGGGGGGGTTTATACATTGTTTTATGACCTTCCTCAATCACTTTCAGCTACCCGTGCATTATGATGTTAGTACTAAACTCTTGTCGACATTTCTGCAGGACAAAGCCATGCATATATCTAATCACAGTCAAGAGTGCATAGATGGAAGAGATTGATTAAGGCATTTATACCACTAGAGTTCTTGTCGGAATGGTTCCTCAAGTATTTATTATCTTACATAGCGAAGGATGTTTCCACATTCGGAGTGCAAAAAGATGAACAAGCTATATTTAGAGCTCAGCAAATGGATTTGATTTATGCTCAGTCTAGTATCTTGTATGAGATCATACCGAATGCACCTAGATCCAATTTTGACCCAAAGTTTAAACTTGGGATGCATGTTGATGGCATTGTTGGCTCTGCAAGTACCAAAATCGTAAGCTCAATTACAAAATAAATGAATAATTTGTCTATTAACCAAACTGTGTCAGAACAAGCTATGGATTCATCTCTTCCTACCCAAATGATGGATGTACTTTCAGTGCAATCGTCAAACAAGAAAGGTAACCAACAACTTGGACGAAATAAAAAGAAAGATAAAAACAATCGAAAGGGTGGGAATAAAAATGAAAATGATAATAATGACAAGAACAAAAAAAAAATAATGCTGATGGGGACAAGAAAGCTAAGCGTAAGGTTAAATTTCCTTTTAATATTTGTGGGGATAATCACCTCACTCACTTGTGCCCTCAAATGGATGATGCCTCGAAGTTCATCTAACAGAGCCTAGCTATGTTGACAAATCCTTTACCATAAAATCAGAATATGAACTCAAGGACCATGGATCCTGGTGGTGCTTTTGGTGGGATTCCAAACCCGGTGAATATCTATAGTTGCCATGGTTGCATTAACATGGTGAATTCTACGAATGTTGTGACTCATTATAAATACTATGGCTCATCACAACCTGACCTTGGGAAAGATCTATCCCAGTTATCTATCATTCTCAGCTGGAAACTGAGAATGTTGGCGTTATAATGTATCCTTCGCTAACGGGAACTTTTAGTTGTGTTGCGCCCATTCTTATGATCAGCTCTAGTCTCGGTAAGGATTTGACGTCATTGAAATTGGTTTCTTTTCACACTTCGCATATGGAGGATCCTTGGACTATTCCTTCTCTGAGTACTTCGAGTGAAGTTTCGGTTCCTGCGGAGACAGACATGTCGTTGTATACAACTATGGAGGATTATCAAGATAATATTGATTCGGTTTTAGAGCCTAGTCCTTCCTCTTCCCAGATGGAGGAGGAGGACCCTTATCCATTTCCTACTTGGGAAATGTTGTCATCTCACTCATAGGACTGCCTTGATGACATCTTTCCATCGGAAAAGGCTATTCTCGAGGATATGTCTAGGTTAGAAAAACCTTGGGGAGATTTACATCATAGATATTACTTTCTCCCTAATCTTGATGATATTGAGCGTGATGAATTTAAGGAAATCTTTAGTGAGAAAATTGGTAGGCCCGTGGTCCCATTAGGCTCTCCTAGCAAGTATGTTGAAGGGAAAATGGCTAACTTGTCACCGACTATACCTATCAATATTTATTGTGTTCCTGGAAAGATTGAAAATGTGTACATTGGGGAATATTATTCCCCCGATGAGATTAGAGAGTACTCTGAGATTTTTAAAGAATTTCGAAATGTGTTCACTTGGTCGTATAAATAAATTCCAGGAATTGACCCTCGCATTGTCGAGCATGAAATCAAAATCTATCCATATGCTAAGCCTATTCGACAATGCTTGCAAGTGGTGAATCTTAGGAAAGCACCCGCTATTAAGGTTGAGATAGAAAAGTTACTCAAATTTGGATTTATCTATCCTATTCCCTTGATGGAGTGGGTGTCAAATCATGTTCTAGTGGATAAGAAGCAAGGATCGATCCGTGTATGAACCGATTTTAGATATTTGAATCGAGCTTGTCCTAAGGATAACTTTCCCACACCATTTATTGATCAAATTTTGGATGAGCGTGTAGGGAGCAAAGATTTATCCTTTATGGATGGCTTTTCTGGATATAATCAAATTCAGATTAATCCTGAGGACCAACACAAGACTGATTTCATTTGTCCTTGGGGTACTTTTGTGTACCGAAAGATGCCCTTCAACCTTAAAAATGCCAGAGAAACATTTAAATGGGCTATGAATTTTTCCTTTTATGACCTTAAAAAGACTATTGAAGTGTATTTGGATGACTTAGCTGCTCACTCTCGTATGAGGGTGCACCATCCTTATCATTTGTGTTTGGTTTTTTAAAGATGTCGACATTATAAAATTAGGTTAAATCCTCATAAGTGCATGTTTTGTGTGAAGGTTGGTCGCTTACTAGGGTTCATTGTTTCAAAGGAGGGTATAAGGGTCGATCCTTTGAAGGTTGAGGCAATACTTCAATTGTCTCCCCCGCATAACATTAGACATATTCAGTGTTTGCAAGTTATGGAGAAATTCTTTTGAAGATTCATAGTAAATTTTTCCAATTTTACTAAAGGCTTCATGTGTTTGTTGAAGAAAGATACTCTATTTATCTGAGATAGGTGATCCTAGGAGTATTTCGATGCTTTGCAGAGAGCCTTGGAATCGCCCCCCGTGCTTAGTCCACCCAACTATAGCTGTGATTTTTTGATATATGTGGCCACGTCTCAAGAGACAATTGGTATGGAATTGGTCCAAGAGGATGAGGAGATTCATGAGCATGTCATATACTATCTTAGCCAAAACCTTATTGATGTGGAGCTTCATTATACCCATGTTGAGAAGTTGGCTTTGGCTATCATCCATGCATTTCAGCTCTTGATGCATTATATCATCCTTCACCATGCTTTTTTTATAGCTCACATTAATCCATTTCAGTTTGTCCTCACTAGAAGGATGATACGGGGAAATTATAATAAAATGGATTGTGATATTGCAAGAATTTGACCTCAACTTTGTTTCGGCGAAGGAAAAGAAGTCATTGATTTTTGCTGAGCTTATATCCAATTTTCTGAGTTTGGATGAGGGAGAGGTTTATGAGGACTCTTTCATTGAAGAGCATATTTTTCTCATTTTGACTGTGGACCCATGGTACAGGGACATTATTGTCTACATACAAACCTTGAAGGTTCCTTCTCACCTCTCACAAGATGAGCGTCGACGAATACGTCATGTAGAAAACAATTACCTGATTGTGGATAACACTTTGTACCATCGTGGCATTGATTCCATTTTGTGTCATTTCTTAACTCATGAGGAGGCTAAGGTTGTTTTGAATGATTGCCATAGAGGGGCATGGGGTGGTCATTTATCTGGGATTTCTATAGCGTAATTTTTTGAGAGAAATTTATTTTTGGCCATCCATATTTAAATATTGTGTTAATGCAGTCAATAGGTCCAACCCTTGCCAGGTGTTTGCACGGAACATGTGCTCTTGTCCTACCCCTTTGCATTTGATTAACACCACCAGTACCTTCACCAAATGGGGGGTCAATTTTATGGATTGCAACCCAGCTTCGGCTAGGGGGCACCATCACATTATTGTGGCTGTTGACTATTTCATGAAATGGGTAGAGGTTATGCCCACAATCAAATCCAATGGTGAGACAACCGCGCATTTCGTATTCAGCCAGGTTAAAACCTGATTCGGTATTCCGAGGGAGCTTGTCACTAACCATGGTAGGAAATTTTAGAACAAGATGATGGAAGTTGTCTTCAAAGTTAGGATATAAGAAAGAGTATTCCTCTTCTTATTATCCTCAAACGAATGGACATGTTGAAGCAATGAACAAGTCACTTAAGTCCATTCTCCAACGAACCATCACACAAAGCAATACCAATTGGCATATCATGTTATATCCTGCTTTTTGGGCTTATCGAACCATGGTCAAGACTGCCACTGATTTTTCTCCTTATCAACTTGTGCATGGGGTGGAGTTAGTTTTACCAATTGAGTGTGAAATCCCTTCGTTGAAGCTAGCCATGGAGATTTTACTAGACACTTCCAAATTGGAAGATCATTTGGTCCACTTGGATTAGCTTGATGAGCAATGTTGAGATGCTTTAGTGGCTCTTAAAATTACCAAGCGTCGCATTAAGGTCCAGTGCGATAATTCTATCTATCCTAGTAGGTTTAGTGAAGGTGACTTGGTTCTTATGGGACCAAGCTAAGGAACCCTTGGGGGAAGGAGAGTTTAATCCCATGTGGCATGGTCCTTACGTGGTTAAGCGGGTGTTAGAGAAAGGTTCCTACGAGTTAGTGTATTATTAAGGGAAAACCTTGGAGGAGCCTAGAAATGGGCTCTATCTTAAGAAGTACTATTCATGATTCTCATCTGAGGCTTATTTGTTGTATATTGTTGTACATTTTCATAGCATAGTTTTGTTGTACTTGTGGTGATCAAGTTTGTTGACTAGCATCCGTTTGTTGACTAGCATTCGTTTGTTGACTAGAATCCATTTGTTGTGGCAGATGTTGATAGAGTCTTTGGTTTATGTAGTATTTGTTGATGGTGCTAGCCGCCACACTTAAAACATAGCTTCGATTGCTTGGGTGATTTATACTGCTACGGGTCAAGTGTTGTCTCCAAGAGGGGTTTTCTTATGGCCTTCATCGAATAATGTTGCAGAGTATAGTGCCATTATTGAGTTATTGTGTGATGCCATTTCACATTGTATTCACTCTCTTGAGGTACACCTTGATTTGTAGTTAGTGGTTTCATAGCTTGATGGATTGTATCATGTTAGGGATCCAACTTTGTTACAAAGTTTCTTGTGTGTCGGGTTGCTTGAACGAGAATTTGAGAACATAACATATATCCATATTACAAGAAATTTTAATCAAGTTTCTGATTCATATGCTAACTATGTACTGGATCGGCATTTGTTTCACAGACCATAAAGCATTCAAAAACATTTACACAAGTAAATAAAATAATAAACCAATCATCATAGGTATTTTCATTAATATATGTCCAAAATGTGGTGTCATAATACATAAGTGTCATATACAAAAATGGGGCTTCCGAGCCACCAAAATATACTACACGGCCATACAAAAAATAAACCCCTATCCTCTAAGCCTATGGGGGAGGAGGGTGTTGATCATGGTAGCACACTATGAATCTAGCTAGCATTCAAAATAAACGAACCCATGCCCGTGGTACTCCAACCACCTAGAATTGCATGGCCTCAAGAAAGTCCTCGATTTGCACCATGGGAAACCTATGTGTCAAACGAACGAAGTTCATGTGAATTCTTTGGAGCATATGCTCTGCATCCACTCCCATGATCTCATATCCTCTTCCCCTCCGTTGATGATGAGGGAAACCATCTAGCCATCATGGTCCCACATCTGCATGTACATGACAGAGTATTAATATATGTCATCACACCAAAAACATGTCTTTTGATTCAATATATTAAAAAAAAATTAATAATTCAAAAAACAAAGTTTGAGTCGATATTCATTACCTATATCTCCATATGTAGATCCTGGTGGTACGGGCATGTCTAGGTCTCCATGAAATTTGATCCCTACATAGGGATAGTCATCTACGACAATGATCTGTCTACACCACCAGAGAAAGAAGTCTGTTGGGTAAGGGTTGGCTACCCGCCCCCCTCCTAGTCTCTGCATGATATTTTCCTGAGCCGAATATCAAACTCCATCTGGGTAAACATCCACTATTGGGCTTAGCCCCGGTGGACACTCAAAAAATAAACCACTCAAGATGCTTCCATATCCAAATTTTCTCACCCGCCCCATCTTGCAGTCAGTAAGATTTTGTTTCATGTTTCTCAGTAGTGAGGTACTCCAATCATATATTGTAGGACGCATGCACTCGACCACATAGAACATTAGAGGCCTTAAATCCTGGTGGAGAAATTCCAATCCCACTATCCTATCTAGAGCCAACAGTATGGCCTTCAACCCAAGATTTTGGATCACATTGGTTGGGATTTGACTCTCGACCTTCTCTATATCTAGGACGCAATACACAGCAATGTACTCATCTATAGTGAGCCCACCTCATATCCCATGAGACCATAGGTTTACAACCTCCCCTCTGCCGTAAAATCCCGTGATAAAGTAAATGTCCTCAACTTCGAGGCTGAGGGACATTCCAACTAACTGAAAGGTCTATGAGGCTAGATCCTAGCAATCCTAGCCTTGGATTTTCCTTTAAGCTTCCAAGGAACCAAAACATGTATAGTACACATGCCATTAACATTTGTTGAGCCATGAAATGAGCTTGCACATCCTATTCAACATCACCATGTTCACGCTCCCTCCACTCTAGCACCATCTTGCACAAACATTGCCAAGTTTCATGAGATTTTTACCTTGCACTCAGCATTTACAGCCCTATACATGATTTTTTTTAAAATAGATGTGTATGTACATGGGTATCGTGGTATTTTCCGCATATACCTAGCCCTATACATGAAAAAATACTCGATTTCCATGTGGGCTGAAACACACTATTTAGGATGGCCAAAATTAAAAAATTGACCACCAAATTCAAAATTCAAAACATGTAAATAGAAGAGTAGAGCATGATGAGTTACCTGGACTAAGCGAGGAGTGATTTTGCCGAAGGATGCTCCCGGAATCAACTTCTGAAGTTATGAGTACAAAAACACTAAGCTGGGTAAATTTTCAAATGGTATGAAAACTTTTATTTTTTCACTATTTTATAGAAAACATTTTGAAATTTTTACCCACTTTCTATAGTTTTTTACCGTTTTTGACCATTTTGGACTGTTTAGACTAATATGGTGTTGTAGTGGCTTGTTTTGAGCACATTTTGACCTAGTCTTTGATCCATTTGTTCCTATTACAGGTATAATGTCTAGACTAGCATATAGGTTCCGATTTCACATCTACCTGCATTTTGCATGGCCTTATGACCATTTCATTTTAACCTTAGGCATGAACCCATTCCATGATATCACATAACCTTGATGCTGCTATTAGAAGTGGTAATGTAGGAATGGTAGAAATTTCCTATACATGGGTGCCCTAGTTAGATCATTTTTTGCATTTGGTGCCCATGCTGAGTTTCCTCCTTTAGGTTGTGGGAGTCCCTTTTTAGTCTAGCCATGTCCTTGAGCAAGAAATTCATTCTCCTCTTGAACTTTATGCTATATTTTCCCCATAGGGACTCCCTTGTATATGTCAAGATGTAATTTCATTTCATGAGTTTTTCTTGCCTTCTTGAGCTTTATGCCGGATCCCTGACTTTGAGTTATCAACCATGTAGCCTAAGCTTGTATCATGTCTAGCAGAGCAGAGCCTTCTATGTATCCTTTCCAGCTTGATCACCCCTTGTACCGGGAGGAGACCTTCCCTCGAGTGTCATTATCATGTACATGTTTACTTGCATCGAGCATAGGTATGTTCCACTGCCTAGAACTAGATTTCCTGTCCCTGACACTCGTCTCCTCCTAGCTATGTACTATAAAGCACTTTTATTCTTTTTCAAGATTTCAAAATATGTGAAAAATTCCAAAAAAATAAAAAAACATAAAATCCGAACAGGAAAAGATGTTATCTTTGGAAGCAGTCGAGTTGTGTCTCCTTCAAACAGAGCACTGGATATCACATCCATTGGTTGGGTTATTAGTTTGAATTTAGGATTTGTACTCGTTACTCTGAGTTGTTGATGTATTTGTAACTTCGGAATGTATTCATCTATGTATCTTATGTATTGTAACCCAATGTTTGTTTTGGGATGTATCTATAATGTAATTGAGTCATATTGTCATGCCCTGATGTTCCGATCGGGAGGATCAATTATGTAAACAAGTCATGTCAAGTCATAGTGGGTAACCCTCTGATTGTCTAAGGGTTAAAGTCCCCACAGTTCTAAGGCACTAGGGTTATTAGACTCTCCTAGTAGAGGTCGGACCTAGTAGGGTTTTAGTCATGTCGAGATTAGTATAAATAGAGAACTGGAGTCTCTATTTATTACACAAGTCATCCACACTCAAGTGTAGTGCATAGTTGAGGAAGGAGAAGACATTGGGGCTAGACAAGAAGAAGATTACTGTTGTTGGGAGATCACTTACTGTTTTGGGGCTTTTACTATTTTGGTGTTGACTCTATCTCTGAGGAAGTTGTGACGTTTTCTCCTTTATGGTTTCCTCAAGGAAAAACACTGTGTTCATTGTCTCTTGTGTTTGATTGTTGTACTTGTTATTCTCTCAATTAAAGATCCTAATAATGCTAGCTTAATGTTGAAAAACTAACATGGTATCAGAGCTAACCTGAGAAGAAGACACTGTGCAGCAATAGGAACTAGGGCTTCCTAGTTTGTGGATCTTCCTCCATAGATTTTCAGAAAAAGTAAGGTGGAATAACTCTCCTCCTTAGGGTGCATTTTTCTGTCGAAGCAGAATCCAATTCTAAGGTTTTTCAGTTTTGGACCCGACACTACTGACTAAAATTAGGGATTTTCATAGAAGAGGAATTTTTCAGTGAGCCTAGACCTGGATTGATCTCCTCCCCAAAATCAAAGTTAGGGACAAATTTCAAAGCAATTGGGTGGACAAATCTCTGAAAAAGCAAAACCCTAATTTGCTCCTGAACCAGCCTTGTAGGATTTCAACTCAAGTTTCAAATCCGACATCTTGACCTGGTAAGATCTAAGATCTCTTGTATTTTCATTTGAGATTCTCAGTTTAAGATGTACCATCATACCAAGCTTGATGAAAATCTTGTGGGAGCTGATAATTTCTGAGCCTGGAAGTATAGGATCTCCCTGGTCCTGGAAGAGAATGAATTAGAATCCTGCATTCATGAGGAGGTTCCAGTTCTAGAGGGAGACGAGGCAAAGGCCTTACATAAGAAGAAGATGGTTATAAAAAAGAGAAACATTGCTGATTCTAACAAGGATCACCTTATCCCATAGGTGTCCTCTCTCAAGACACCTAAAGCCATGTTTGATGCCCTAACCAAATTGTTTGAAGGGAAGAACATAAACTAGAAGATGACTCTGAGGAATCAACTAAAGAATGTGAAGATTAAAAATGCAGAGACCATCCAGTCTTACTTCACAAGGTTTTTTCAGATCAAGGAACAATAGAAGCTATAGATGAAGAAGTGGAGGATGCAGAGATTGTGATGACAACACTGAATGGCCTTCCTCGGTCATGGGATTATTTCATCCAAGGAATCTATGATAGAAAGAAGTTGGTCAAATTCAGAAGACTATGGGAATAATGTTCTCAGGAAAAAGCACGGATAGCAGCTCGAGAAGAGAAGATGGGAAGTGAACACCAAGCTCTCACAATCCACTCCAAGAAAAGTAGAAGAATACCTCATTACTCCAAAGGTAATGATCCTCATCATAGAGATAACGGTAGAAGAGACCTATCAAAATTGGGATGTTATACATTTGATGAAAGAGGACACTTTGCAAAAGACTGCCCTAAGAACAAGGGTCACTCTCATAAGAAGAATGGGAACAAAAGAAGACATCATGCTCATGCTGCAGAGGATGATGAACCATCCAAGAAGAGATCCAGATATGAAAGTGAAGATTCTTCAAGCGAGCATGAATATGTTTTGATCTCCACTCTCATAGGAAACATTACTCATGGAAGTGATGATTGTCTTATATATAGTGTGGATTCCAAACATATGACTAGATTCAAGGAATCCTTTGTGAGACTGTCAGAACATGAATCGCCTCACAAGGTGAAGCTAGGAGATGACTACCAATATCCAATAAAAGGTAGTGGGGAATCTTCATATAAACTAGACTCTGGTAAGTCTCTAACAATGAAATAAGTATTATTTGTGCCAATACTCAAGAAGAACCTTCTCTCCATATCAGTATTGGATGCAAAAGGAATGAGAGTTGCATTCATAGATGGTCAAGTCATCATGTGGTCAAAAGGAAAGACTATCGATGATGCGGTAGTGATTGGAGAACAAGAAGGAGGTTTGTACAAATTGAAGGGACATCTAGAAAAAGCCCTGATCCATGACACAGTAGAGCCAAGTGAACTTTGGCATAGAAGGCTTGCTCATGTGCATTACAGAGCACTACCTATTGCAAGCAAAGCTGTTGAAGGTCTTCCAGAATTTCAAGCAAAACATGATGGGGTCTGCAAAGGATGTGCAAAAGGGAAGAATACAAAGAAGACATTTCCTAGCAGTGAAAGCAAAGACAAAGGCATACTATAAATCATCCACTCCGATGTATGCGGTCCTATGTCATCAAATTCACTAAGCGGGTATGCATACTATGTTTCTTTTATTGATGATTTTTCTAGAAAGACATGGGTTTACTTCATGAAGAACAAAGATGAAGTATTCAGTAAGTTCAAGGAATTCAAAGCCTTGATCAAGAACCATACTGAAAATAATATCAAGACCATTTGATCAGGTAATGGTGGATAATTCACTTAGAATGAATTCAAAGAGATATGCAAAGAATCAGGGATTAAGAGGGAGTTGTCGACTCCTTATAATCCACAACAGAATGGGATTGCAGAATGGAAGAATAGAACCATCATGGAAGCTATAAGAGAAATTATTCATGATCAAGATCTTCCTATGCATCTTTGGGCTGAAGCTTCCAGAACAGTGGTGTATGTACAGAACCATACTCCACATAGAGTCTTGAGAACAAGACTCCTGGAGAAGTCTTCTCTGGCAAGAAACCATAAGTCAGCCATCTCAGAATATTCCGCTGTCCTATGTACATACACAGTCCAAAAGAGAAGAGGACTAAATTAGATCCTTCAAGAAAGAAGGGTATATTTGTGGGATACTCTGAAAGATCGAAGGCTTACAGAATATATTTCCCAGGATACAAGAAGATTGACATCAGTAGGGATGTGACATTTGATGAAGACACAACTTACAACAAATCTAGAAAGAGACCTGCTAAAGAACCCAGAGAAGCAGAAGCATAAGTACCCAGAATTCATGACACAACCATGAACAAAGAAGCTCAAGAAGAAGATCGATATTTTGAAGAACCACAAAGACCTGTAGATCCACCTCTGGAGAAGAATCCTCATAAGAGGAAACCTACTTGGGTACGTGAACTTATCCAAGGTGCGGAAAGATATGGGGCTCCATAAGAGAATCACAGAGAAAGAAAGAGGAACAGATCCTACTCCGGGTATGTAGATTTACTATGTGATTTCATTGATAAAGAACCTTCCAGTTACGAAGAAGTGGCAAAACGAAAAGAATGGAAGGATGCTATGATCGAAGAATATCAATCGATCATGAAGAATGATGTTTGGGATATTGTACCAAGACCAAAAGGGAAGTCAGTTGTAACTTCCAAATGGATCTACAAGATCAAGCATGCTGCAGACGGTAGCATTGAAAAGTATAAAGCAAGATTTGTAGCTCGGGGTTTCTCTCAGAAATAAGGAATAGACTATGAAGAAACCTTTGCACCTGTGGCCAGATACACTTCCATCAGATCAGTACTTGCTCTAGCTATAGTAATGAAATGGAAGATACACCAGATGGATGTCAAGATTGATTTCTTGAATGGTGTAGTGGAAGAGGAAGTGTATGTAGAATAACCACTCGGTTTTGAGACACATGACAGAGAGTCTCATGTATGCAGATTGAAGAAAGCCCTATATGGTTTAAAACAAGCACCCGGGACCTAGTACGGCAGAATTGATAGCTTTCTATCCAGTTTGGGATTTACCAAGAGTAAAGTAGATTCCAACCTTTACTACAAGGTTGAAGATGGAAACCCAATGATGCTTCCACTATATGTATATGATCTATTTATGACAGGTATGGATGGGTTGATTGCTGATACGAAAAGAAAGCTTGCTGCTGAGTTCGAAATGAAGGACTTGGGGATGATGCATTAATTTCTAGGTATGGAGGTGTGGAAGAGTACAGATGGAATCTTCCTTGGATAAGGGAAGTATGTAGTAGAGATCCTGAAGAGGTTTGGGATGATGGACTGCAAGGCTATGGCCACACTTATGGCATCGAACTTGAAGCTATTGAGTAATGCTTCATCAGAGTCGGTTGATGCTACAATGTATCGTTAGATGATTAGGTCATTGATGTATCTGACAAACACGAGACCAGACATTTGCTTTGTTGTGAACACCTTGAGCCAGTTCTTAACAGATCCAAGAAATGTTCACTTGATTGTTGCAAAGCATATTCTGAGGTAGCTAAAGGGTACAGCTGATTATGGGCTCAAGTACGATGCGAATCAAAAGATTAACCTGGAGGGTTATGTTGATTTAGACTGGGAAGGCAGTGCCATTGATAGGAAGAGCACTTCAGGGTGTTGCTTCAGTATGGGATCAGGTGTGATCTCTTGGTTTAGCAGGAAGCAATCATGTGTGGCACTGAGTACAACTAAAGCAAAGTATGTCGCAGCTTGTTCATCTAGTTGTGAAGCAGTATGGCTACGGAATCTACTATCTAATATATTTGATCTCTAGTTGGATGCTACTTGTATACATTGTGACAACCATAGTTGCATGAAGTTGTCAGAGAATCCAGTGTTCCACGACAAGTCGAAGCATATCGAGATCAAGTATCACTATATCAAGGATATGGTGCTAAGGGGAGCAGTGAAGCTCCAGTATGTTGCGACAGAGGAACAGATAGCTTATGTATTGATGAATCCATTGGCTAGGTTGAAGTTTGAGTCCTTCAGGGAGAAGCTTGGTGTTCTCCAGATCGAGGTTTCCTCCAAGAGAAAATGATGAGACCCATAGCCATTCTGACATGGTGAGAGGATTGGTTCCTTCCATGGTCAAATGTAAGGGCTGAGCCATTCTGTCATGGTGAGAGGATTGGTTCCTTCCATGTCAGATATGAGTGCTGGCCATTTTGTTGAGTAGGACATATGTAAGGGCAATTGCCATTCTAGGAATGGAGGCACCTGGTCAGTTACTAGGAACACTCAGTCTAGGACTGAGTAGCCATTCTGATGTGATAGAAGGATGTGTTCCCACTTGATCAGATGTAAGGGCTGAACCATTCTATCATGGCTAAAGGATTAAGTTCCTTCCATGTAATATGTGAGTGTTGGCCATTCCAACGAGTAGGTCGGATGTAAGGGAAACTGCCATTCTCTAGGAGAATGGAGGCACCTAGTCAGTTACCAGGTAGCTCAGTCGAGGAGGACTGGGGGCCATTCTGATATGATTGCTGGGATGTGTTCCCTCATGATCAGATATGAGTGCAATCCCTTCCATAATTGTGAGCATGATGTGTTCCCACCTGGGTGGATGTAAGTGCAGATCCTTTCTTCGCATCATGTGTTGATCAGATATAAGTGATGAGCCTTTGTTCACATCATGTGTTGATCAGATGTAAGTGCAGTGCCTTTCTTCGCATCATGTGTTGATCAGATGTAAGTGCAGTATCTATCTTTGATCATGTGTTGATTAGATAGAGATGTTGAAGCCTTTCTTCTATCATTTGTTGATCAGATGTAAGTGTTGGACCTTTCTGATATGATTATAGGATTAGTTCCTACATGATCAGATGTGAGTGCTGGGCGTGCCTTTCTAATGAGTAGGTTAGATGTAAGTGCCGGGCATGCCTTTATTCAATCATGTGTTGATCAGATGTAAGTGCAATATCTATATTCGATCATGTGTTGATCAGATAGAAATGATGAGCCTTTCTTCGATCATGTGTTGATCAGATGTAAGTGTAGTATCTATCTTCGATCATGCGTTGGTCAAATAAAAATGATGAGTTTTTCTTTGATCATGTGTTGATCAAATATAAGTTCTGAAGAAGACCTACATGGAGGCTAGGCCTACAACTAGCATGAAAAAGGGCTGGCTCTGTAGAAATTCTTGTGATGAGAATAATCATGAGATAGCACCCGTGAAGAGCCAGATCCAGTGATGATGACCAGTGATGATCCAGATCGAGTGATGATCAAGATCTAGTGATGATGTACCATGATGATCCAGATTGAGAGATGATCCAGTTGATACAAAGAAGAAGACCAGTGATGAAAATTTTGTTGAAAGAATACCTTCCTAGTTAAGAGGGAGTGTTGATGTATTTGTAACTTCAGAATGTATTCATCTATGTATCTTATGTATTGTAACTCGATGTTTATTCCAGGATGTATCTATAATGTAATTGAGTCATATTGTCATGCCCCGATGTTCCGATTGGGAGGATCAATTATGTAAACAAGTCATGTCAATTCATAGTGGGTAACCCTCTGATTGTCTAAGGGTTAAAGTCCCCGCAGTTCCAGGGCACTAGGGTTATTAGAATCTCCTAGTAGAGGTCGGCCCTATTAGGGTTTTAGTCATGTCGGGATTAGTATAAATAGAGAACTGGAGTCTCTATTTATCACACAAGTCATCCACACTCAAGTGTAGCGCATAGTTGAGGAAGGAGAAGACATTGGGGCTAGACAAGAAGAAGATTACTACTGTTGGGAGATCACTTACTATTTTGGTGCTTTTACTATTTTGGTGCTGATTCTATCTCTGAGGAAGTTGCAGCATTTTCTCCTTTATGGTTTCCCTGAGGAAAAACACTGTGTTCATTGTCTCTTGTGTTTGATTGATGTACTTGTTATTCTCTCAGTTAAATATCCTAATAATGCTAGCTTAATGTTGAAAAACTAACATGAGTTTATCTCCACTGATTGGTTACGCTTCCACTTCCGATGGATCCTTTGTTGATGCCCCCTATGTCACAAAGATGTCCCAGTTTTCATATCGAGTCCATGCTGAGTACCTCATGTTGGTTGATGGGGGATTCCTTAATGCCCTCCTTCCAGCGGATTCCATTCCATCGACATCAAATCATCTATTCTGGATTAGGATTCTAGAGTCATTTGAGTTCCTTGAGACTTATAGTCATCAGTGGTAGGTTCTCTTGCCATAGACAGTTTTGAGAATACATCAATGTCCCCTGATCAATGGACTCTTTCAAGTGTTCAACCTCAACACATCTATTCACACTTATTAGTTTGCACTCAGTACCTTGATTCCCATTTTCATTGTTGGTGGGTTATCTCTCGTATGTTAACGGTATACATCAATGACCAGTAATCAGACGATGGACTACTATGTTCGACCTCGACACATCTATTCACATAGTAGGACATGTACTCGTAGCGTTTTTTGTAGAATACCTTCCATCTTGGTGGAATTCCATATAAGCTTCCGCCTTGATCATGTGGAAATTGAACCCAAGTGATAGAACAATTGCACTCACAAAATTGCTAATCAAACATGAAAATTTACACACAAAGGAGACTTAAATTGGAGCATAACACTAATCTATATTGAATAAGTGTAAAATAGCCAACCTTGTGAAGTCATAGGCTGCTGAAATATATAATTACATGAGATATTCGAATGCATAAGGATTCCATTCGAAATAGTCAAAAGCAGGCTTACTAAATCTAGTCAAATCCCCCATAGGTGCATAAAGCAATTTCCAAATCTACCTAGAGGCTCACGAATTGGAAAAGTCAAGTAGGAAAGATAATAAGTGATGGAGAGACAAATCATACATGCTTTTATCAAGAGAAAATAATGGAGCATTATGAGGGAAAAAAATAAGTCAACTACACCTAGTCTTACTTTCCCTTTTGCCATAAATCTCAATAAAGCAGGCAACTTAGCAGAAAAAGCAGATATGCAATGGGAAGGATCTGGAATAAAGAAGACATGATAAATATGGTTTCTAGAAGGTTTCCCAAGTGCTCCATGACTCAGTTCTAGCAATTTTGAGTTCTAGGACATGTGGAAGAAAACTTGCATAGAGTAGAATATTGGAAACTAGGCAAATAAGACAAAAATGGATTAATTAATGTCTACGGTATCTAACTATGGGTTGATTATTCTAACACCCCCCCTTAGTCCTGAATTTATGAGTAAATATCAGAAAACTATAGGGCCTAGCAACAAGGCTTAGTCACCCTTTACATACTGCATGTCCATTTAACCAAGGAAAGAGGCAAAAACCCAGTGGGAAAATCCTCCCTTAAACATGGACAGTAAAACAAAATTTAAAAATATTGTCGTCAATCATGCTTCACAGCATGATCAGAAATCCCTAGTAGTGATTTGAGATTGTTGAATCTCTTCTCACAAAAAACTTTGGTGAAGATGTCTGCTACTTGTTTTGAAGAAGCATAGAAGAGTAGGTGAGGGTGTCATCATGCATAAGCTGTCTGATGTAGTGCATATGGATGTCAATGTGTTTGGTTCTCTATCTCTAAACTAGATCATTGAAAATTCAAATGGTACTCTGATTATCACAATAGATAATAGTTGAAAACTCTGATTCGAAGCCACACTCACCAAGTATCCCCTGCAACCATAAACATTGAGTTGTTGCATTTACAACTCCTCTGTACTCTGCTTCTGTAGATGAGAGTGCTATGGCACTCTGTTTCTTGCTTGACCAGCTGATTGGTCCTTCAAAAATCATGATCACATATCCTGATGTTGACTTTCGATCTGTTTTGTCACCTACCCAATCACTGTCAGTAAACCCAATCAAATCAAGATCAGATTTAGCTTTGTAGAATATCCCATGAGTTCTTGTTCCTTGAACAAAGTTAAGGATCCTTTTGGCTGCTCTCCAATGGATCTCATGAGGATAATGCATGTATCTTGAAGCCACACTTACTGTATAATAAATATCATGTCAAGTGTGTGTAAGGTACAGCAAACACCCAATCAACTGCATATACAGTGTATTATTTACCATAGGAGAAGAACCTGCTTCTTCAAGCTTAACTCCTGAAAGGAAGGGAGTCTTGCTTGGCTTGCAATATTTCATGTTGAACTTATTCAAAAAATCTAAATCATACTTGGACTGATGTACTTTTATTCCAAGTTGGGATTGAGCAATTTCGAGACCAAAGAATTGGCTCAACAACCCCAAATCAGTCATAGAAAATGCATGGTTCATTGCATCCTTCAAGGAGGCAATATATTTCTTTGAACTTCCTGTAATAAGAAGGTCATCCAAATACAAGACAATAATCATCAAAGAACCATGAATCAGCTTCAAATAAACATTAGGATCAGACTTGCATTAAACAAAACTCAATGATAGCAGAAAGCCATCAATCTTGGCATACCAAGCCCTGGGGGCTTGCTTAAGCCCATACAATGATTTCTTTAGCCTGCACATAAAACATGGATTAGTAACAAGCCCTTGAGGTTGCTGCATGTAAATCCCTTCAGTGAGATCTCCATTCAGGAAAGAAAACTTCACATCCATGTGATGTACCTCCCATTGCTTCGAAACTGCAATGGCTAAGGCTAGCCTGATGGAGTCCATCTTTGCCACTGGTGCAAAGGTTTCATTGTAGCCAATACCATGTACCTATGAGTATCCCTTGGCTACCAATCTGACCTTATATTTCAAAGATGAACCATCAGCAACAAACTTAGTTTTGAAAATCCACTTACATTGAACTAGCTTCCTCCCTAGGGGAAGATCAACCAGTTCCCAAGTGTTGTTCTTCTGGAGTGAGTTGAATTCTTCTTTCATGGCTGTTTTCCATATTCGATCATGTAATATGTCTATGGATATGATTCAACCATAAAATATCACTTCTCTACAAACAAAGGGTCTTTCATACATAGGGCACTCTCAAACTGAGATCTAGTCCTCCTAGGATCACTAGGATTTCTAGCTAGTTCCCCAGCTGCATGAATGGTATTTTATGCCCATTTTGGTCTTGTAGGACTGTTAGGATCTGAAATTAAATCATCATTATCATACATATCAGAATCAGCAAACTCATTTGTCTCTTCACTTACATTCAATGGTTCTGGTGGTGAAGAAGACTCTCCAACTTCAACTACTGCTAAAGGCTCTTCTTGGAACTGAACACTCCTTTCAATGAAGGATTTGTTTATGCTCAAATTGATCAGCTTGTACCCTTTTGAATATTCAAATTACCCAAAAAAATAGACACTCTTGGCTTTGGGGCTGCAAATCCTTTCTCTTTTCAGTTGGAATTCTAGCCCAAGCCTTTGAGCCAAAAATCCTGAAATGGGTCACATCTGGCTTGTGCCCACTCCAAGATTCGAAAGGAGTCATAACATCAAGCTGTTTATGAGGCACCCTATTCTAGATATAGGATGCATATTTTATAGCCTCAGCCCAAAACTTTGGTGGCAAAGTCTTAGCCTCCATCATACATGTTGCCATCTCCTTCAGTGATCTGTTCTTTCTCTCAGCAACACCATTTTGCTGTGGTGTGTAAGGGATTGAATGCTGCATCTGAATACCTACATCTTCAAAATATTGAATGAACTCAGACTTGACATACTCACCACCATTTTCAGATCTAAGGATCTTGAGTCTCCTCCCAGACTGTTTTCAACCAAGGCCTTAAAGAATTTGAAGAGGTCAAAAACTTCATATTTATGCTTCAGGAAGTAAACCAAACACTACATGGAAAATTCATCTATGAAGGTCAATACATATTTGTATTGACTCATTGACATATGAGGAAATGGACCAGCAACATCACTGTGTATCAACTCAAGAGGTGCAGAGGTTCTCTCATGACTAGCTCTCTCAAATTTATGCTCTAGGTTTTTTCCTAGGATACAACCTTGACAGACTCCCTTAGAAAATTTAATGTTTGGTAACCCTATGACCATTTATTTTTGACTTAGATCAGAAAGATACTTATAGTTAATATGGCCAAATATTTCATGCCAAATCTTGCTTGCCTCATTAGCATGAATCAGAAGAGCAGAGGGGTTTGAGTAGGGTAGAAAATGTGAAAACATGTATACCTTCGAAGTGTGATCTAAAACTCCTTTTGCAATGACTTTACCATTCGAGATCTCTGTGATCTCAACATCATCAGGGGAGAATATGAATTTCTTTGGAGACCCTATGTGAGTCATCTGATACACTGACAAGAGGTTAGAGGCAAGACCTGGAACATACAATACATTACTGAACTTACCATGGTCAAGATCAATCCTTCCTTTCCCAAAAATGTCAGTGAAAGAGTCATCTCCCATCACTATTGGTGGACCTTTCAACATGTCAAGAGAGGAGAATGCCTCCTTGGTTGAAACCATATGTATTGAAGCTCTAGATTCTATGATGAAGCTAGGTGAGCTTGATGTGCCAGCAACCAAGGCATGTACTCTCTCTCTGTCCTCTGAATTTGATCCTCCTTCCCTCTTCTTTGAGAAATCAAGAAGGGAGATGTTATTATTCTCTAGGAGTTGGGTCAACATGTCAATTTTATTCTTCATGAAGGATCTTTTAGGATGATAGCCCTTACTGTAGTATGCACACTTGCTCATTTCTCCTTTGTTCTTCTTCTTCTTGAAGTTCTTCTTGGAGCCTTGGGGATCCTCTTGAGACTTGTTCTTGTCTCTCTTTTTCTCAGGTGGCTTCTTAGCTTTCTTCTTGCCTTTTGAATCCACCCTTGAACCTCCAGCAACCAAAGGTTGGTATTTGGAAGGTTTGATGGTGCCCATCATCACTAGTTTATCTTGTTCTTGTGTGAGGGATTCCATGAATCCTACAAGCTTAGGCAGCTTCCAGGCTTGAGCCGTCAACTTGATGGCATGGAAGGTCAAAACAAACACTGAATAGTTAGGGCCAAGCTTCGAGAGTATGGCCAAAACTATTTTCTCTTCCTTCTTTTCAATTCCACACTATTTTAGCTACAAAACAAGAGCTTTAAACTTGGGAAAGTAGAGTTGCGGGGATTTGAAGCTACTGGGACTCAAAGAGATCAATTTATTCTCGATTTGATGTCCTCTCATCTCATCTATCTTACCAAAAATCTCTACAAGCTTCCCCCACACTTCATTAGGAGACGTCAATCTATAAATATGGAAGAGGAGGTCTCTGGATATGCTCAGACACAGAAGGCCATAGGCCTCATCCCTCCTGTTGTGCCATTTAATTTTCTCTACAGCTGCATTGGGATCTGCCTCAGTTTCCATAGTCACCTTGTAGAGACCATCTCTCTAAAAATTATCTACATCTCTTATTTCCATTCAAATAAATTAAATGGAGTTAAGATGATCTTCTGAGATTGATCCATAGCTTTGAACTGTGCCCTTCAACTAGCAGAATGTGCTCGCACTCAAGATGTCAAACCTATAATAGAAATATGGAAGGAGAGAAATTGATTTACAAAGGATCCGATACCATGTGGAAATTGAACTCAAGTGATAGAACAATTGCGCTCAAAAAATTGCTAATCAAACATGCAAATTTACACACAAAGGACACTGAAATTGGAGCATGACACTAATCTGTATTGAATAAGTGTACAATATCCAACCTTATGAAGTCATAGGATGCTAAAATATATAATTACAGGATAAAATTGAATGCATAAGGATGCCATTCGAAATAGTCAAAGGCAAGCTTACTAAATCTAGTCGAATCCCGCATAGGTTCATAAAGTAGTTTCCAAATCTACCTAGAGGCTCACGAATTGCAAAAGTCAAGTAGGAAAGATAATAAGTGATGGAAATACAACTCATACATGATTTTATTAGGAGAAAATAATGGAGGATGATGAGGGAAAAAAACAAGCCAACTACACCTAGTCTTACTTTCCCTTTTGCCATAAATCTCAATAAAGCAGGCAACTTAGCAGAAAAAGCAGATATGCACTAGGGAGGATCTGGAATAAAGAAGACATGCTAAATATGTTTTCCAGGAGGTTTCCCAAGTTCTCAATGACTCATTTTTAGCAATTTTGACTTCTAGGACATGTGGAAGACAACTTGCATAGAGTAGAATATTAGAAACTAGGAAAATAAGACACAAATGGATTAATTAATGTCTAAGGTAGCTAACTATGGGTTGATTATTCTAACAGATCATGCGAGTATTCATGAGATTTTATCTCTCATGATGATGATTCTAGTATTTCCAGTATATATTAGATATCTTCATCTACTATGGAAATATTGATCCATTGTATATTGTAAGTGGCGATGACCACACATGACACTTTGTATATCATGCGAATTCATGGTCATTGTACTCTTATGTATCCGTGACTACTCCATGTATTTGCAGTCACATGCAGAGATTGATTATTGTATTATAATGATGAGTGGTTGGTTCTTCAAACTGGGTCTTCATTACATGAATTCTGGGATGGATTTTATAATGTATTTCAACCATCATGTTACCCCTATCACCTCACACATTAGGGGACATCTGTTATAGCTTATCTTACCACACCGGGTAGATCACACATTTATGGTCTTCCCTATCCCTCTGCAGACTCCTTAGACCCCATGGACTTATATTTTACTTTGATGTTCCAATTTCATCCCCAAAAAATGAATTTTTATACCTATACGTGACTTTTAAAGCAATACCCTCATGTATACGCAACTTTTGACATCAAACCCGTGTACATCGGGATGTGTGAAAAATGAAAAATATTTTTGGATTTTTCCTTGTTTGAGTCTGAGTAAATTGAATCTTGGCCTTCCAAATTCCTTGAGAACACTCATATTTGACCCTCCATTACCTCTTTGGAGTGCTATATAAGGAACCCCTTGGATACATTAATAGAGGACAAATTGAAGAGTAAGGAAACTATAATCTATTGTTTCCTCAACTTTGCTTATACTTGAGTTTGCATTCCTTTATCCCTAGGAGCACATAATGTTCTTCCCGAGTTTTCCTTTCCTTTGTGAGATTTCTACCGTGAGATGGAGGATTGAATTGGTGGAGACCCGGGTGGAGGACTCAGTTTCTCTTGTTAGCAGAAGTGTCAATAGAGTTTGTCACTATTATATCTCTGATTTATCAATAGAAATGTCTTTTCCTATCCAATTCATGTGCATTTTGAATATGAATTTTGAATCCATGGATGTATTTGATTTCTTATACATGATTGTCTATATATGCTAGAGTAGTGCTAACACGTTTATATATATCATGTTTTCTTAGTTTGTTGTTGTTGAGAGAAAATTATAACTGCAATTGCATTGGAAAATCTCAACAGGGGTCTACTTCAACCGTCCAGAACAAGGTACAATTTGGTATCCCTTAGTGTTAGATGTATTTACTACTCTTGTGTAATGGACAATATTGATTTTTGCTATCATACTGTCTGTTTTGGTACCCCCAAGCCATAGGAATTTCCTCTCCGTAACACTAGGATATTTGCAAGAAATGAAAATACCACTGAAACTAGATGTTAATCGTGTGAAGCATCATCCATATCTCTTGAATATATGATACAAGAAGAGATTCAAGGCTGAGATCAATAGAATGTTGGATGCGGGAATCATAGAACCAGTTGAAAAATCAGAGTGGATCAGTCCTATGGTTGTGCAATATAAGAAGACAGGAGAGTTTCGGATCTGTGTTGACCTTAGAAAGATGAATGATGCATTCCTTCATTATCCATTTCTGACATCGCTTACTCATGAAGTGTTGGAAGGAGTGGGCGGTCAAGAGATCTATTGGTTCATGAATGGATTTTTTGCTATCATTAGATCAATACTGTAAAAGAGGATCGAAATAAGACAACGTTTGTGACTGAATGGGGATGATTTTAGTATACAATGATGCCATTTGGACTCAAGAATGCATCTGCAATATTCTTTAGGATCGTAGTTGTTGCATTCAAATATTTTATAACAAATGTTTTAGTGGTATACATGGACAATTGGACGGTGTATGGGTTGGTAAAGGATCATTTGGAAAACTTGGGAATGATGTTGGAGCGGTGTTGACAACATCAGAATGCGATGAATTCAAATAAATTTATATTTTGTGCGTCATTCAGGATGTTGTGGGGGCACATTGTTTGTAAAAAAGGACTGCTGATCGATCTAGAAAAGATTGCACTTATTGTCAATTTTCTACCACCCACAAATGTAAAGAAACTTAGAGTGAAATTAGGCCATATAGGATACTATCAAAAGTTCATCAGAGGATATGTCACGATAAATACACCTATGGAGAAGTTGCTCAAGAAAGATGCGCAGTTCGAATGGGGACACAAGTGTTAGGAATGTTTCGACACTTTAAAGATGAAGATGTCTACCAATATTGGTTTTTCTGGATTGGATAAAGGAGTTCCATGTTCATGTTGATGCGTCATCAATCGCGTTGGGAGTTTTGTTGGTGAAACTAGGAGAAGGAGATATTGATCATCCAATTCATTTTTCTAGTAGGAAGCTTTCATCTGCAAAGAATAATTATACCAAGACAAAGAGAGAAGGGTTGGCGGTGGTCTATGCATTGCAAAAATTCTGACACTATCTATTCAAAGGTCATTTAAATTTGTTCACCCATCACTCTACATTGAAATACCTGGTGAATAATCCTATGTTTGGGGGGAAATATGTCATTGGCTACTCCTCTTCCAACAGTTTAATTTTGAGATAATTGTGAATCCAAGTCACTTGAATGAAGGACCTGACCATTTGTCATGAATCGAGATAGGTGAAGAACTGACGAACATTAAGGATGTACTACCTAATGCACAACTATTTATGATTGGGATGGTTGATGACTACTATGAGAAAAGAGTTCAGTTTCTTGTGACAGGAACAACACTAGAGGGGTTCACTACAAATCAGAAGAAGTAGTTGGTCGTTCGGGCCGTGGATATTTAGTTTATTGTTGTATAACTCTATAAGATGGGACTTGATGAGATCTTACCATGATGTTCCATACCACATGAGAAGGAAAGGGTCTTGGTAGAATCACATGCGGTAGTTGTAGGTGGGCACTACATAGGTCGTGCAACCACTAGGAAGGTACTTCGTGTAGAACGCTCGTGTAAAAATCTTAATGGCGATGCGACAGACTATGTGAGGACTTGTGATGTTTTCCAAAGACCCGGGAAGCCATCATGAAGGGATGAGATGTTGTTGGTACCTCAAGTAACATTGCAACCATTTTATAAATGGGAAGTGGATTTTGTGGGACCAATCAACCCACTAGGAAAGAGAACTGGTGTGTGATATATCATCACAGTGACAAATTATAAGACAAGGTGGGAAGAAGTTGCACCAGTGATATATTGCACTGTTGCGCCTGTAGCAAGGTTTCTATTTGATAATGTTGTCACTTTCTTTGGTTAAGCAAAGATATTGATGAGTGATCAGGGGAGTCACATCATCAATCGTACCATCAATGCACTGACGGAAGAGTTCTAGACATCACCCCTTATTATCCGCAAGCTAATGGGATAGTTGAAGCGTTCAATAAGGTGTTGGAGCATGTGCTCACAAAGGTCAGCAATGCAAACTGTGATGATTGGGATTTGAATATTCTAGTAGTATTATGGCATTATTGCACTACTTGCGAAAATTTGATAGGGAAGACACCATTTAAGGTGGTATACGGGCATGAGGCAATCATGCCAATGAAATATATTGTTCCAAGTTTGCACATCGCAACAACGACACGGATGGATGATGAAGGAGCGCTGGAAGAAAACCTAACTCAGTTGGTGCAGCTAGAGGAAGACCGGTTTGTCACAGGATTTCATCATCATGTTGAGAAGGATTGACAGAAAGAATGGCATGATTGAAAGATCAAGAACAAGCACTTTCAGCAAGGAGACTTGGTGTTGCTATATGACAGTAAGTTTGTGAAACATCCAGGTAAGTTGCAAATGCATTAGTTGGATCCCTATGTTATAAATTTCATTACCAAGGGAGGTGCGGTACATTTGTTACAGTGAGATTTTGTGATGTTTCCTAAGCTAGTGAGTGGAAGCCGACTCAAGCCCTACAAAGAGGGCCCGATGCAATGCGATTCTTGAGGCATTGCAGGGAAAACAATGTTTTTTGTTTTGTTTTTGTATGAAGTGGTAATGAGGAGGTTGGTGCACTAGAAACAAGTAGCAACGCAAGCAAAAGTGCTAAGTTTGTAGTTAGGAAGAAGTGTGGTGACGTCTGTAGAGCTGCGATAGAGTCAAATCGGTAGTTAATGCAGTAGTTAAACTAGTTAAGTTACATCAACATTTGAACGGGACATGCATTAATGGCAGATCCGACCATTGGGTCAGAAGGATCGACAATGAATTCTGGTGATGAATGATGGATTTGGTCATGATGATTAGGAAATATTTCACATGATTAATCCCGATCTATAAAAATTGGTGGGAATGACTTGAAGTCACCATTGTGAATATTGAGTTGCATATTTGAGTAAGGTTGAGTTGCAGAGTTGAGTTGAGTTGTAGAGTTGAATCGGGTTGAATTGCAGAGTTGAGTAAGGTTGAGTTACGTAGTTCAATAAGATCGAAGGGAATGGTCACGTGTTTACTGAGAAATTGAAAGAAATGCAAAGGAAACCAACACCACAAGATATATCGAGTGAGAGTATTTAGGATTCACCAATCATCGGTTTCCCTATTGAAGAAGAAGTGGCTATCATGCTGGTCAGATCATCTCTAGTCATACAGAAGAAAAGGGGGGCCAACCAAGTCACTAACGCAGAAGAAGAGGAGCACCAGGGCCTCGTAATGAGCGACAACAAAAGCTGAAGAATAGGTGGGTCCATTAGCAATGAGAGATGAGGGCTCCACAGTTAGGACATGGGTGACTACAGTAGAAATCCTTGTCTTTGTTCCATAATGCAAGTCAGGTGCAAAGTAACGAAAGTCGACGAAGAACCAGAAGTACCCCATAAAGATGTCAGCCTTGCTGAAGGGGATGAAATGTGCTTTTGACATTGCTCCCTTCCTGGTAAAAATGAAGTATGAGGACCATGATTCACTAGCATACATTGAGTGTACCGCTAACCCCTTTGAAAAAACAAAGGGACAAGAGGGAGATCCAACGGTGCACACTCTGCATGAGTGGACGATGGGGTTGCAACGATCGGAGCTTATAGGCCTCATTTATATGCCCCATTTTGGGATATTGGTGGAGGCCAATGCATGTGCAAAATATTTTTTGGCATGCTTCCATCGAGCTTAATTGTGGCTAGACAAGCCAATTCCAGTCACTATGGAATTGATATCGTAGATTATGGGGTTGTCCATGCAGGGGCCCGACACGTCCCTGTACTTTCAAGGAAAATATAATGACAAAAGGTTGGCTACAAAGTTGGAAATGAAGTATGGATTGGAGCACAATGGATGTGCATATGTCATAGATAACATTAATGATCGAGCTGTTCATATTGCAGCAAATATTCTGGCCAGCAAAGTGGTGCCTAAGAATCATCCTAATCAATGCACTTTGGGGGTGATTTCATGTGTTGATTTGTGCTCCACGGGCATACAAATGAACTGGTTATTATTTTTGCTGAACCAGTTGACTAAAGATTCCATGTTGATGCAAGAGGGGAAGAAACCATTCACATACAGTTGGTTTTTAATCTTGATTGTGTTAGTCACATGGATAGATCCCATGGACTACCAAGGTATGGATGTTGCAATCTACCAATTATACAGGGGCATGAGGTATCAGGACCTTTGACATCTTAGTGAACAAGATAAGTTGAAGGACTATACCATCCACTTTTGGCTATATTCAAGTGCATTGCAAGTTGTAGTCATGCCAATTCTGTGGATATTTGAAGACGCAATAACTAAGTGCATACGATTTGTAAGATTCACCATAGGTCCACATGCAATACATGTGCAAGCACAATGAGACCCAGAACAACAATGGTCATCTATGCAGTACAAGCTAACTGATGTTGAGATGGTCGCAGTAGTAGTCAATTGTCCTGCAGATTGGAAAGCGTTGGTGAGTACATAGGAAGTATCAAGTGATCTGGCGGGTCCTCCACCTGATACACCAGTGGAACAGGAACCGGTACATGACAGTGATCGAGAACATGGAATATTAAAAAAAATTCTATATGTACCTTCTTTATAAACAATTTTTTATATGTTTACCAGATGACACACATTGGTTCGCCAAAGAGAGTTGTTTTTGGACCTGACATAGTTGAGATATTAAATATCTCTACTGGGAAACTGATAGCTAAAGGTGTTGCAAACCATACTTCTAAGGCATATGAGTTCTCACACGTTTTTCCATTCTCAGTTCCATTACAAGATCTAAATCTAGTTAAAAGGGAAGGTAAATATAATCTACCTAAACCATTTGCACATATTAATGTTTATTATGGTGATTAAAATCTAGAATTTGAAGATGAGGATGAAGTTGAATCAGATCATGATATTGAGGATTAAGTTCAAACATATCCAGTCCCCACTCCCAATCCTAGGCCTAAATGGACTCATAAAGTCATTGAGATGGGAACATGGATGGAGATCCATCTGACAAAAGGAGAACTAGATCTCAGTTTCAAGATGAGAACCTTGTGATATGTCATACATATCCACTTCACCTAGATAGGTTTTATATTCTCCCAGAGAGGTGCTACATGATGGTGAGTTCTTATACACAATTCTACAAATTGGATTTCCATGATCCACCAAGGCCGGAAGCCATGAATGAGGAATATGAGTCACTATAGAACAATCATGAAACGTTGGATCATGTATCTCTTCCTCCAAAGAGAAGAGAAAAAAGTTTCTTTATACATGGAACAAACTAAGTGCTACACTGATGATTCTTTGTAATGTCCCTTTTTTAAATTTTTACTAAAATGCACAATTTTCCAATTTTTCACAATTTTTGCTCTTTACTAATCTTAGTGTCTTGGTCTCCAAATTGGCCCAATTGCTCCCAAATATTTAGAGAAGTTGTATAAATGATATAATAAATTAATTATTATGTTCAAGGATATATTATGGCTCTCCAATCACTTCTGCAAGTTTGTACTAAATTCTGAACAAGATAGATGATTTTATTAGCAATTTTGGGGCTCAAATCCCCCCCGGGTAATTGTTGGAATGGCCTTCCAAATGTATAGATACCCACTCAAATTATCAAATTGATTCAATTTATGTGTATTGTATGGACTCATATTCTGAACCAATCAAATTCCCATGGTTATTATGACTTCCTTCAATCACATATATAAAAACTAGTTTTGAACCCTTGGGGAAATGAGATACAATTTAATCCAATGGTTATGGAATTTGACCCAATGGAAAAAAAATATCAGTTAATGAATATGAAAAATCCATTAGGATTCAGTGACATTCCATTCATGCATGAATAATCAATATTTTACACAGCCATTCAAATCTACCAATATTATAAGAGTTTGCAACAAAGAAATGGAAAATGCCATTTTTTCTTTATTACTGATCAATAATACATAAAATAAATGGGACTTTACACCTGATAAATTTATTAATAGAGATATAAAATTATTTACATCAGAATACAAAATTATGGAGCAAGAGGATCTCCCTCAAAAAGATAAATGGCTCACCAAGTGCGCCTCACTCCACCGGGCTGAAATATGGTGAAAGAATGTGGGATGGGAGGGGGAATGAGCTGAAACCCGAAGTGTCCATGAGATTCTGTAGCTAAAAATGTATATTATAACTCCATTTAATCTCCTTTAAATACCTGAGTGGCCTCTCCAATCACCAATTAGGATGGGAGTCTCTCACCCTCGAAATTGGCTCAAACATGAACTAGTCACTCACTAGCTTTCTCTCTTCACAACAACAAATTTCACAACAGATCAAAAATATCCTTCTCATGGATTATCCCTATATTTTATAAACATAAATGGTCTCTTCATATTTAAAATACATCCATAAATGAAATCCAATTATAATTGGTGTGGCTGCTCATGCTATGCCATGTGGCCTCTCCTTTCACCTTCCATCTTCTCCCAAATTGAGTAGGAACCCATTGGGCTTCTCCAAATCACACGAGAGCTCTATTAGATGCTCTATTTCGACCTAATATGTCATATATGTCATATTTCAGCCTTTATATATGACTTGTGTTATAAATTTCATAGAATCTCCATCATTTGTGTCATAGATGTCATAAGTGTAAGGGGAATCTAGCCAAGTGTCCATGAAACTCCCCATTTGGCTCTTCCTTGCTCATGTAATTTACAATTCATCCAAAATTAGACCTATTAAGTATATGTACAAGTATATTTACCTTATAATCCATCCAAATCATTAGGCTTTCCATATATTTGAGATTGCAAAAGGTGGATACCATTTTACATACGAATTGTAGCTTGAGTGGGCCCCATAGCCTCCATATGTCTCCATTTTTCCTAGCCATTTAATTCTTCACTTGAATTCATTCAATTGAAATTATTAAATAAATAATTTATTCCTTATAATGTCTAAACATCATTTATGAGCTCCCTTATTAACTTCCCAATGTTTCCACCCAACCTAGGGAACTAGTAGGATCAATGGAATTTTCCCACTATGCAATTATTTTAAAATGGGGACATTACAGTCCTCCCCACCCAATATTTCTTGTCCTTAAGAAATTTCATATTTGTATACTGCAAAAAATTCACCTCTTCCAATGTGGCATCCTCACTATGTATATTCTTCGATTGCACCAAGTATTCCTTGATTGTCCTGCTCCTCAATATTCTGTCCCTTGTCTTGAAAACTTTTCTGAAATAAGTGTGAGCTGTCCTTAATCATCCAAAGGAGGGAGTGTATATGAAATGAAAATTTTCTGAACAATATATTTCTTGAGACAAGAAACATGACCGATAGCTTTCTTAAGAAAATAAACATGAAATACATTATGAATTTTACTCCCTTCCGGAAGTTCCAACTCATATGCTACTTCTCCAACTTTCCGGATCTCCTTGCAGGGCCCATAGTATCTTGTCTTTAAATTTTATGCTCCATTGTTTTTTATATATTCTTGTTTGTATGGATGCAACATCAAATACACTAAATCATCAACCTGGAAATTCCTTTCCTCTATGTGTTTATTTGCATATTGTTTTTGCTGATTTTGGGCAACCTGCAAATTGTCTTTTAAAAGCTTTAAACTTTCTTGGATTTCTTCCACCCAATCTGTAGATTTTGGGGATATACTATCACCAAAGACCATATAAGAAAATGTAATTTCATCATAACCATATAATTCTCTGAAAGGAGACATTCCTATTGACATGTGAAAGGTGGTGATGTAGCAAAACTCACCCAAATGTAGCCATTTTGTCCAAGCTTTCTGCTGTTCTCCCACATAATTTCGAGGGTACCTTTCCAAACATTTTTTCACCCTCTTTGTTTGTCCATAAGTTTTGGGATGATAGGTTGTACTTGTATTCAAATGAGTGCCCACCAATCTGAAAATTTCTTGCCAAAAAGCACTCATGAATCTACCATCTCTATCACTCACAATGCTCTTGGGGAGCCCATGCAATCTGAAAAAAAGGTCAGCCACTTGTACAGAACTAAAAGGGGATGTAAAATAAAATAAATGATAAAACTTAGTCAATATATCCACTACCACATATATGCAATCCTTTCCCAAATATTTGGGCAAACCGGTGATGAAATCCATCGATATACTATCCCATTTTTGCTCTCGAATGGGAAAAGGTTGTAGTAACCTAGATGGATATGTGAGTTCTGATTTGTTTTGTTGACATACCTTACATATATTAACATAATTTTGAGCATATTCCTTCAGGACCTTTGAATATAACCTTTGCCTTAGTTTCCTATAGGTTTTGAATATCCCCAGATGGCCTGCTAGTGGGGAATCATGTGCTTCCTGCAAAACTTTGTACTTAAGCTTTGAATATTGAACCAAATAAATTATTCCATTATATTATATCATCCCCTCCAAAATTATTTATTTATCATCTCCCATGAGTCCATATAATACATCACAATCAAACTTATCTTTGGCATATTCAACTAGTAGCATGTCCTTCCAATTTTTAGCAATGTCCATGAGAAAAAATGAAGGTTTTCAAGATAATTCATCTACTACAATGTTATTATTTCATTTCAAATATTCAATATAAAAATCATAATCTTGGATATTGCTTACCCACTTTTTTTTCCTTTCATTTAGATCATTTTGGGTAAGTAAGTGTCTGAGACTATTGTGGTATGTTTTCACCACAAACTTGTTGCCTACCAAGTATTGTTGGAATTTGGCCAAGGCGTGCATGATGGACAACATATCTTTGTCATATATGGAGTAAATATTTTCACAAGGCTGAAAATTTAGTCTCTCAATGGCTATAGGGTGTTGGTCTTGCTTTAGGATAGCCCCTACTCCTCCACCTGAGGCATCGCATTGAACAATGAAAGGCTTAGAAAAATTAGGTAATGCAAGTATGGGACAACTACTCATTACCTAGTTCATAATTTGGAAGGCCTTTTCAGCCTCATATCTGAAATTATTGGGATTTATATAAGGTGGTATCTGAATGGGTGAAGTACCCTCCTCCAAAACAATGTTATGCTCAACCCCCCTATCAAGTGGTCTACCATGTGGAAGATCTCTGAAAAACTTTTTCATATTTGTGCAGAAGTGTCTCTATCTATTTTGGGTGTTTAAAATGTCTGATTTTTGGCATGGGAGAGGTGAACTAACATTCAATAGTCCATTATACATCACCATGCATCAATATAGATCTCATATGTTTGCAATTTACTACCTGTTTTAGGTAAGTGTGTTTCCCTCTCATAACCCTTAGTGCACCTGTTGAATCTTGAAATTCCATTTCAGGAATTTGATAATTTACTAAATGCTCTCCTATATAATACAACCATTGCACTCCCAATACTATATTATTATCAGCAACATCAACCATATAAAAACTATCAACAAAAGTATAGTTACCTATGGTGACTTGCAACTTTGGAATCCAAGTGTTGCATTGCATTGTGTTGTGACCTGGGATGACAACTGTGAAGCCATCAAATGGTTCACTTGGCATTTTTATTTTCTCCACCATCTCTTCATCAATTCAATTATGTGTACCTCCTCCATCTACCAAAATTGAAGCTCTTTGTCCCAATACCACACCCTTGCATCGAATAGTGTGATAGCGAGGCACTGCTTAAGGTACTGCCATTCTTTCTTTGTCTAGTGAGGGATAGTTTTCTTCTTGTTTTTATTCTTCAAATGTTGTCTCATATGTCTCCTTCCAATTTGAAATTTTAACTTCTTCATCCATACCCCCCTCATACTCATAATTATCATAAAATACTTCTATGCATTGAGCTTTTCCTTTAGCACACTTATGCCCTGGTGTCCATGGTTGGAAGCATTTATTTTCCTTCAAAGTTCATCCCTTTTTTGTCCTTCTTTCTTATTATTTTCATATGTATCTCTTTTCCAACTCTTATCAAGTGCATCATTTTTCCAAGGATTTCTTTCACATCTGGAGTTAGGCTTGGGAGGAAATCTTGTTCTAGGGAGCACATTTTGAAGGTCTCTAGTCAATCTCATTGCATCATTTAAGTTAGTAGCCTTGTGAGATTTGACCAAAACTTTTAATGGCTCTACCAAAACTTGAGTAAAGAACAATACTAACCTTTCCATAGATACATAATCCACCTTAACTGATAATGTTTGGAATTTCAACATATACTCATTAGAGGAAATTTCAACTCAAAATGGGCCTCCTCAAATGAACTAATAAAATAATAGTTAAAATAATAAAATAATATTTATTAATTTTGGAGGAAGAAAATAAAAAAACTACTTTTTTGTTTGTATTTTTGACATATCTCCCTGTGTTTTTACTCAAATTTCGATCGGGAGAGCTCGTTGGATGCGGAATTAAATTCTGCATCCAACGAGTACCCACTCAGCATACTTTTGACGGACCCCGCTACCCAAAAAACAAGAAATACCTAAAAAAATGGCCCTCCCATCACTTCTACAAGTTTGTACTAAATTTTGAACAAGATAGATGATTTTAGTACCGATTTTGGGGCTCAAATCCCCTGGGGTAATTGTCGGAATGGCCTCCCAAATGTACATAAAACCACTCAAATTATCAAATTTAGGCAGGGGATGTGTATAGGACATTGAAAGGGACTCATATTATTAACCAATTGAACTCCCATGGTTATTATCACTTCCTTCAATCAGATATATAAAAACTAGTTTTGAACCCTTGGGGAAATGAGATGCAATTTAATCCAATGGTTATGGAATTCGACCCAATGGACACAAAATATTAGTTAATGAATACGAAAACTCAAATATTCTTCATTTAAATTCCATTCATGCATGAATAATCAATATTTTACACAGCCATTCAAATCTACCAATATTATAAGAGTTTGCAACAAAGAAGTGGGAAATGGCACTGTTTCTTTATTACTAGTCAATAATACATAAAATATCTTGGAATTTTGACCTGATAACTTTATTAACAGAGATATCATATTATCTACATCAGAATAAAAAATTATGGTTCTGGTGGTGAAGAAGACTCTCCAACTTCAACTGCTACTAAAGGCTCTTCTTGGAACTGAACACTCCTTTCCATGAAGGCTTTATTTGTGCTCAAATTGATCACCTTGTACCCTTTTGAATCTTCAGAGTACTGAAAAAATAGACACTCTTGGATTTGTGGCTACAAATCCTTTCTGTTTTTAGTTGGAATTCTAGCCCAAGCCTTTGAGCCAAAAATCCTGAAATGGGTCACATCTAGCTTGTGCCCACTCCAAGCTTCGAAAGGATTCATACCATCAAGATTTTTATGAGGCACCCTATTCTAGATATAGGATGTACAATTTATAGCCTTGGCCCAAAACATTGGTGGTAAATTCTTAGCCTCCATCATACAGGTTTCCATCTCCTTCATTAATCTGTTCTTTCTCTCAGCAACATCATTTTGCTGTGGTGTGTAAGGGATTGAATGCTGCATCTGAATACCTGCATCTTCACAATATTAAATGAACCCAAACTTGACATACTCACCACCATTCTCAGATGTGAGGATCTTGGGTCTCCTCCCAGACTGGTTTTCAACCAAGGCCTTAAATACTTTGAAGAGGTCAAAAACTTCAGATTTATGCTTCAGGAAGTAAACCAAACAATACCTGGAAAAGTCATCTATGAAGGTCAATGCATATTTGGATTGAATCATTGACATATGAGGAAATGGACCAAAAAAATCACTGTGTATCAACTCAAGAGGTGCAGAGGTTCTCTCATGACTAGCTCTCTCAAATTTATGCTCTGGGTGTTTTCCTAGGATACAACCTTAACAGACTCCCTTTGAAAATTTAATATTTGGTAACCCTATGACCATTTCTTTTTCACTTAGATCAGAAAGATACTTATAGTTAATATGGACAAATCTTTAATGCCAAAGCTTGCTTGCCTCATTAGCATGAATCAGAAGAGAAGAGGGGTTTGAGTAGGGTAGAAAATGTGAAAACATGTATACCTTTGAAGTGTGATCTACAACTCCTTTTGGAATGACTTTACCATTCGAGATCTATGTGATCTCAACATCATCAGGAGAGAAAATGAGTCTCTTTGGAGACCCTGTGTGAGTCATCTGATACACTGACAAGAGGTTAGAGGCAAGACCTAGAACATACAATACATTACTGAACTTACCATGGTCAAGATCAATCCTTCCTTTCCCCAAACTGTCAGTGAGAGAGTCATCTCCCAGCACTATCAGTGGACCTTTCGACATGTCAAGAGAGGATAATGCCTCCTTGGTTGAAACCATATGCCTTGAAGCTCCAGATTCTATGATGAAGCTAGGTGAGCTTGATGTGCCAGCAACCAAGGCATGTACTCTCTCTTTGTCCTCTGAATTTGATCCTCCTTCCCTCTTCTTTGATAAATCAGGAAGGGAGACATTATTCTTCTCTAGGAGTTGGGTCAACATGTCAATTTTATTCTTCATGCAGGAGATTTTAGGATGATATCCCTTACTGCAGTATGCGCACTTGCTCATTTATCCTTTGTTCTTCTTCTTCTGGAAGTTCTTCTTGGAGCCTTGGGGATCCTCTTGAGACTTGTTCGTGTCTCTCTTTTGCTTAGGTGGCTTCTTAGCTTTCTTCTTTCCTTTTGAATCCACCCTTGAACCTCCAGCAACCAAAGGTTCGTATTTGGAAGGTTTGATGGTGCCCATCATCACTATTTTATCTTATTCTTGTGTGAGGGATTCCATGAACTCTACAAGCTTAGGCATCTTCCAGGCTTGAGATGTCAAATTGGTGGCATGGAAGGTCGAAACAAACACTGAATAGTCAAGGCCAAGCTTTGAGAGTATGGCCAAAACTAGTTGCTCTTCCTTCTTTTCAATTCCACATTGTTTTAGCTGCAAAACAAGGGCTTTAAACTTAAAAAAGTAGAGTTGTAGGGATTCAAAGCTGCTGGGACTCAAAGAGATCAATTCATTCTCAATTTGATGTCCTCTCATCTCATCTGTCTTACCAAAAATCTCTACAAGCTTCTCCCACACTTCATTAGGTGATGTCAATCCATAAAGATGGAAGAGGAGGTCTCTGGATATGCTTAGACAAAGAAGGCCATAGGCCTCATCCCTCCTATTGTGCCATTTAATTTTCTCTGTAGCTACATTGGGCTCTGCCTCAGTTTCCATAGTCACCCTGTAGAGACTCTTCGCTCTCAATAGTATCTCCATCTCTACTTTCCATTCAAATAAATTAAATGGAGTCAATATGATCTTCTAAGATTGATCCATAGCACTGAACTGTGCCCTTCAACCGACAAAATGTGCTCCCAATCAAAATGTTGAACCTGCAATAGCAATATGGAAGGAGAGAAATCGATCTACAAGGGCTCTTGTTAACACTCTGTTTTTAACAGTTGATTTAAAGGGCTTGAAAAAAGTTCGGTAAGGGTCCCAGCCCCTCGAATTTCATGTGACCACCCTTCAACGAGGAAAGCGGCAGGTGTATTGAAGCATTAGGCATGATTAATATTCAAGGGCTGTGATTGATCGGAGGTGGATCAACGGTTATGAAATGCTTCATGTGAGCAAACTTGCATGATCAAAGCTTCTGCCCCGAATTGCGAAATGTGTTAAAGACCAGCGGCTTTCGACGATTGAGATGAAGTTTGGGGAAAATCTATGGCCTAAAGTAATTTCACAATCCATGCTTGTGGGAGTAAAACCATAATCTCAAATCGTGAAAAGGTGTAGAGGTTGCAAATATCAACGGTCGTGATCAAGAAGGAGATATATCTATGGCTACGGTTCATTTCGAAAGGCAAACTAGCACGAACGAATATCTAAGTTCCTCGCTGTGAAAAATGTCAGGGCCCACTCTAATCGACAGCTGTAGGAGGGGTCGATCTTGATCGATGGCTCAGAATGTGTCACGATCCCAAAACTTCCCACAGTGTTCAGAAGAGAAAATTTGGTGGCATGATGAATGGAACGTGGACGGTGGACGTTAAAAATTCCTTCAATCGGATGGCTGAGAAGACTCCTGAAGTACAAATCTCCCATCCAGTGTGGAAATGACAGTGGAGGGGGAGCGTTCACATGTGTAATCTGCCTCGTCCCAGATTGGTTGATTCCTCCGATGCCATTCGGAATACACCTAAGGTGGAAGTCTCGTCTAGTGGTGCCATCCCCTGGGTTGCAAGCGTGGGAGTCATTTTCATGAAGCAGGGTGGTATGAGGCTCTACACTGTCATCCTTCATTATCACACATCGCATCTCCATGATGCTTTTTTATAATTGTAAAAACATGTTGATAGTCCACTCTCTGCACTGTTAATGCCAAATGGCGACTTGTAACAGTTTTTGATTCTATAGTCTCAACATTAGGATTGTATAAAAATGCTCCCGATAGAGGGAGAAAGGAGTTAGTGAATTGGATTGGGAAAAAATCCCAGGCTGAGGCTCCCATTTGTAAAGCTTGATACCTATGTATGAATAAATTGCATTGAAATATTGTTACTCATAGCAGAGATTCCTGTGTTGTTGTTTTTCCCAATAAGTACTTTCTTTTACGTGTAAATGTGTTTCCTATTTCCACTCCATTTTGTTTATTGCTTTTCATGTCTGTAACATAGGGTATAGTGGTTTGGAATTCATACTTGTTATGCTTCAACTGCTGTTTCAAGCATTCAACAATGGTTCTTCTAAATTTGCATGGAATTCATCTCACCGGTGCTCCATGCAATGGACTGTCCCTCCTTGTCCTCTCAATCGCCCGCTAAAATATCTTGATTGGGAAATCAGCAGCTATCTTGCCTCTGTTTGCTACCTTTCATCATTCTTTCCATTTGTAATCATTTCTTGCATAGGTTTTGACTCCATTTTCCCATGGTCCCTTGCCCATGATAATCCCGCCATGCACCTTCCTCAACATACTTTGCCCCATTCAGGATCCTAGCCCCCTTATTATGCTGATTGAAAATCCTTTTGCGAAGTAGACTTTAGTGACACACAAGACTAACAACCTTATGTGGAGCTACTTTGGTGACAAATGAGAGATCCCTCTCTGACTGCGCAGGGTCAAAGGTGCAGCATAAAGTGGTTCTGTTGTTTCCCGGGAGAGGCCTCCCCTCGCTCGACCTTGGGGGCCCAAAATCCCAATGCTAACAAACTGGCGCCGTTGGAGGGGATGAGTTGAAGATCATCCCTAGGAAGAATGACAAAGATTCAAAGTATAAAGGATTTCTGTGTGCAAATAGAGATTCTTACATGTGAAAAAGGTTGTATCATTTTCCTTGGCGACTCCACTAAAAGATTCTGGAAGGTGACTCCACTGGGGAGACCGGTGGTCAGAAAGACAAATACGGGGAGAGGTCTCAAATCTTCCATGGATTTTAATGAAGGGTTTAGATCTGACTGTTGATGGTGAACAATGGTCAGACATCAAGAAGTTCATGTCTCTTTTCACCTGGCGACTCCATCTGCGAAGGATCCATTCTTGGCAGCTCCACTGTCAAACGGGGTTGCAAAGTTTGAGGAGCTGATTCAGTTTCTCCACCATCAAGATGACTTCTCGGGCTGCAAGGTATGCTCCTATGAATCTTGCTGCCATTCCTAGTTATCCCAATAAAATACCTGTAGTAAATTGGCAAACAGATCTTCCAAGATTCAATGATGAAAAGGGTGATGACGCTGCCATTCATCTATTTAGATTTCATAAGCATATACATAAGCTGAGAGTGGGATGGCATGAAGATTCTTTAAGAAACTCTTCATGTCTAGTTTAGAAGGATATGCAAGGTCTTGGTATGAGGGATTGCCAGTAGGGAGTTTATCCTCCCTTAAAGACTTTCATACCATATTTCATGAACATTTCAGAAGGCATTATCCTTCTTTGTTGTTACTTCAAGATTGTTGCACACACGATAGATAGTTCATTGAAAATGTTGAAGATGAGTGTGGTGATGATCAGTATTTGGATGAAGAGGTTTTAGATATCTTACATGAATATTCAGCTCAAAAAGAATTACAAACCAATTTCCATGATATTCAAGAAATTTCCCAGCATTTAGTATTGTCTTCCTTGACTGAAGTTGACATAGACCGAAGCTCAGATTCAACCAGTTATATCTCTCTTCCTGAAATTGATGATGATTTGCAGCATTCTTTTATTTCTTTGTGTGGCCAGGAGAGAGGTTGGGACTGCCAATCAGATCCTTCCTCATATTATTCAACTTCTGAATTTTTTTTGCAAGAAGAGGCCTCCCCTTCTCAATCAGAAAATTCCTTTTCACAACTGCAATCTCTTGAAAGTTACAATGCTTGTGTGATTGATTACACAGAAGATGATAATTCTGGAAAATATCAGTCTTGTAGTCCCTCCACATGTTCATTTTCAGAAAATGCAAGTGAAGAGAAACCAGATTTTGAGATAGTGGTTGAAGGAAGACCTCTACATGTTGATCAAATTCATATTTCACCTAAAGACTTACATGACTATATGAAGATCTCCTTGCTTGAGGAAGATGATCAGCCTAGTGATTTGAAAGGAGATGGGTGTTCTAATTTGATTTCTGAAGAATGCAATCAGCCTGTCACAATTTCTGTTATTGAAGAAAATTTCTTTGCAATCAAAGATCAAAAGTATGAAAGCCTAGTGGAAACTGAACATGTTGAAAGTGATTGTTTGCCGTTTTGTTTTCCTACATTTGAGTGGTTAAAAAGGGGACTTAAACTTTCTTATCACAAACATAAATTCGATATTGTAGATGAATGTATAAATTTTCTTGGAATGGATGATGGGCGAGAAGGGTAGTTAAGTAATCAATCCCAACCTTTAGAAAAACCAGCAATATGCAATGAAGAGTTGAATAACGAATAAGAAGATGGGGGTTCTCAAATGGATGTTTCTTTTTGTTTTTCAAATTCAGAAATCTTTTGTTAAGAAGAAATCTATTTGCTCGATCCTATTGAAAAAATGAATGATGTTTCTGCTGAAGCATATAAAGAATATGAAGTTCTGAAATCAAGAATTTTAGATGAAGTTGTGGATTTCTCGCCTGGAAATTGTCACGTGTTTTCCTTGCATGGTTCTTTTGAATATCAGTTTGATAGCATGCAAGGGAATTTACAGTTGGGACAACCTTCTCATGGTAAGCAAAAGACAGAGTTTTGTGAAGGCTATCATGTTTTTTATGATCCAGTGGTAGAGTACATGGAGAATCTTGGCAGTTGTAATGTCTGGTTATATCTCTACTATAAAGATCAATTTCTTTATTATAACTTTGTGCCATTAGGTCTTTCAGTTCTAGTTTTTGTGAAGCATGAAGAAAAAGTTGGTTTATGGGCTTAGTTGCTTGATTGGCTTCACTGGAAATCTGATTTCACTTAGTTGGACTTGTGTACAGAGTTAGGTAAAGTAGGTAGGAGAAAATAAGCTCAGTTGTTATCGAGCATTTCTTTCATTGCTATTTTCAGTTTGTTTTCATTTTCAGTTACCAGCACAGGTTTACAGTCACCACCATGATTTGCAAGAGTGGCACGAATTCGCTGAAGCAATAACATGGAGCAGAATGGAGATATCCAAGGAAGACTGAAGGTGGCCCAATGGTTTCAGCACTTGGTCTATGCAGGTTCTTTGCTACCTCGTTGGGAGGATAGCATCCCTCATGGAGCCAGTTGTTAACACTTCGTTCTTAACAGTTGATTTAAAGGGCTTGACAGAAGTTCGGTAAGGGTCCTAGCCCCTCAAATTTCATGTGACCACCCTTCAATGAGGAAAAGGTGTATTGAAGCATTGGGCATGATTCATATTCAAGGGCTATGATTGATCAGAGGTGGATCAACGGTTATGAACCGCTTCGCGTGAGAAAACTTTCACGATCAAAGCTTCTGTCCCGGATTGCGAAACGTGTTAAAGACCGGTGAATTTCGATGGTTGAGATGAATTCTAGGGTAGATCTACAGCCTAAAGTAATTTCTCAATCCATACTTGTGCGGGTAAAATCACAATCTCAAATCACGAAAAGGTGTAGAGGTCACAAAGATCAACGACCGTGATGAAGAAGGAGATAGATCTACGGCTACGGTTAATTTTGCAAGGCAAACTAGAACAGATGAATATCTGAGTTCCCCACTGCGAAAAATGACAGGACCCACTCTAATCGATGGCTACAAGAGGGGTCGATCTCGATTGACGACTCAGAATGTGTCACAATCCCAAAACTGCCCGTGGTGTTCAGAAGAGAAAAGTTGGTGACAGGATGAATGGAACGTGGACATTAAAGATTCCTTCGATCGGACGGCTGAGAAGACTCCTGAAGTACATATCTCCCATCCAGTGTGGAAATGACAGCAGAGGGGGAGCATTCACATGTGTAATCTTCCTCATTGCAGATTGGTCGATTCCTCTGACACCATTCGGAATACACCTGAGGTGGAATTATCGACCAGTGGCGCCATCGCCCGGGTTGCAAGCGTGGGAGTAATTTTCATGAAGCAGAGTGGTACGAGGATCTGCACTGTCATCCTACGTTATCACATGCCACATCTCCATGATAATTGTTTATAATTATTAAAACGTGGCGATATTCCACTCTCTGCACAGTTAATGCCAGATGGCGACTTGTAACAGTTTTTGATTCTGTAGTCTCAGCATTAGGATTGTATAAAAACGCTCCCAATAGAGGGAGAAAGGAGTTATTGAATTGGATTGGGAAACAATCTCGAGCTGAGCCTCCCATTTGTAAAGCTTGATACTTGTGTATGAATAAATTGCAGTGAAAGACTGTTACTCACAACAGAGATTCCTATGTTGTTGTTTTTCCCAATAAGTACATTCATTTACGTGTAAATGTGTTTCCTGTTTCCACTCCGTTTTGTTTATTGCTTTTCATGTCTGCAACATAGGGTATAGTGGTTCAAAATTCATACTTGTTATGCTTCGACTGCTATTTCAAGCATTCAACAATGGTTCTTCTAAAGTTGCATTGAATTCATCTCACCGATGCTCCATGCGATGGACTGTCCCTCCTTGTCCTCTCAATCGCCCAATAAAATCTCTTGATTGGGAAATCAGCATATATCTTGCCTCCATTTGCTACCTTTAGTCATTCTTTCCATTTGTAATCATTTCTTACGCAGGTTTTGACTCCATTTTCCCATGGTCCCTTGCCCCCGATAATCCCACCATGCACCTTCCTCAACATACTTTTCCCCATTCAGGATCCTAGCCCCTTGATTATGCTGATTGAAAATAATTTTGTAGAGTATACTCTGGTGACACACAAGACTGACAACCTTATGTGGAGCTACTCTAGTGAAAAACGAGAGATCCCTCTCTGACTACGCAGGGCCGGAGGCGAAGCCTAAAGTGGTTCTGCTGTTACCCAGGAGCGATCCCTTCCACAAAATTTGGTTCAATTCTGGCACTAAATGCTCTAATACCATGTGGAAATTGAACCCAAGTGATAGAACAATTGCACTCACAAAATTGCTAATCAAACATGAAAATTTACACACAAAGGAGACTAAAATTGGAGCATAACACTAACCTGTATTGAATAAGTGTAAAATAGCCAACCTTGTGAAGTCATAGGCTGTTGTAATATATAATTACATGATATATTCGAATGCATAAGGATGCCATTCGAAATAGTCAAAAGCAGGCTTACTAAATCTAGTCAAATCCCCCATAGGTGCATAAAGCAATTTCCAAATCTACCTAGAGGCTCACAAATTGGAAAATTCAAGTAGGAAAGATAATAAGTGATGGAAATACAACTCATACATGCTTTTATTAGGAGAAAAGAATGGAGGATGATGAGGGAAAAAAACAAGTCAACTACACCTAGTCTTACTTTCCCTTTTGCCATAAATCTCAATAAAGTAGGCAACTTAGTAGAAAAAGTAGATATGCACTAGGGAGAGTCTAGAATAAAGCAGACATGCTAAATATGGTTTCCAATAGGTTTCCTAAGCACTCCATGACTCAGCTTTAGCAAGTTTGACTTCAAGGACATGTGGAAGACAACTTGCATAGAGTAGAATATTGGAAACTAGGAAAATAAGACAAAAATGGATTAATTAATGTCTGAGGTAGCTAACTATGGGTTGATTATTCTAACAGATCATGCCAGTATTCTTGAGATTTTAGCTCTCATGATGATGATTCCAGTATTTCCAGTATATATTAGATATCTTCATCTACTATGGAAATATTGATCCATTGTATATTGTAAGTGGCGATGACCACACATGACACTTTTTATATCATGCCAATTCATAGCCATTGTAATCTTATGTATCTGGGATTGATCCATGTATTTGCAGTCACATGCAGAGATTGATTATTGTATTATAATGATGAGTGGTTGGTTCTTCAAACTGGGTCTTCATTACACCACTTCTGGGATGGATTTTATAATGTATTTCGGCCATCATGTTACCCCTCTCACCTCACACATTAGGGGACATATGTTATAGCTTATACTACCACACCAGGTAGATCACACATTTATGGCCTTCCCTGTCCCTCTGCAAACTCCTTAGACCCCATGGACTTATATTTTACTTTGATGTTCCAAGTTCATCCCCAAAAATTGAATGTTTATACCTATACATGACTTTTAAAGCAATACCCGCGTGTATACGCAGCTTTTGACCTCAGACCCGCGTACATCAGGATGTGTGAAAAATGAAAAATACTTTTGGATTTTTCCTTGTTTGAGTCCGAATAAATTGAATCTTGGCCTTCCAAATTCCTTAAGAACACTCAGATTCGACCCTCCATTACCTCTTTGGAGTGCTATATAAGGAACCCCTTGGATACATTGATAGAGGATAAATTGAAGAGTAAGGAAACTATAATCTATTGTTTCCTCAACTTTGCTTATACTTGAGTCTACATCCCTTTATCCCTTGGAGCACATAATGTTCTTCCCGAGTTTTCCTTTGCTTTGTGAGCTTTCTATCGAGAGATGTAGGATTGAAGTGGTGGAGACCTAGGTGGAGGACTCGGTTTCTCTTGTTAGCAGAAGTGTCGACAGATTTTGTCACTATTGTATCTCTGATTTATCAATAGAAATTTCTTTTCCTATCCAATTCATGTGCATTTTGAATATTAATTTTGAATCCATGGATGTATTTGATTTCTTATACATGAATGTCTATATATGCTAGAGTAGCTCTAACACGTTTATATATATCATGTTTTCTTTTTTTGTTGTTGTTGAGAGAAAATTATAATTGCAATTGCATTGGAAAATCTCAACAGGGGTCTAGTTCAACCGTCCGGAACAAGGTACAATTTGGTATCCCTTAGTGTTAGATTTATTTATTGCTCTTGTGTAATGGGAAAGATTGATTTCTGGTGTCAAACTATCTGTTTTGGAACCCCCAAGCCATAGGAATTTCCTCTTCGTAACACTAGGATATTTGCAAGAAATGAAAATACCACTGAAACTAGATGTGAAGCCTATGAAGCAGTGTCCGCATCTCTTGAATCTGTGATACAAGGAGAGATTCAAGGCTGAGATCGATAGAATGTTGGATGCAGGAATCATAGAACCAATTGAAAAATTAGAGTGGATCAGTCCTATGGTTGTGCAATATAAGAAGATAGGAGAGGTTCGGATTTGTGTTGACCTCAGAAAGATGAATGACGCATTCCTTTATTATCCATTTTTGACGTCGTTTACTGATGAAGTGTTGGAAGGAGTGGGTGGTCAAGAGATCTATTGGTTCATGAATGATTTTTTTTCTATCATTAGATCAATATTGTAAAAGAGGATCGGAATAAGACAACGTTTGTGACTGAATGGGATGATTTTAGTACACAACAATGCCATTTGGACTCAAGAATGCATCTATGATATTCTTTAGGATCGTAGTTGTTGTGTTCAAATATTTTGTACAAAATGCTTTAGCGGTATACATGGACAATTTGACAGTGTATGGGTTGGTAAAGGATCATTTCGAAAACTTGGGAATGATGTTGGAGCGGTGTTGAAAACATCAGATTGTGATGAATTCGAAGTAATTTATATTTTGTGCATCATTCAGGATGTTGTTGGGGCACATTGTTTGTAAAAAAGGACTGCTGATCGATCTAGAAAAGATTGCACTTATTGTCAACTTTCTGCCACCCATTAATGTAAAGAAACTTAGAGCGACATTAGGCCATATAGGATACTATCACAAGTTCATCAGAGGATATGTCGTGATAAATACACCTATGAAAAAGAAAGGGACAAGAGGGAGATCCAACGATGCACACTCTACATGAGTGGACAATGGGGTTGCAGCGATTGGAGCTTCTAGGCATCATTCATATGCCCCATTTTGGGATATTGGTGGAGGCCAATGCATGCGCAAAATATTTGTTGGCATGCTTCCATCGAGGTTACTTGTGGCTAGAATGGCCAATTCCAGTCACTATGGAATTAATATCGTAGATTATGGTGTTGTCCATGCAGGGGCCCGACACGTCCCTGTACTTTCAAGGAAAATATAATGACAAAACGTTGGCTACAAAGTTGGAAATGAAGGACGGATTGGAGTGCGACGGATGTGCATATGTCATAGATAACATTAACGATCACGCTATTCATATTGCAGCAAATATTCTGGCCAGTAAAGTGGTGCCTAAGAATCATCCTAAATAATGCACTTTAGGGGTGATTGCATGTGTTGATTTGTGCACCACGGGCATACAAATGAACTGGTTATTATTTTTGCTAAACCAGTTGACTAAAGATGCCATGTTGATGCAAGAGGGGAAGTAACCATTCACATACAGTTGGTTGTTAATCTTGATTGTGTTAGTCACGTGGATGGATCCCATGGACTACCAAGGTATGGATGTTATAGTCTCCCAAGTCTACAGGGGCACGAGGTATCAGGATATTTGACATCTTAGTGAACAAGATAAGTTTAAGGACTATGTCATCTAGTTTTGTCTGTATTCAAGTGCATTGCAAGTTGCAGTCATGCCAATTCTACAAATATCTGAAGACGCAGTAACCAAGTGCATACGATTTGTAAGATTCAAGGTCCACATGCAATACATGTGCAAGCACAATGAGCCCCAGAACAACAATGATTAGCTATGTAGTACAGGCTAGCTGATGCTGAGATGGACGCAGTAGTATTTGATTGTCCTGCGTATTGGAAAGCATCGGTGAATGCGTAGGAAGTATCAGGCGATGTGGCGGGTCCTCCACCTGATACACCAGTGGAATAGGAACCTGTACATGGCAGTGATTGAGATTTGAGAGAGGCATCATTAAGGAACCTGACATATTCATAGGAATAATAAATATATGAGGAGAGAGGGACAAAGAGAAGGAAAGAGCATGGAGAGGCTAGTGGCACAACACCAATGGAAGATGAACATTTGAACCACATCATTGCCAAAATCACATCGGGAATGACTGCAAGTGATACTAAGCTAAGGCAGCAATCGATAGAGGGATTTGCAAAGGTAAAGTCACAAATCACATCTTTAATTAATGCAATTTTTGAAAGAACGTCAAAAACAAACTTGTTGTAGAGAGTGGTTGATATCAGTACAGAGAAGCGGGCCAGGATTGTGACGATTCCTCAACGATCATTGCAAATGTAGAGTGAGGATGTTGAATCATCTTTGCAATAGTTTAAAACAATTGCGCTCGATGTAAATGAGCTATTGACGCACACCTTGGTGTGGGTGTAGAAGTTGGAAGCTCAGGAACTGATTGACCGGGAGTAGATCATGGGCAATCAACTTTTGAAATTGCAGGAACAAGAAGAGGCAGCAAAGAAATAGATTCAAAACTTGAAGAAGGAGCAAGACAAGTTAACTATGGAAAAGTAGTAGTCATGGGATGATAGAGCGTGGTTGGAAAAGGTGGTTTTTGTCACTTGTTAGGAAGTTTCGGTGATCGCAGAAGACATGGATGTCGAAACCAAAGCACAAAATATAGGAGATGTGATTTCAGGATTCAAGCATGACCTTGAATACTTGGAGGCATTGGTGAACCTAGGAACACCTCTAGATAAAGTTGTGGAATGAAAAGGGGCGATTGAAGATGTTGCAGCGTGGCTTGAGGAGGTCGCGAAAGAGGCCAAGCTAATTATGGATGCCACCACAAAAATTTGGGGTAGTGTGGTTTAGGATGACCAGTTATAACAACTAAACACACAACTAAGGGAAGTGGAAGCATAGTTGGTTGTGCTATGGACATCGCTTAAAGAAATGCCCCTTGTTGTACAAGTCACAAAGGTGGCATAGTTTAAGGATTTGCAGTAGCGTGTCACGAAAGCACGAGACCATCAGTAGAAATGCACAACTCAGCTTGAAGAATTTCTTGATATTGGTGAGTAGTTGTTGCTAAAGGAAGTTTCTTCACTTCAAGTGATGCAAGTAAAATGCAAAGAAGTGACGGTGAATATTGTTGAACAACCTCTTGAAAAGGATGTCGTAGATTGCACAGATATTGATGACAAGATGAAGGAGTAGGTAGAAGAAGTCCAACAACAATACAAGAAATTCAAGATCAAAATCAATGGCTACACTATTTCGAGTTGATGTAGCTCAAGGGCGAGCCAAAAAATTGTGTTGAGGGCATGTTGGTAGATGGTTTTGATGGATCTAAGCTGCACAACACCAAGGGTGATGCGTAAGGTCGAAGATGATGTGCAAGGTGGGAAACTCGACACATATTCATGTTGGTCGTAATTTTGTAGAAATTGGTCATTATTTTGTAGTTTTTGGCCCAAATTAGTTTGGAAGTTGGTATAAGTGGACTATTTTGTAAAGGTGCAATCATATTCATAGAGACAATATTGTAATGTTGATGGAACTTTTGTCAAATATTGGAGAGCATATTTTGATCAATGAATGAAAGGATGAATGTAATGATCTTATGCTGAATTGTGCTCTGCAAAAGACTGTTGTATGTTTGTCACAACTGTGGAGATGTTTTTGAGAATATGTTTTGATGCAAAAGTAATATGATATGATGTATTTTTTATGGAAACAATGTGCTTTTATGTCATCCTATTTTCATGTTTTCCCTGTGATGCGATGTGAGTGAATTGATACCGCAATGTGATGGTTCTGTCTGAATAATGTGATATTTTTTCGTTTTAAAGCATGTTATGGTGATCGATCTGTTTATGAGTAATTATCTTGCTATGATCTGAATATATATAGGTGATTTGATGATTGATGGTATGGATCTATGATAATAAACCCATGTCTAGATATCTAAAGTAATGTTGCAATAGTATCTAGTAGATGCACAAAACATCCTTCTTACTGCGAAAATGTGGTTTCGATAGTTATCCATTGAACATCTAGGGTGAGACCTCATCTGCTCCGCAGGTGTTGCTAGATAGTTTCTGACAAGGAAAAACCTATCTCGGTTAGTGCTCAAGGAGATCGTTGAGTTAGGGGTGTCGACATAGAGTGAACCCCTATCGACGGATCTGTGTCAACAAATACTAATGATTATGAGAGATGCCATGCATTGATGGTTGGATTTTCAAAATCTCAAGACCTCCACATTGATTCTGGAGCCTCCAACTACATAGTTTCCTCCAAAGAGTCATTTTATTCATTAAATCTAACTGATGGCCCAAGTATTCAAATGGGATATGATACTCATATCCAAGCTAAAGGGAAGGGTACAATACAATCAGAACATGGAATATTAAAAAATGTTCTATATGTACCGTCTTTATAAACAATTTTTTATATGTTTACCAGATGACACACATTGGTTCGCCAAAGAGAGTTGTTTTTGGACCTGACACAGTTGATATATTAAATATCTCTACTGGGAAACTAATAGCTAAAGGTGTTGCAAACCATACTCCCAAGGCATATGAGTTCTCACACATTTTTCCATTCTCAGTTCCATTACAAGATCTAAATCTAGTTAAAAGGGAAGGTAAATATATTCTACCTAAACCATTTGCACATATTAATGTTTATTATGGTGATTAAAATATAGAATTTGAAGATGAGGATGAAGTTGAATCAGATCATAATATTGAGGATTAAGTTCAAACATATCCAGTCCCTACTCCCAATCCTAGGCCTAAATGGACTCATAAAGTCATTGAGATGGGAACATGGATGGAGATCCATCTGACAAAAGGAGAACTAGATCTCAGTTTCAATATGGGAACCTTGTGATATGTCATACATATCCACTTCACCTAGATAGGTTTTATATTCTCCCAGAGAGGTGCTACATGATGGTGAGTTCTTATACACAATTCTACAAATTGGATTTCCATGATCCACCAAGGCCGGAGAATATGAGTCACTACAGAACAATCATGAAACGTTGGATCATGTATCTCTTCCTCCAAAGAGAAGACAAAAAATTTTCTTTATACATGGAACAAACTAAGTTCTACACTGATGATTCTTTGTAATGTCCCTTTTTTAAATTTTTACTAAAATGCACAATTTTCCAATTTTTCACAATTTTTGCTCTTTACTAGTCTTAGTGTCTTGGTCTCCAAATTGGCCCAATTGCTCCCAAATATTTAGAGAAGGTGTATGAATGATATAATAAATTAATTATTATGTTCAGGGATATATTATGGCTCTCCAATAACTTCTACAAGTTTGTACTAAATTTTGAACAAGATAGATGATTTTATTAGCAATTTTGGGACCCAGGTGGAGGACTCAGTTTCTCTTGTTAGCAGAAGTGTCGATAGAGTTTGTCACTATTGTATCTCTGATTTATTAATAGAAATGTCTTTTCCTATCCAATTCATGTTCATTTTGAATATGAATTTTGAATCCATGGATGTATTTTATTTCTTATACATGATTGTCTATATATGCTAGAGTAGTGCTAACACATTTATATATATAATGTTTTCTTTGTTTGTTGTTGTTGAGAGAAAATTATAATTGTAATTGCATTGGAAAATATCAATAGGGGTCTACTTCAATTGTCTGGAACAAGGTACAATTTGGTATCCCTTAGTGTTAGATTTATTTACTGCTCTTGTGTAATGCGAAAGATTGATTTCTGGTGTCATACTGTCTATTTTGGTACCCCCAAGCCATAGGAATTTCCTCTCCGTAACACTAGGAGATTTGCAAGAAATGAAAATACCACTGAAACCAAATTTGAACCCTATGAAGCAGCGTCCGTATCTCTTGAATATGTGATACAAGGAGACATTCAAGGCTGAGATCGATAGAATGTTGGATGCGGGAATCATAGAACCAGTTGAAAAATCAGAGTGGATCAATCCTATGGTTGTGCAATATAAGAAGACAGGAGAGGCTCAGATTTGTGTTGACCTCAGAAAGATGATTGATGCATTCCTTCATTATCTGTTTTCGACGTCGTTTACTGATGAAGTGCTGGAAGGAGTGGGTGGTCAAGAGTTATATTGGTTCATGAATGGATTTTTTTCTATCATCAGATCGATGTTGTATTAGAGGATCAAAATAAGACAACGTTTGTGACTGAATGGAATGATTTCAATACACAACGATGCCATTTGGACTCAAGAATGCATCTGCAATATTCTTTAGGATCGTAGTTGTTGCGTTCAAATATTTTATACAAAATGTTTTAGTGGTATACATGGACAATTGGACGGTGTATGGGTTGGTAAAGGATCATTTGGAAAACTTGGGAATGATGTTGGATCAGTGTTGACAACATTAGATTGAGATGAATTCAAAGAAATTTATATTTTGTGCATCATTCAGGATGTTGTTGGGGCACATTGTTTGTAAAAAATGACTGTTGATTGATCTAGCAAGGATTGCACTTATTGTCAACTTTCTGCCACCCATGAATGCAAAGAAACTTAGAGCGACATTAGGCCATATAGGATACTATCATAAGTTCATCAGAGGATATGTCATGATAAATATACCTATGGAGAAGTTGCTCAAGAAATATGCGTAGTTTGAATCAGGACACAAGTGTCAGGAATGTTTCAACACTTTAAAGATGAAGATGTCTACCAATATTGGATTTTTTGGATTGGATGAAGGAGTTCCATGTTCATGTTGATGCATCATCAATCACGTTGGGAGTGTTGTTGGTGAAACTCGGAGAAGGAGATATTGACCATCCAATTCATTTTTCCAGTAGGAAGCTTTCATCTGCAGAGAATAATTATACCAAGATGAAGAGAGAATGATTAGCGATGGTCTATGCATTGCAAAAATTCTGACACTATCTCTTCAGAGGTCATCTAAATATGTTCATCCACCACTCTACATTGAGATACCTGGTGAATAAGCCTATGTTGGGGGGGCAATATGTCATTGGCTACTCCTCTTCCAACAATTTAATTTCGAGATAATTGTGAATCCAACTCACTTGAATGAGGGACCTGACCATTTGTCATGAATCGAGATAGGTGAAGAATCGACGAACATTAAGGACGTACTACCTGATGCACAACTATTCAGGATTGGGATTGTTGATGACTACTATGAGAAAAGAGTTCAGTTTCTTGTGACAGGAACAACACCAGAGGGGTTTACTACAAATCAGAAGAAGTAGTTGGTCATTCGGGCCGTGGATATTTATTTTATTGTTGTATAACTCTATAATATGGGACTTGATGAGATCTTACCATGATGTTCCATACCACATGAGAAGGAAAAGGTATTGGTAGAATCACATGCAGTAGTTGTAGGTGGGCACTACATAGGTTGTGCAACCACTAGGAAGGTACTCTATGCAGAACTCTCATGGAAAAATCTTAATGGCGATGTGACAGACTATGCGAGGACTTGTGATGTTTTCCAAAGACCCGAGAAGCCATCACGAAGGGATGAGATGTTGTTGGTACCTCAAGTAACGTTGCAACCATTTTATAAATGGGAAGTGGATTTTGTGGGACCAATCAACCCACCAGGAAAGAGATCTATTGTGTGATATATCATCACAGGGACAAATTATAAGACAAGGTGGGAAGAAGCTGCACCAGTGATAGATTGCACTGTTGCACCTGCAACAAGGTTTCTTTTTTATAATGTTGTCACTTGATTTGGTTAACCAAATATATTGATGAGTGATTAGGGGAGTCACATCATTAATCACACCATTAGTGCACTGACAGAAGAGTTCTAGACATCACCCCTTATTATCCGCAAGCTAATGGGATAGTTGAAGCATTCAATAAGGTGTTGGAGCATGTGCTCACAAAGGTCAGCAACGCAAACTGTGATGATTGGGATTTGAATATTCTAGCAGTATTATGGGATTATCACACTACTTGCAAAAGGTTGACAGGGAAGACACCATTTAAGGTGGTATACAGGCAGGAGGCAATCATGCCAATGAAATATATTGTTCCAAGTTTGCGCATCACAACAACGATATGGATGGATGATGAAGGAGCTCTGGAAGAAAACCTAACTCAGTTGGTGCAGCTAGAGGAAGACTGGTTTGTCATAGGATTTCATCATCATGTTGAGAAGGATTGACATAAAGAATGGCATGATTGAAAGATCAAGAACAAGCACTTTCATCAAGGAGACTTGGTGTTTCTATATGACAGTAAGTTTGCGAAACATCCAAGTAAGTTGAAAATGCATTAGTTGGATCCCTATGTTATCAATTTCATTACCAAGGGAGGTGCGGTACATTTGTAACAGTGATATTGTATGATGTTTCCTAAGCTAGTGAGCGGAAGCTAACTCAAGCCTTACAAAGAGGGCCCGATGCAATGCGATGCTTGACGCATTGCAAGGAAAAAAATATTTTTTTTGTTTTTGTATGAAGTGGTAATGAGGAGGTTGGTGCACTAGAAACAAGTAGCAGCGCAAGCAGAAGTGCTAAGGTCGTAGTTAGGAAGAAGTGTGGGGATGTCTGCAGAGCCGCAATAGAGTCAAATCGGTAGTTAATGCAACAGTTAAACTAGTTAAGTTACATCAATATTTGAACAGGACATGCATTAATGGTGGATCCGATCGTTGGATCAGAAGGATCGATAATGAATTCTGGTGGTGAATGATGAATTTGGTCATGATGATTAGGAAATATTTCACATGGTCAATCCCGATCCATAAGAATTGGCAGGAACGACTTGAAGTCACCATTGTGACGATTGAGTTGCATATTTGAGTAAGGTTGACTTGTAGAGTTGAGTTGACTTGTAGAGTTGAATTAGGTTGAGTTGCAAAGTTGAGTAAGGTTGAGTTGCATAGTTCAGTAAGATTGAAGGGAATGGTCACGTGTTTATTGAGAAATTGAGAGAAATGCCGAGGAAACCAACACCACAAGATATATAGAGTGAGAGTATTTAGGATTCACTAGTCATCGATGTCCCTATTGAAGAAGAAGTGGATAGCATGCTGGTCAAATCATCTCTAGTCATACAAAAGAAAATGGGGGCCAACCAAGTCACCAACGCAGAAGAAGAGGAGCATCAAGGCCTCATAACGAGCGACAACAAAATCCAAAGAATAGGTGGGTCCATTAGCAACGGGAGATGAGGGCTGCACAGTTAGGAAATGGGTGACTATAGCAGAAATCCTTGTCTTTGTTCCATAATGCAAGTCAGGTGCAAAGTAACGAAAGTCGACAAAGAACCAGAATTACCCCATAAAGATGTCAGCCTTGCTGAAGGGGATGAAATGCGCTTTTGACATTGCTCCCTTCCTGGTAAAAATGAAGTATGAAGACCATGATTCACTACCATACATTGAGTGTACCACTGACCCCTTTGAAAAAAGAAAGGCACAACAGGGAGATCCAACAGTGCACACTCTGCATGAGTGGACGATGGGGTTGCAATGATTGAAGCTTCTAGGCCTCATTCATATGCCCCATTTTGGGATATTGGTGGAGGCCAATGCATGCACAAAATATTTATTGGCATGCTTCCATCAAGGTTACTTGTGGCTAGACCATCCAATTCCAGTCACTATGGAATTAATATCGTAGAGTATGAGGTTGTCCATGCAGGGGCCTGACACGTCCCTGTACTTTCAAGGAAAATATAATGACAAAAGGTTGGCTACAAAGTTGGAAATGAAGTATGGATTGGAGCGTGATGGACATGCATATGTCATAGATAACATTAACGATTAGGCTGTTCATATTGCAGCAAATATTCTAGCCAGCAAAGTGGTGCCTAAGAATCATCATAATCAATGCACTTTCAGGGTGATTGCATGTGTTGATTTGTGCACCATGGGTGTACAAATGAACTGGTTATTATTTTTGCTGAACCAGTTGACTAGAGATGCCATGTTTATGCAAGAGGGGAAGCAACCATTCACATACAGTTGGTTGTTAATATTGATTGTGTTAGTCACGTGGATGGATACCATGGACTACCAAGGTATGGATTTGCAGTCTCCCAAGTCTGCAGGGGCATGAGGTATCAGGACCTTTGACATCTTAGTTAACAAGATAATTTGAAGGACTATGCCATCCAGTTTTGGTTGTATTCAAGTGCATTGCAAGTTGCAGTCATGCCAATTCTGCGGATATCTGAAGACGCGGTAACCAAGTGCATACGATTTGTGAGATTCACCATAGGTCCACATACAATACATGTGCAAGCACAACGAGACCCAGAACAACAATGGTCAGCTATGTAGTACAAGCTAACTGATGCTGAGATGGACACAGTAGTAGGCAATGTGGCAGGTCCTCCACCTAATACACCAGTGGAATAGGAACCTTTACATGAAAGTGATCGAGATTCGAGAGAGACACCATTGAGAAACATGACATATTCATAAGAATAACAAAAATATGAGGAGACCAGGACAAAGAGAAGGAAAGAGCACGGAGAGGCCAGTGGCACAACACCAATGGCAGATGAACATGTGAACCACATCATTGCCAAAATCACATCGGGAATGACTGCAAGTGATACTAAGCTAAGGTTGCAGTCAACAGAGGGATTTGCAAAGGTAAAGTCACAAATCCAATCTTTAATTAATGCAATTTTTGAAAGAACGTCGGAAACAAACTTGTTATAGAGAATGGTTCAGATCAGTACAGAGAAGCAGGCCAGGATTATGTCGATTCCTCAATGATCATTGGAAATGCAGAGTGAGGATGTTGAATAATCTTTGTAGTAGTTTAAAACAATTGTGCTCGATGTAAATGAGCTATTGACACACACCTTGGTGTGGATGTAGAAGTTGGAAGCTCAGGAACTGATTGACCAGGAATAGATTGTGGGCGATCACCTTTTGAAATTGCAGGAGCAAGAAGAGGCAGCAAAGAAATAGATTCAAAACTTGAAGAAGGAGTAAGACTGGTTAACTATGGAAAAGTAGTAGTCATGGGATGATAGAGCATGGTTGGAAAAGGTGGTTTTTGTCACTTGTTAGGAAGTTTCAGTTATCGCAGAAGACATGGATGTCGAAACCAAAGCACAAAATATAGGAGATGTGATTTCAAGATTCAAGCGTGACCTTGAATACTTGAAGGCATTGGTGAAACTAGGCACACCTCTAGAGAAAGTTGTGGAATGAAAAGGGGTGATTGAAGATGTTGCAACGTGGCTTGAGGCGGTAGAGAAAGAGGTCAAGCTAATTATAGATGCCACCACAAAAATTTGGGGTAGTGTGGTTTAGGATGACCAGTTAGAACAACTAAACACACAACTAAGGGAAGTGGAAGCACAGTTGGTTGTGCTACGGACATCGCTTAAAGAAATGCCCCTTGTACAAGTCACAAAGGTGGCATAGTTTAAGGAGTTGTAGTAGCATGTCACAAAAGCACGAGACAATCATCAGCAATGCACAACTCAGCTTGAAGAATTTCACGATATTGGTGAGCAATAATCACTAAAGGAAGTTGCTTCACTTCAAGTGATGCAAGTAAAATGCGAAGAAGTGATGGTGAAGATTGTTGAACAACCCCTTGAAAAGGATGTCATAGAATGCACAGATATTGGCGACAAGATGAAGGAGTAGGTAGAATAATTCCAACAATAATACGAGGAATTCAAGATCAAAATCAATGGCTACACTATTTTGAGTTGACGTGGCTCAAGGGAGAGCCACAAAATTGTGTTAAGGGAATGTTGGTAGGTGGTTTTGATTGATATAAGCTGTGCAACACCAAGGGTGATGCGTAAGGTCAAAGATGATGTGCAAGGTGAAAGATGGCGTGTAAGGCGGGAAATTCGACAAATATTCATCTTGGTCATAATTTTGTAGAAATTGGTCATAATTTTGTAGAAATTGGTCATTATTTTGTAGTTTTTTGCCCAAATTAGTTTGGAAGTTGGTATAAGTGGACCATTTTGTAAAGGCACAATCCTATTCATAGAGACAAGATTGTAATGTTGATGGAAATTTTGGCGAATATTGGAGAGGATATTTTGATCAATGAATGAAAGGATGAATGTAATGATCTTATGTTGAATTGTGCTTTGTGAAAGACTGTTGTTTGTTTGTTGCAACTGTGAAGATGTTTTTGAGAATATTTTTTGATGCGAAAGTAATATGATATGATGGATTTTTTAGGGAAACAATGTGCGTTTATGTCTTCCTATTTTCATGTTTTCCCTATGATGCGATGTGAGTGAATTGATACCGCAATGTGATGGTTCTGTCTGAATAATGTGATGTTTTTTTGTTTTAAAGCATGTTATGGTGATCGATCTGTTTATGAGTAATTTTCTTGCTACAATCTGAATATATATAGGTGATTTGATGATTGATGGCATGGATCTGTGATAATAAACCCGTGTCTAGATATCTAAAGTAATGTTGCGATAGTAGACAGTAGATACACAAAACATCCTTCTTACTGTGAAAATTTGGTTTCGATAGTCCTCCATTGAACATCTAGGGTGAGACTTTATCTGCTTCGTAGGTGTTGCTAGACAGTTTTTGACAAGGAAAAACCTATCTCGGTCAGTGCTCAGGGAGATCGTTGAGTTAGGGGTGTCGACATAGAGTGAACCCCTATCGATAGATCTGTGTCAACAAATACAAATGATTATCAGAGATGCTGTGCGCTGATGGTTGAATTTTCAAAATCTCAAGACCTCCACATTGATTATGGAGCCTCCAACTACATAGAGTCCTCCAAAGAGTCATTTTATTCATTAAATCTCACTAATGGCCCAAGTATTCAAATGGGATATGATACTCATATCCAAGCTGAAGGGAAGGGTACAATACAATCAGAACATGGAATATTAAAAAATGTTCTATATGTACCTTCTTTATAAACAATTTTTTATATGTTTACCAGATGACAAACATTGGTTCGCCAAAGAGAGTTGTTTTTGGACCTGACATAGTTGAGATATTAAATATCTCTACCAAGAAAATGATAGTTAAAGGTGTTGCAAACCATACTTCCAAGGCATATGAGTTCTCACACTTTTTTCCATTTTCAGTTCCATTACAAGATCTAAATCTAGTTAAAAGGGAAGGTAAATATATTCTACCTAAACCATTAGCACATATTAATGTTTATTATGGTGATTAAAATATAGAATTTGAAGATGAGGATGAAGTTGAATCAGATCATGATATTGAGGATTAAGTTCAAACATATCTAGTCCCTACTCCCAATCCTAGGCCTAAATGGACTCATAAAGTCATTGAGATGGGAACATGGATGGAGATCCATCTGACAAAAGGAGAACTAGATCTCAATTTCAAGATGAGAACCTTGTGATATGTCATACATATCCACTTCACCTAGATAGGTGCCATATTATCCCAGTGAGGTGCTACATGATGGTGAGTTCTTATACACATTTCTACAAATTGGATTTCCATGATCCACCAAGGCCGGAAGCCATGAATGAGGAATATGAGTCACTACAGAACAATCATGAAATGTTGGATCATGTATCTCTCCCTCCAAAGAGAACAGAAAAAAGTTCCTTTATACATGGAACAAACTAAGTGCTACACTGATGATTCTTTGTAATGTCCCTTTTTTAAATTTTTACTAAAATGCACAATTTTTGCTCTTTACTAGTCTTAGTGTCTTGGTCTCCAAATTGGCCCAATTGCTCCCAAATATTTAGAGAAGGTGTATGAATGATATAATAAATTAATTATTATGTTCAGGGATATATTATGGCTTCCAATCACTTCCGAAAGTTTGTACTAAATTCTGAACAAGATAGATGATTTTATTAGCAATTTTGGGGCTCAAATCCCCCCCGGGTAATTGCTAGAATGGCCTCCCAAATCTACATATACCCACTCAAATTATCAAATTGAGTCAAGGTATTTGTATATTACATCAAAAGGGACTCATATTCTGAACCAATTGAATTCCCATGGTTATTATCACTTCCTTCAATCACATATATAAAAACTAGTTTTGAACCCTTGGGGAAATGAGATACAATTTAATCCAATGGTTATGGAATTTGACCCAATGGAAAAAAAATATGAGTTAATGAATATGAAAAATCCAATAGGATTCATTTACATTCCATTCATGCATGAATAATCAATATTTTACATAGCCATTCAAATCTACCAATATTATAAGAGTTTGCAACAAAGAAATGGAAAATGGCATTGTTTCTTTATCACTGATCAATAATACATAAAATAACTTGGCCTTTAGACCTGATAACTTTATGAAAAGAGAGAGAAAAATATTTAAATCAGAATACAAAATTCTGGAGCAGGAGGATCTCCCTCAAAAAGATAAATGGCTCACCAAGTGCGCCTCACTCCACTGGGCTGAAATATGGTGAAAGAATGTGGGATGGGAGGGGGAATGAGCTGAATCTTGAAGTGTACACAAGTTTCTGTAGCTGAAAATTTATATTATAACTCCATTTAAGATCCTTTAAATACCTGAGTGGCCTCTCCAATCACCAATTAGGATGGGAGTCTTTCACCCTCGAAATTGGCTCAAGCATGAACTAGTCACTCACTAGCTCTCTCTCTTCACAACAAAAAATTTCACAACATATCAAAAATATCCTTCTCGTGGATGCTCCCTATATTATATAAACATAAATGGTCTCTTCATATTTCAAATACATCCATAAATTAAATCCAATTAGAATTGGTGTGGCTGCTCATGCTATGCCATGTGGTCTCTCTCTTCACCTTCCATCTTCTCCCAAATTTAGTAGGAACCCATTGGGCTTCTCCAAATCACATGAGAGCTCTATTATATGCTCTATTTCGACATGATATGTCATATATGTCAGATTTCATCCTTCATATATGACTTGTGTCATAAATTTCATATAATCTCCATCATTTGTGTCATAGATGTCATAAGTGTAAGGGGAATCTAGCCAAGTGTCCATGAAACTCCCCATTTGGATCTTCCTTGCTCAAATTAGACCTATTAAGTATATGTACAAGTATATTTACCTTATAATCCATCCAAATAATTAGGATTTCCATATAGTTGAGATTGCAAGAGGTGGATACCATTTAACATAGGAACTGTAGCTTGAATGGGCCCCATAGCCTCCATATGTCTCCGTTTTTCCTAGCCATTTCATTATTCACTTGCATTCATTTAATTGGCCTTATTAAATAAATAAAAAATTCCTTCTAATGTCTAAACATCATTTATGAGCTCCCTTATTAACTTCCCAATGTTTCCACCCAACCTAGGGAACTAGTAGGATTGATGGAATTTTCCCACTATGCAATTATTTTAAAATGGGGACATTACAATCCTCCCCACCCAATATTTCTTGTCCTCAAGAAATTTCAGATTTGGATACTGAAAAAAATTCTCCTCTTCCAATGTGGCATCTTCACTCTGTAGATTCTTCCATTGCACCAAGTATTCCTTGATTGTCCTGCTCCTCAATATTCTCTCCCTTGTCTTCAAAACTTTTCTGGAATAAGTGTGAGTTGTCCTTAATCATCTAAATGAGGGAGTGTATCTGAAATGATAATTTTATGACCAATATCTTTCTTGAGACAAGAAACATGAAATACATTATGAATTTTACTCCCTTCCGGAAGTTCCGACTCATATGCTACTTCTCCAACTTTTTGGATCACCTTGTAGGGCCCATAGTATCTTGTCTTTAACTTTTATGCTCCATTGTTTTTGAGATATTATTTTTTGTATGGATGCAACCTAAAATACACTAAATCATTGACCTGGAAATTCCTTTCCTCTATGTGTTTATCTGCATATTGTTTTTGTTGATTTTGGGCAACCTGCAAATTGTCTTTTAAAAGCTTTAAACTTTCTTGGATTTCTTCCTCCGAATCTGTAGATTTTGGAGCTCTAATATCACCAAATACCATATCATAAAATTCAATTTCATCATAACCATATAATTCTCTGAAAGGAGACATTCCTATTGACATGTGAAAGGTGGTGATGTAGCAAAACTCACCCAAATGTAGCCATTTTGTCCAAGCTTTCTATTGTTCTCCCACATAGTTTCGAGGGTACCCTTCCAAACATTTTTTCAGCCTCTCCGTTTCTCCATAAGTTTGGGGATGGTAGCTTGTACTTGGATTCAAATTAGTGCCCACCGATCTGAAAATTTCTTGCCAAAAAGCACTCATGAATCTACCATCTCTATCACTCACAATGCTCTTGGGGAGCCCATGCAATCTGAAGATTTCTCCAAAAAAAAGGTCAGCCACTTGTACAGACCTAAAAGGGGATGTAAAATAAAATAAATGATAAAACTTAGTCAATATATCCACTACCACATATATGCAATCCTTCCCCAAATATTTTTGCAAACCGATGATGAAATCCATTGATATACTGTCCCATTTTTGCTCTCGAATGGGAAAAGGTTGTAGTAACCTAGCTGGATATGTGAGTTCTGATTTGTTTCATTGACATACCTTACATATATTAACATGATTTTGAGCATATTCCTTCATCCCCTTTGAATATAACCTTTTCCTTAGTTTCCTATAGGTTTTGAATATCCCCAAATGACCTGCTAATGGGAAATCATGTGCTTCCTGCAAAACTTTGTGCTTGAGATCTGAATCTCGAACCAAATAAATTCTTCCCTTATAGTATATCATCCTCTCCAAAATTATTTATTTATCATCTCCCATGATACCATATAATAAATCACAAGCAAACTTATCTTTGTCATATTCAACTAGTAGCATGTCCTTCCAAATTTTAGCAATGGCCATGAGAAAAAATGAAGGTTTTCAAGATAATTCATCTACTACAATGTTATTCTTTCCTTTCACATATTAAATATAAAAATAATTATATTGGATATTTCTTACCCACTTTTGTTTCCTTTCATTTAGATCCTTTTGGGCGAGGAAGTGTCTTAGACTATTGTGGTCTGTTTTCACCACAAACTTGTTGCCTACCAAATATTGTTGGAATTTGGCCAAGGCATGCATGATGGACAACATATATTTGTCATATATGGAGTAAATATTTTCATGAGGCTGAAAATTTATTGTCTCAAAGGCTATACGGTGTTGGCCTTGCTTTAGAATAGCCCCTACTCCTCCACCTGAGGCATCACATTCAACAACAAAGGCTTAGAAAAATCAGGTAATGCTAGTATGGGACAACTACTCATTACCTATTTCATAATTTGGAAGGCCTTTTCAGCCTCATATCTGAAATTCTTGGGATTTATATAAGGTGGTATCTGAATGGGTGAAGTAACCTCCTCCAAAACAATATTATGCTCAACCCCCCTATCAGGTGATCTACCATGTGGAAGATCTCTGAAAAACTTTTTCATATTTGTGCAGAAGTGTCTCTATCTCTTTTGGGTGTTTAAAACCTCTTATTTTTGTCTTGGGAGAGGTGAAATAACATTCAGCATTCCATTCTACATCACCATGCATCAATATAGATCTCATACGTTTGCAATTTACTACCTGTTTTAGGTAAGTGTGTTGCCCTCTCACAACCCTTAGTGCACCTGTTGAATCTTGAAATTTCATTTCTTTAGATTTTGTCTCATATGTCTCCTCCTGATATGAAATTTTGACTTCTTCATCCATACCCCCCTCATACTCATCATTATCAGAAAATACTTCTATGCATTGAGCTTTTCCTTTAGCACACTTATGCCCCGGTGTCCATGGTTGGAAGCGTGTAAAACACAATCTTTTCCTTCAAAGTTCATCCCTTTTTTGTCCTTCTTTATTATTATTTTCATATGTATCTCTTTTCCAACTCTTATCAAGTGCATCATTTTTCCAAGGATTTCTTTCAAATATGGAGTTAGGCTTGGGAGGAAATCTTGTTCCAGGGAGCACATTTTGAAGGTCTCTAGTCAAGCTCATTGCATCATTTAAGTTAGTAGGCTTGTGGGATTTGACCAAACCTTTTAATGGCTCTACCAAAACTTGAGTAAACAACAATACTAACCTTTCCATATATACATAATCCACCTTAACTGGTAATGTTTGTAATTCCAACATATACTCAATAGGAGTCCATACCTGCTTCAATTGTGCTAGTTCTCTGAAAGACGGTTCTAGATATTTTTGCTCAAACATTTCTAATACCCTGTCAAAAAATTCCCCATATGTTCTGACCTGATCATGACCCGATTTTTTCATTCCATGGAACCACCATTCATTGGCATCTCCCTCCAAGTGCAAAATAGCCATTTTTAAAGCATCTTCTTCCACCATTGGATTCAGCTGGAAATACACATCCAATTTCTACACCCAAGTGTTAGAAAAGCTTCAAGATGAACCCTAAAAAGTAGGAAGTGGCACTTTACCTATGGCACAATTCAATTATTTATTTTGGTACAGAGTCTTATTTCCCTCCTTTTTGAATTCGTTTTCCATAGTGAAGTAATGTTCAAATGTTATACTCCTCCTACATTCTTCATCCAATTTAGCCCAATCTTTTGTTATTGTATCACTTTCAAATTGAATGTTAGTATCTTATTTGGGAGTAAGAAATTTAGGTGCAGTAGGCCTTGGTGTGCTATGTAATTCATGGATTATATTATGAGGTATTGTTTTTTAGAAAATTTCCTCACCCATTGTCTTCTTTTATGCTAATTTTGAACTACCACTATCTCTCATTATCCCTTTTCTCCCATTTGAATGGCCATCAATTCGAATCCTTTTGTTATATGTTGGGACATGGCTACTATATTTTGGTTCATTTCTTCAAACAAAGGTATTATAATTTGGAGATACTACATTTTCTCCTTAGTGTGGTCTTCTCCCTCATGAGCCATAGTTTTAGTCCAAGGTGCCCTTTTTTCCCAATTCTTCTTATACAAGCTGAGCACCTTCCAATTCAGATTCTAAGGATGATGGTTTATTACTTTGAATCCTATTTAAAACCATAAGGTTCCAATACAATTCTCTTATACCACTTTTAATGTCCCTTTTTAAAAATTTTACTAAAATGCCCAATTTTCCAATTTTTCACAATTTTTTCTCTTGACTAGTCTTAGTGGGTCTCCAAATTGGCCAAATTTCTCCCAAATATTCAGAGAATGTGTATGAATAATATAATAGTTAATTATTATTTTCAGTGATTTATTATGTCCCTCCCATCACTTCTACAAGTTTGTACTAAATTATGAACAAGATAGATGATTTTATTACCAATTTTGGGGCTCAAATCCCCCCGGGGTAATTGTCGGAATGGCCTCCCAAATGTACAGAAAACCACTCTAATTATAAAATTGAGGCAGGGTATGTGTATATGAAATATAAATGGACTCATATTATTAACTAATTTAACTCCCATGGTTATTATCACTTCCTTCAATCAGATATATAAAAACTAGTTTTGAACCCTTGGGGAAATGAGATGCAATTTAATCCAATGGTTATGGAATTCGACCCAATGGACACAAAATATCAGATAATTAATATTAAAACTAAAATATTCTTCATTTAAATTCCATTCATGTATGAATAATCAATAGTTTACACAGCCATTCAAATCTACCAATATTATAAGAGTTTGCAACAAAGAAGTGGGAAATGGCATTGTTTCTTTATTACTGGTCAATAATACATAAAATATCTTGGAATTTAGACCTCATAAATTTATGGAAAGAGATATCAGATTATCTACATCAGAATAAAAAAATATGGATTAATAGGAGCTCCCTCAAAAACATAAATGGCTCACCAAGTGTGCCTCACTCCACCGGGCTGAATAATGGTGAAATAATGTGAGATGGGAGGGGGAAGGAGCTGAATATTGAAGTGTACACGATATTATGTATCTGCACCTGTATATTATAACCCAATTTAATCTCCTTTAATTACCTTATTGGAATCTTTAATCACCAATTAGGATGGGAATCTTTCACCCTCGAAATTGGCTCAAGCATGAACTAGTCACTCACTAGCTCTCTCTCTCTTCACAACAACAAAATTCATAACTAATCAAAAATATCCTTCTCATGGATTCTCCCTGTATTTTATAAACATTAATGGTCTCCTAATATTCAAAATACATCCAAAAACCAAATACAAGCCGAATTGGTGTGGTTGCTCATGCTATGCCATGTGGCCTCTCTCTTCACCTTCCATCTTCTCCCAAATTGAGTAGGAACCCTTTGGGATTCTCCAAATCACAAAAGAGATCTATTGGATGATCTATTTTGACCTGATATGTCATATATGTAATATTTCAGCCTTAATATCTGAATTGTGCCATAACTATCACAGAATATCCATCATTGGTGTCATAGATGTCATAAGTGTAAGGGGAATCTAGCCAAGTGTCCATGAAACTCCGCATTTGGCTATTCCTTACTCATGTAAGTTACACTTCATCCAAAAATAGACCTATGAAGTATATGTACAAGTATATTGACCTTATAATCCATCCAAAACATTAGGCTTTCCATATATTTGAGATTACAAGAGGTGGATTCCATTTAATATAGGAATTCTAGCTTGAATGGGCCCCATAGTCTCCATATGTCTCCATTTTTCCTAGCCATTTCATTATTATCTTGCATTAATTTAATTGACCTTATTAAATAAATATTTTATACCTTATAATGTATAAACATCATTTATTATCTCCCTTTTTAACTTCCCAATGTTTCCACCCAACCTAGGGAACTAGTAGGATTGATGGAATTTTCCCACTATGAAATTATTTTAAAATGGGGACATTAAATTATTCCTTGGTATGCAAGCTGAGAAAACCATCGTAGGGGCTCAAGAAATACCCCAGGGCATGGCATCCCAAGTTGAAATATTTCACACTATCACCAAGGATCGAAATGTGTAAGTATGGCTGCAAAAGTAGCAACATTTGTTTTCCTATCTAGCATCAGATTGGAAAAATGTGGAGAGGTTAGCATGCACTGTATCAAGGAACTAGTGGACACAAGGAGCATCACACTGCATTACTGCTCTAGAGAGGTGCATACTATAGAATTTTTTTCACAAAGTTCTTTTACTCAGGAGATATTTGTCTCTTGGTGTGAAGGCTTGATCTAGTTTCCTATTGTTCATTTTGAGGGGGATGTTTCCCATGAGGTTTTCCTCATTTCCTCATTTTATTGAATAGTTACTTTTTCAGATATTATTGTATGGGTCACCTTTGATCTCAGTTGTCAAGGCCTAGGTTGTCAAAGTCTGTATTAAGGGGGGGTGTTAAGATTATTAATCCTCCCTTGTCCACCACCTTAGTTTATTTATCATTTTCATATATTAGGATGTCATTATCACTTTCATTAGTGTATGGGGATATTATTTCGGGCCCACTAACGACTCATGCACCCTCATGTGTCAATCTAGGAGCTCTTTCTAGAGACCAATCCCTAGATTTTAGGAGCCCACACTGAGTTATGGAAGTCCCACCATCAGTTCACCCTATTCAATGTTGAGTTATGCTTCAATGGGCCACATTCAATTCACTTTGAGTTATCTAAGCACCTCCTTTGCATTATTTGAGGAGATAGATGGATTTGCTCACCTACCATAGTCAGGTAACAGACTATTAGTTGTTTCAGTTATCCATAGTTGCACTAGTGAGTCTCCAGTGGTGATTTTTCCTATGTTATCCATGTCTGGATTCAATTTGGATTTAGGGATTCGAATCACTCCTAGAGGATTCAAATTCCATACTTTGTATAATGGATGTATTACATATTGATTCATGAGCATTTTGTCTAGTTATTGTTGCAAAATTTATCTCTCTTGTCTGATTAATTTCACTGTGCATGTTTAATATGAAATTTTCACTGTAAAATCAATCTCCTTCATTGTTCTTTTACTGACAGGTTCAATCTATCCTGAAGATATTATGGAATTGATAATTTTACAGATTGAATTTTACTATCAAAATGTAAAAATAAATTAAAATTCCTACAAAAGACACATATTATTGTTGGATTAAATATAATTAATGAAGAGATATCTTTCAATACTATGTACTTTTCCATAAGAAAGTAGGTTGTAGTTTTTGTGATAATGATTTCCATAATGAGGACTGAACTGCTAGAAAATAAGCAGAGTAACTAGTCACCATCCACAACCGTAGCAATGGCTAGGCAAGCCTTTTCCTCCCTAGCTAAACTTAGTGCCAATGTTAACAGCGGTGAATCTTAGAGCCAATAGTCATAATCAATTCTCGTTCAAATCGAAAATATTTAGAAAATTATTCTTGATGTCATTGTTTCTGGAATCATTATGTGAGTTAAATGCAACAGAGAAAAATCTTGGGAAGATAACTAAATTTGTTGGTCTCAAATAAATTAATGGTATTTTCATAAGGTCATTAGGTTTATTTGAATTTGAGTAAAACATCAAATGGAGTTGGATCTATGAAAATAAACTGATTTTTGAAACTAAATTATCAAATTCAAGATAATCACCATTCTCTCTTAACTACAAACAAAGGATTCATCTCCATGAAGCAAACATGATTCCAAAATTTCAGAAAGGGTTCCCAAGTTCTAAGAATTGGGGAAGTTGTTGGGATTAATAGGGTAATTTTGTAAGGGTCCTCAAGGAGTTGAATAAGAGTGAATGGTATGAAGAGAATCTATAAGATAAGGATTCTAAGCCACGAGGACAAATAAAATTAGGAAGATTTGAAGCTAGCTCACAAGAAAAGAAGTTGTAAATGCATCAAACTAAAGATTGAAAAGGGTAAACTAGTGGTGGGGTTGGAAGTATGATTGTCATAGGTCAAGGGTTTTATTGATGAGATGTTGGATAAGAGGTTTATGGGTAGTTTTATGAAAGGTGAAACTCTTCATTTATGTCTCATGGAGGTATGACATCTAGTCTTAGGGTATACATATGTTTTCCATGTTTTAGTTTGATGGTGGTTATGCTTCTTGTTGAAAATTTCGAAGGATAGAAAGTTTTTCCTCAAGTAGGATTAGTTGTTAAGGACATCATGTATGATCTTAAAAAAATGGAGATCTGTTTGATCCATGAAAGGATTTGATTTATGTGAAATAGGTGTGGGTACTTTTTCCTAGGATTACATTTGGATATTTGGAATCATAAGATCTTAGAAGGTGTGGGAACACTCTTAGCAGGTCTGTTTCCTTGAATAACTATATTAGTAGATAGTGTATGAATTTTATCATAATATTGGTGGAATTGGATCTTAGAGAAGGGATTCGAATGGATAATTAGATATCTTGAGGGAATTGGATCTTTACTCTAAATTTGGTATTTTGGAGGATTCTACGTGGGTGAAGTGCGTCCCATGGAATAAGTCATCTATTCAAAGAGTATATAAACCTTAGAATAAATTTTTTAGTATAATAAAAAAGTGTCAGTAAACAAAATAGCTTCATCTGTAGCCCTAGAGAGTAATTTTCCAAAGAAAACAATGAAGGGATAGGAAGTACCTATTTCTTTGAATATGTTATTTACTATATTAATTTGCGATTTGAAATAAATTTAACAAATTGAGAAAGTTAATGTGAATGTTATTTCCTAAATAATGTTAACATGTGTTTGTGCATGTGCATTGTTATTTTCAATGTTTACTTATAAATGGATTTAAATTGCTCCAAGTAATAAAAATACCTATGCGTAAGCTTCCACAATTTTCATTGTTTCTTCCATCACATGATCAATATTGGGTGAAGCTATGTCCTCCCACATCAAAGATGGAACATCAGTTGTAAAAAAATATACATTCAAATAGAAATACTAAAAAAAATACGTTAAAATCACGAATATTGAAAAAATACCTATTGTATGCGTAAATGAATACTTAATGATTGAACATAAATTAAAAAAATTATAACCTACATTGTATAACTACCATGGATAGGATCCTATGATAGGCCATGGAAAGTATGCCCAAAATGAGAACAAAGATGTAGCATTTTTCATGTCGAAATGAATATCCCATCCTAGATACGACTAGTCAGTGGTTTCTCCTCAATATACCATAGATACCCTACACTTGGGTTTCTCCCATGATCATCCTATCGGTTCACTCAAGAAATTTCCAAAAATGTGGTTTCTATAAGTAAACCACATGTAGGGAATCTCATTGCATCATCGATATCATCTAGTCTATCAGATAGCTGGGGTGGTTGGGGAGGGGGGTTAGGATCATGCCTAGGAGTGAGTGACCCTCTCAATGGGTTTCTCCTAGAGGTAGGTTGATCTTGGGAAGAGCCAATACCATCACCTTGGAACTCAGTAATGTCAAAGAAGTTGAAATGTACACCAAGAACAAACTCAACTAATAATTTTCTAATGAAATATAGTGGAACCTCCCTAATATTGCAAGGACGTTTATCAAACACCATTGAACCACATCTTTGTCCAATTCTCTTTCCATGTCTGGAAATGAAACCAATCCATGCACACACGTCTCTTTTTGGAATCAAGTTGTTGGTTTGTTCTGGGATCAGTGAACATACTATAAAGATCAACTTTGGTAATATTAAAATATTTTGTTTTCTCATTACTCATTCCAATGGAATAAAACTCTCTCATTATAGCCCTATATTTGGTTATTTCAGTTAACTGAGAATAGGCATGATGAAAGGAATCATTGATGTTGTATAATGAGGTGGAAAGGGACAACCAGGTTGTTTTCATTGTGCTTCTTAATTACCAAATCAACTTCCTTAATTAATTTAAATCTTGGTTAATTTCTTGTTGTGGGTTTTTATTTGGTTTTAGATTAACATTATCTTGTGCTTATTGGTTCTCATTGGATTTAGGTTAATGTTTTTTTTCTAGTTTTTGGTTCTCATTGCATTCCATTGCAGATAGATTATGTATGGTATGCAAATTAATAAAAAATCATTATCTTATATTTTTCAAATTATTAAAAATTTAATAAACAATAAAAAAATTGAAAAACAATAAAATAATCTCACTTACATGGGATGGAAGGTTGAATCCCCCCCCCCCCCCTCTTTTGCTGGATGGATGAGATGGAACCCCTCCTACATGCACATGTTCAATAAGTATGTTTATGTCTCGTTGTTATCTGCAGGGTTATTTAAAAATGAAAAACCCCACAACCCTTTTTTATGTTTATCAAGAGTGCATGCAAGTTCCTAATGTGCATGTGCTCCTATTGTATTTGCAAACTTGGTGATTCAAAAATATTGATCCAGAAGCACATGCATGCATCCAAGAATGCGTGTGTGCCATTTTTTCTTCTAGCATGGTCTTGTTGCATTGGTTTTGGGACCATCTTCGTTCCCATACACACACACCAATGAGACCTAGTTTTAGAATCATCTCATCTTGTCTTGAGAGTTTGATACATTGTATAAGGAGATTTCCCCCTCGAAGAGGATTTTTATTCATCTATTTATTTCATTCTCAAGGTGTTGGGTTACTCTTTCTTTCTATTTTTATGTTATTTTTGGAATTTGTTGTATATCATATATCTATTAAATGATTCTAATTATGCATCTCACTATAATTTTCCCCATCTTTCCATTGTCTTGGGTGTGTTTTCAGTGAGATCTTCTTCTATTTGGGAGAAGTTAAAATTATAATGCATCCAGGATACAATGGACCTTTGTTGGCCCCTACATGAGAATCCTACTCTCAACCAATCACCAATAGTGTCTCTATGATCTTTACAACTTACTAGATTAAACATTTCTTGATTAGTGATACATGTTGATGTTTTGAGTAGCTTTGAAATATATTCTACAAGAAAGAATAATATGAATCCCAAGATAAGTCAACGAGAAGTCAAATGGTAAAGTTGACCCAGTTAAAGGGGATAAATACCGAGTCCAAAAGACAAGCTGGCCCAGTAAGAAAAGTGACCTTTTCTAGTATAAATATAAGTGAAGATTGCTCATTTGCAATACACAAATTCACTCAAACAAGAGGGAAGAGTGCAGATCCAAGGGATACTAAATGGGAGTTCATGAAAGCATTGTGAAGTCAATTTTGGTGGTTTTATCTTTCTCTCTGTCTTCTTCAAAATCATAGTTTATTTTGTATATATCTTGTCTTATTATCTAACTAGAATTGGGAACTATGTTAGACATTGTATCTTGTTGAAATTTTTATCTAGACAAGTTTTGCTGGTTTTTTCCCATGAGAGGGTTTTCCTAGGATAAAATTGTGTCTAATTTGAATGTGTTTCTTTCAATGATCCTTTTATATGCATGCAATTTATATTTATGTGGAAAATAAGTTAATAACAACAAAGTGATAAAAAAAATCAACATGGTATCAAATCCATGCTGAAAGAAGACATTTCAACAGTCGTAATAACTGTAAGTTGGAACTAGGGATTCTAGTTCCAAACACTTCCAACCATATATTGGATTGAAAAGTGGGGTTTTGGAAATCTCCCTAGGATGGCGCACTTATTTGTGCAAACAGATCTTAGATATAATTTTTTTAGTTTTGACCTCATTTCAGTTGAGGATCAAGAACTAGGGTTTCCAATTTCAATCCTTTCCACCAAAATATCAATTTTTGTCTTAGCATTCTCCATCTTTCCCTAAAAGGGCATATGTATCTATGGATTTAGTTCTCACTTTTGGAAAATTTCATTTTTTACCGCCTTTCAGCTAAGGTTTTTTGGTTAAATCTCAGTTCTGGAAAAATGTCATCCAATCTAATGATTGATAGATCAGCTAGCTTCATATCTTGGAATAATCGTATGATGAATGATGATTAGACTACATCATTCAAGTGGAAAAGGGAAGTAACAAATGATGAATTTGCACTTATCTCAACACTAGTAGGTATTGTTACTCATGGAAGTGATACCTGGTTAGCAGATAGTGGTGCATCCAAGCATATGACTGGTTACAAGGATTCACTCTCAAAATGACTCCAAAAAGATTCTTCCTATCAAGTGGAACTTTAATAATTATTTTTTAAATAAGACTTTAATAATTGAACCAAATCTCATAGTATAGAGCAATAAACCTTAGAGAATAGTAAACCTAAAATTTATAGTTATATATTTATTGAAATATTTTAATAATATCACAATTGATTTTTTCAACATTAAAAATAAATATAATATTTCTAACTTATTTGCAATTATTGAATCTAGTTACAAGTTTATAATTTGTAATTTCCATAATACAACAACACAAGAAAACATAATGCTTATAGCCAACATTCTTTTCAATTGTTGAATCTAGCTATATCTAAAAAGTTGTAGTTCCCATGGTACTACATTCCTTTAGGTTATTGAATCTATATATATAAATTTGCAGTTGTAGTTCATGAGACAATAACATGATACAACTAAATAATTGATTGAATGTGGTGAGCATGGATTGAACACATTGGTCTTCAAATATTTCTGTCTGACGCTCTCCCAATTGAGCTATCTGTGACTGAATCTTTACTTCAATCTCTTCCAATAGAATATGGAAAGTTGTGAATTTGTTCAGGTAACGCTTTATTTCCAAGATAGATGGGGTGCCTACATATTTTGGTTTCCTTTCATGTAACGAATTCAATAACAAAAACGCAGTACAAGGATATAAGGATAACACTTTGTTTCTGAGGAAGACGCGGTACCTACAGAATTTTTGGTCCTTTGACATCATATGATTTCAATGAGAGTTGAACTCATGACCTCTCCCTTCCTAAATGGATGATCTAACTAACTGAATTATGAAAGAAAAAGATGCACCTACTTGAAAGGTTGAAATATTTCATTGTGGTCAATCTAGCTATCCGAATTATACAGAAGTTGAAAAATAACAAATAAGGATGAACAATGTTAAATTCTAGTTTGTATATAACAATCTAAAAAGAAAATTAAAATTTAAGTTATATATAAGCAATATGAATCCAGAAAAACCCATAAAATAATTTTCTTTAAGCAATCTGAATTTGAGAAAAAATAAAACTTGGATAACATGATTCAAAATTGTGAGGGAAAAGACAGATGACCAGGCTAGCACATTCATAATGTTAATTGACTTTTTTCCAATTACTAGGATTATTCCTCTTTCATTACTATTTATATCTCCATAAAATTTATTATCGATATTAAATGACAACGGATGTAGCTCAGTGGATAAATTCGTAGGTTCGACCCCTACTTGGCATGCTTCGATTGTGGTTGTGTTAAGGCCTGGAAAATCGCAGGAAACAATAGCAAGGGATTCTCCCCAATCAATGTTCCCAACTAGACCATGACTATTTGGTATGGTGAATCCGTCCGGTTAACGGTCCGGCTACCGTAGGTCAAGTAAAAAATTAAAAGGTTTTACCGGTTGTATCCCGGTCCACTGTATATATTTTTGTGTTTTTAACTTTAAGTATGATATGAAAGTGCCTATGTAAAATGCAGATTGATAAATAATATGAGGAGAGCTCACAATGTGATGCACAGGTTCTTACCTCTCGTCTTAGACTCTCTTGCATCTAAACCGCACACAACAGGAAATAAAACTAACTAAGTTGCCCCTAGGGAGTGAGATTATCAATTAATGAGTAATGCATTACTGTTCATGCATCAAGAAAAATCACAAATAGTTGTTCTTTGATTGAAAACACATAAACATGAATAGATGGATGAACAACAAGATATCTCATTGTCTGTGAAAACATTTATTACTCATAGTGGAAATTATCATAAAATAAACCAGAGAGCATTCATAAAAGAACATAGGTTCAACAAGTTAGAACGATCTCACGGTTAATGAATAAAAGCTGAAAACAAAATAATTCCCCTTTAACCACATCCATTGAACAACATTTGAACATTCCACCAAGGCTCTCTCCAACAGGAAAAATTGTAATTATATATTGCAAAATGAAATAGTTCCTCTTACAATGTGTTCTCATGATTCTAACTGGGAAAATTTCCTTTCTCTATCTAACTCTCCTATACTTATACAAAAGGAAAAACTTTTGGGCTGCCCCCAAATGACCCATGTGCTTCCCCAACATTTCATCTCCCAAAATTTGTCTTATATTGAGTGCTCATACAATTTACAATATATTACATTTACACAAACTAATAAAGCACTTAAGTGGAGGGCCATGCTTGATTATATAGGACCCTTTTCCATGCTTGGGCTTCTGATGCAATATTCTCAAATTCAAAAGGATTGAGAAAATAAAAGTTAATCTCAAACTTTGCAGCCTGATTTTTAATCCCTTCGATTCTCGTTGAGCTCAGGCGTAGTTGATCTTCCAGTAACTATACACTGACTGCCGAATGGGCCACTTCATCTTTCAAGATCTGTTCATCCAAGAATTTGACCTGTTGAATCCTCTGCTCATCCTCTTGATATCTGCTTTGTAACATTTCTATGAACAGGTCATGTTCTAGAAATGTATCTAATCTCTGCTCAGCAGCTACCTGGCATCAGTTGTAAGTGATCAGTAGCCTTCTGCAATACTCGGTGCAAGCTCCTTTCGTTTTCTTTACAACCTTCTTGAATTATTCTGTTGTGTTTATTGCAAACTCCAACAAGTCATAATCCTACCTTAAGCCTTGTTGATCTTTTGTTGGTAAGTCTACAGGAATCTCTTCATCGGCCTCCAATCTTCCTATTCTTCCCGTCAAGACTTCCAAAATGTCCTGAGACCTATCTACAAAATATGAAGAAGTCTCCAAAATTTCTTCTAATCTATTATCTACCTACAAAAATTTGCATCTTTCTTCTTCTATGGACACCTACAGCCGGTGCATTTTGCTTCTTTGTGTTAGGGCCTGCTCTTTGAAAGGATAAATACTGGTTTGTTGTTCCTTAGCCTCTTTCAAAGATGTTATTAGTGAAGCAATTTGTCCCTTAAACTCTACTGCTTGTACCTGAAACTGTTTTTCTGTCTCCTCAATGGTAGCCCTTTGTGTTTCCATTTCCCCAACTTTGCTTTGCAGTTGGGCTCTTTCTGCATGAATATTTTCATTTGTTGTTTTTATTCCATCCCTTTATGTCTTTAGCTCCTGATATTCCTGCTGCAATTTTGCAAAGCTATCCTGATCATCTTCTCCTCGCTTTTCAATAGCAACTGCTAACGACATCTTTTCAGCTTGGAGGGACTAAAGCTCTACTTTTGAATACTTCACTTCATTTAGCATGTCTTCGAACTTTCTCTTTAATTTGTTTCCTTCATCCCTCTCCTTTTTTAGAGTGTCTTTTAATTGGGCAGCAATTTTCCTTGATTTCTCAAGGTCTGTCATTATTCGATCCACATTATCTTCAAAGGCGTGGATCAATGCTGCTCCAACTCGGATTGTCAGTCTCGGGTCTTTGTCTATCCCATGTACCAAGGTTTTATCATTTATCATCATCCCTGACTGCCCCCTAGTTTCAAATTTCTTCTCAGTCCTTGTCACAATTCTTTTATTTTCTCTATCATAAAAGATGGTGCTGAAGTCTGGAACTTCTTCCCCTTTCTTTTGTTCAAAAGGAATCAGCCTTAATCCAGAAACAACAACCTACCCTAAACTGCTTTCAGCAGTTGCATTAGGCTCTTGGGAGTCAAGACAATCCTGATCTTGTACTCCTTGAGTGTCTGCAAGGTCAAAAATTTGTTGATCTGTTGTGGACCTTGTTAGTTTCAGCCTTTCAGCTTCCTGCTTCTTTAGCTCTTCATCCTCTTTCTTTTTTCTTTCTTCTTCTTCCCTCTTGGCAGATTCCTTTGCACTCTTTGTTGCTTCTTGTTCAGCTTTCTTCCTTTCTTCTTCTTGACTTTTAAACCAACTCTCGGCCTCCTATGCTAGTCTCCTATCATCTTCTTCTCTTTTCTTGACCTACTCTTCATCAGTTTTCTTCTGCTCATCTTGGCCCTTACCACCCTTAGTGGTCATCTTCTTTTTAAATCTTCTTTTTAATGCAGTTATATTTTCTGCATTTATGAACGTTTCTTCATCCTTATCCCAATGGTTTGTATATTCAAAATGCACATTGGCTTCCTTGCAATGTTCCGCAACTTTGTTCTGAGAATCATTTCTATGGAAGTTCATTTCCCTAAAGTGAAATTGCTCCAGTTCCTGTATAAACTCATCAGCCTTTTTAACTTTTGAAAACTTATAGCTTCCCAGTCTAAACGGTATGGGAGGATAAGTTGCCTTCTTGTGCTTGAACAAAAAACTCCCTATACCATCCAAGAAAACCTTTCTGACTGCTTCTTTGTGTACCACATAATCAGTGGCATATTTGGGAAGCAATGAAGGCGCTCTGGAGCAACCATACATTCTAATATACATTCCTTCCTCATTCAAGTAGTAATTGGCATACTCCTCAATGAATTTCAATGCCTCTTCAGACATGCAATTGCATTCTTTCAAGAAAATAAAAGTATACAAGGGCATAATAAATTGTTCACAAACTTCTCTGTAATGACTGTAGTATTTGTGTGTCCATAATGGATTTTAGGCCGTGTACACAGGGGTTCTGTCCCTATCCCATATGCACCTTAGGTTTGGAAATGGTTGGGTGCATAGTATAAAATCAATTAATATGGAAATCATGTAGAACTCATACCTTTTCTGGGACACCCCTCCCAAAGCTGAAGCAATGCAGGCTAAGAGACTGTTGGACACAATGTTTGCCCAGTTGAACACGGTCCCTTGGGTGGATGCATAGAATATAATAGGAACCCATCCTAACTTGAAACTCCTTCCGTGGACTCTCCCAAAGATTCTGTTCAACATTAACGCAATGAACCTATAAGGGGTTCTTAACGTAGCTGTGTCGTATTCCCCTGATGGACTGGTTCAGAAATTATTACAAGGTATCATCATTCTTTTTACTGTTTCACCCAAGTCTAGGTTAATCTCCTTCAACTAGTCTTCAGTTAGGTAAAACTGGGCTTATGGTAAATGATAAGCTAATGATAAATAACCAGGGCTATAAGCAGCATATCCCTGCTTGGCAGTATTGTCCAGAATCATAGTAGTCACGTCTGCCCTAGGCAGAATCCATCCAATCAGTTATGAGCATGGGAAAAGCTCAGGCCTGGTAGCTATCTTCATTAAGGCAGATTTTTCAATATTAGCATATATTGTTAACTCTTCAAACCCGGTATTAGGCACCTCCTGGTTTGAAATGAGTCTGTAAATCTCGCTCCACTTGTAGTCAGGTTCCACACCAGTGGTGGCTCTAGTATCCTCATAAATGTACTCAGTATTTGTAATAATTTCCACCTCAGGATCACCTTCAGCAATGGGGGCTTTCTTTTTCTATATTTTCAACATCTCGTCTTTGGAAAAGTTGCTCTGTCACAAAACAAAATGCCTTTAGGCTTTGAGCTATTAACCAATATTCAAAGAACGAAGAAAAACTGTATAAGCATTTACCTCGGCCATATTTTCCATAGCTAAATCTATGTAGATACAGAACCAGGGCTAACTAGCAAATACTTTCTGCAAAAAGATAGGTCTTGAAAAATCCTAAGTCATGCCCGCGACTAAAGTCAATATGATTTACAACATACGGCATAACCCTGCTAATCATGTAAAACCTCTATTGGCGATACTAAACACGGAAAAATTGGAAGAAAAACTATTCTGATCAAAACTAAAACCATTAGCGCTATCGAATTCAGTAGAACACATTTCAACTCCCTGCTTCAAAAATAAATCCCATCAAATGAGGCTTATCCTCAAAAATCTGCGACCCTAGTTCCAAAAAACGCAGGCAACCAAAACAATTGAACTCAAACCCTCCGGCATTTCAAACAAAACCAGGGTAAATGCCTACCAACTGCAAAACAAAGGAAAATTTCCCCCCTGGATGGCCATATGCAAACCCAGAAAAACTGGTGCAGATAGCATAATGCTTGTCTGCACCAGTTTCCTAAACAGTCGAAAAGGGTTCGAAAACTCATAACAGCTCTGCAATAATCACCGAGAAACCCCCATCTAGTCTACTAATTGTCAAAGTGAACCACCATACATGCTGATAAACCCATAAACATGTACCCATTGACCATGGCTGAAAAAAAAAACCTAACCAAGGACGAGACCCTAGTTCCAAAAACTTAAAAGAAAGGGCAAAAACATGGTTGGCCTACCTGGAAATGAGTTGTGCAGTCAACAAGGAGAATCTAAGAACTTCCATGGCGACGCCACCTACGAACAAGTTCCCGACAGCTAGGTACAATGCCCAGTTCGAAACAACAAGGAAAACGTAGGCGCGAGTATGCCGGGATAATAATAGAATAATGTCCAATCCCCCCCCCACACACACACACACATATATATATATCCCGGTGAAAAACATTCGACAGGAAAAACACCGCAAATCGAGCGGTGGGACGACTAAGGTATCGGCTTCCAACCTGCCAGTGAGTCACAACGACGGGCGATGAAGAAGCTATGAGTTCAGCAAACTAGTGAAAACAGTCGATGAAACACACACTAAAAAAACCTCACATCGAAGCTCAAAATGACTAAAGTATCGGACTATTAGTATGTTACAATGCCACAACGACGGAAGATGCATAAACAAAAAGTTCCACATACCAGTCAAAGTCGGAAAAATAGAACCAAACTTTGAGTGAGCCATCGGTGAAAGGAAAAACTGTAGGGTGGAGGTTTAGTCCACCCCGGAGCCACAACGGTGGAACACAAAAAGACTCAGGCCCTTGTGAAAACAAAAATACGGCGATTGGACAAACCAAAACTAACCCCCGATTCAAAAGTCCAATCATGGCACCGCCAGCGACAATAAAAATACAAAACATGGGATCGGCAAAGGTAAAAGTTTTTTCATCACGGTGCTTACAACCTTCCCTCTGAAACGGTGGCAATACAAGGCCCTACTGCTCTGACAATTTTGAAACAAAAATGCTGAAAATAAAAATAGAAATGAGAGCGCATCGGTGAAAGATAGAGCTATGGATCGGGTCATTATTCCACTGAACCTCCACAACTACACTTCATATTTGACAATGGCCCCGATTTATAACTCCAACAAGTTTCGACAATGAGAAAATAAATCACTGTAAGTCATACTTTAAACCAAAAAGGCAGCATCAGCATAAAAGATATTCATTCAACAATCATCCTCAAAAATCAAAATTGCAGTAAAGTCAAGCAATCCCAATAAACTAAGCAAGACAAAAATTTAAAAGGAGGGTCCCAATTTTTTAGAAATTTGGGAAATCATTGCAGCTGCAACAGGTTGTTTATGTTTTTATTAAAAATAACCACTATATGTACCTTTTACTATGTTGCAGGCCTTTCTAGGGAGGAGATTCATACAACTAATATAGATGATCAAATAAATGGAAACTATCCAACTCTACATTCTTAATTTAGCCAAGTCTTATTTACTTTTATTATGTTACATGACTTTTTAGGGAGGAGATTCAGATAATTAATAGATATGAGCAAATAAATGGAAACTATCCAATTTTTCATTCTATTTAAGTTAGCCAAATATTTTTTCTGCAACTTTTCAAGAGAAAAAAGGTAAGAAATGAAAATTTGAAAATTAGTGTCAGTAGGATTTAAATATTGATTTTGGTATACTTTACTTATTTTAGTTATGTAGGGTATGTATCAAGAACTAGTCTCATTGATACCAAGTGAATATTATTGTGCCTATATGTAGATCCTCTTGGAATTAGGATCCAACTATACACTAGTAACTTTATATGCACCCAAATCTAAGTCTCTAGAAGTTGTTTGCAGAAGGAGATGAAGGTATTTCATGATTTTCCTATAAATTCATCAACGAAGCATAGTGGGAAAAAAATCCAAAATGGATTTCTTATTTAACATTTGTGTGCTTGATTAGGTATAACCTCTGAATTCAATTTCTAAGAAAAGGAGAGGTTAAATGTTCCCATCCAAATGTGGAACTACATATTTATTTGATGTGTTTCATTCCTCATTAATATTGGTTTGTTAATAAAAATAGGGTTTTGTTTCCCTTTCAAAATAATTTAGACAAGCATCATGCCACAATTGACGCACATGATGCACCAAGTGCATATAGCACTGGATTTACCTTTTATCAGTGGGGAATTTCTCCCACATGCATCAATACACAATTCTTAACACTTGTAAATGAAAATGACATTTGAAAAAAAAATCATAATACAAGGTTAAATCTACATTTTATAATGATCCCAATAAAACCTATTAAGCAAAATCCCTGAAATGAAACCTTGACCCTAGTGTAAATAGGGATAAGAAACAATGTTTAGATGGATGAATTTGAGCTTTCAAAAAAATGGGGGGAGCCTTGTTGGGATTATAATTGTTTTCTTAGTACTACATTTTTGGCCTTGTTTATCTTATCAAAAACAAAAATGGCAAATTGACTCAAATCCCTTGTATTGTGTGTAACTATCTTGAAAAGTGCATGTCAAGGTCCTGAAAAATGTGTTGAATAATCATGAGTAAAAAATTACTTACTAAGGTTAAGACCATTTTTGAGATGACAATGGATGACCCCCTAAATTGAGCTTTTACCTTTGTCTTCTTAGCTTGTATCTTTATATGGAATAGTTTAATCATCTATTTTTATTTCCTTGGGATGGATGATTTTCCTATTCACCTCCTTCTGCATTATATTACATGTAATCTTCTCATCTACATCTAACTTCCTCTATTGAATCCATTCCCATAAGGTTATTCTTCTTGGCCTCCTTATTGGGGTTCTTTGGGTTCAACTTAAAATGTAGCATCCAACATTTATCTTATAGTGGTAGTGATTGTTTCGATACTTTCATTTATATGCAATTTCCCTTTCTTTTCCACATGTTCATTCCTTCATTGTAAGTTCCCTATTGACTTATATTATTTTAACCACTTGTTTATCATATATTCTTGTCCATCTCCACATATTGTACTGGCAAACGTGCATCATCAATGGTATTCTTTTTAAAGAGTACAATTTTCCCCCTTGGATATGTAAACAACTCAAATACTTGAGGAATAAACCCAATGTTTTGAAAGATATTCTTAATAGAATGGTATGTTTGTTAAACTTGGTATTGTACTTTTTCACACGCCATCCTTGTTTTTATCAATAATAATTCCAATGAATCTATAGTTCCTCTTTGTACAAAATATGGTAAAAATCAGACTTGAAGAGAAAGCTAAATACCTCCCATTTAGTTATCGATGGATCATTGTCTAGTCTAATTGTCTCCATATAGATTTCCCAACAATTTTGGGTGTGACCCTATAAATTTAGTGGGGAAATGATATCTTTTTTTCTTATCCTATGCTATGCACATTGAAGTAAAATTCTAGTTCTTGCAACTATTTATCAACTTTGTAATGTAATTCCACCTTAATAGGGATTGATGTCTACTTTTCCTTCCATTTTGAAAAAATATCAATAATATGTGATGTTGGAACTTCATCTCTATTTCTCCATGATTATATTTCTTTATATATTCAAGGTTACCACTAAAACCAACATTCAAGTTAGAGTTACAAAGCTCATCAACTGATCCAAAGTTGATCTCTAGTGGTAACATTAATATTGTCGTATTGAGAGATATATCATATACTTGCATTTTGATCTTGTAAATCTCTCAGCTGAGCCATCCTTTAAACACTTGATATTGTACTATGACATTCCATTGGGAGGATTTGAGAATGTTTTTTGTACATCGATTAATTGTTCTTCAATATTCCACATAATCCCCAAATAAAATAGCTTTAACTCCAATATGATATGCAAACTATTGTAGATATTTGTTGGGTGTTATATTGTCTTAAATAATTCACAAAATATTCAATTATCGATCAAGGTTGGTAAACTTAGAGTTGACACAAAGTATATGCGAAGGTAGAGGGGTTCATAGGGTGTCGTGGAAATATTTTAACAAAGAAAAGATCGAAATATATTTCAAAATGAAAAGATGAGTCAAACTCCTAGAAAGTCAACTATTAAGGTCATTACACCAGAACAAACTATTCGACTAGAATAGTATCAACCTATACTACTCTACTCTATAAAAAAATAGTGAAAGGTAAAGATATAAACAATACTACTCTAAGAAAGTAAACTACCTATTAATCAACTATTCCTCTTCTTAATCTAAGAATTAGAAAACTTCATGAACAATTTTAGAAAATGACTATACAAGGAATTATAATATTGGAAACAATATTACAACAACTGGATATACTTTAAGAACTTCAACAATTAAACTTTACATGCAACTAACGAATGTACATAACGGTTAAACTTACTATCTAGTTCCACTTTCCTTGATGATTATGAGGATATGCATTCATTGTGATCAGAACTGGAGAAGGAGTAGTGTCAAAATGGATTTCAAAAGAAGTAAATAAACTAAATGGGATTAAATCTAATTTAACTTCTACAAATATGTGCAAACTAAGGAATGCCCAATTACAGGTGATGGTAAACATGGTGATTTATTCCATAAGAAAATGACTCTTAACTAAGAAATATGTTATGAACAACTAATCTATTAATTACGAAAGAAGATTCTTTTAATGATTACTTTTATAAATAAACAATTCTTATATGAAACGAATGTAAGGGAAATCTAACTTATAAACAAGTAAAAAACTTAATGAAAAAAGTAAGTAGAAAAATTAATAAAGAAAACTTAATAAGAAAGTAGAAAGCTTAATAAATAAAACTTGATAAGGAAGCAAGTAGAAAACTTAATAAAGAAAACTTAAAAAAGCTCCTCTAAATCCTATTCTACAATTCTTTTCAGTAACCACATAGTGAAGGAAACAGGTCCTATTTCTATGATCAATTTACAAAGTATTGGTGTACTTCTCTAGGAATTAACATATATAGCCCTAAACTCGATATACACAAAGATAAAACTAGACTAGAGATATAATTTTCAAATGTTAGAACAGTAATGAGGAAACCAGAAAAAAAAAAGAAAAAGAAACAGAACAAAGCATAATTCAAAGCATACTAAGGTAAGAGGAGGTGAAAGATAAGGATGGAACATGATAAATACTAATATAATCTAAGGTCCTAATGGTAAATATAACCATTATCTAATTACCAAAACATAAAAGATTTCAAAAACCAAATAAATTGAACCTTTAAATAGGATTAAAACAAAAATCGGAATATTAAAGGTTCAACGAAGGGCTGGATAACATACTGAATGGATGGTCTGAATGGCAGGATGGACAGGCAGCATGAATGACATTCTATATAAAGAAAACAGTGGAAAATGGCCTAAATGATCTAATTATTAGCTTACTTTGTGCATATGAAAACAATAAGCATAAATGACAGTAAGTAGACTTATTCAGTAATTGAACTAGCAAAAAAAAGACTTATGCTAATTCATGATTATAAAGAAACTATTGTCTATTGCATTATAAAACAAACTAAAGTGTAACCAAAGTAAATTTATAACAAAACAAGAGTTAACAGAACTAATCCTACTGTAAATTGAATCTAAGATCTAAAGCAATTCATATCTATGTAACTATCATTATCAAAATAAACAATAAGTTGTAAAGAGACTAGAAAGGAAACTAGAGATAGACTATGCGTGCAACCGGTTATTTGATTCTGGAAATGAAACCATATTAACAGCAAAGTGATACTCACAATAAAACACATGCTACATGATATAATGAAATAAACGATTACAGGAAACCAAATTACATAAGCACATTGGAAATGAAACTATACTAACTACAGAAAAGGGAATGACGAAAATACACACAGAAATGGAGACCACTGGTTGTTGAGGGGCCCTCTCAAAAATTAGGGTTGCACTTCAATCAATCACTCATAGAGACATGAACATATATGAATAGAAGAAATATAACTTATATTAAAATTTAGAACAGTGTCACAAAGTTTCTCTTCTAACATCAACTGATTAATATATAACATTTACAAGGATGAGAAGGTTGACCCTTTCAGTGGTCAACCACTCCTAAAATAGTCAACCATTATTACAAGCAAATGACCATGTGACAACGCACAGTCATCTTCCTACTCTTTCGCGCAACGGTTCTACTCACGCGGGATGTGACATATAGTTTCTTCTTGACATGGGGATGAGTCATGGTGTCGAACAGAGTAGGTAGGATGGCGAGCCTTGTAGAGCGAGGGTTATGCAATCATCAGATGCATGGACAATAGAGCAACTAAAAATCATTCTATGCTTTAACGTTTGGGAATATGCCAACAAATAGTGTGCGGTTTGATCGACATGCTGAATGGTGAGTTGGATGTGATATGCGCATATCTAGCGTGGGTGTGTGTCCAATATTAGCTCATGGAAAGACTATGACCTACAAAACAATTTCATATATCAAACATATTTCCAATTATCATCGAATTTATTAGTAAAATCACAAAATGATAAGAATAAACCAGAATTTGCATAAATCCCAAATGTATTCGTACCTGATATTGAATGATAAGTTGTATGACATGAATATGTCAAAAAGGTGACAAAATAGATGTCAAAAGAGTAATTTACTAGCCAAAAATAATGACAAAATTGGGATCAACATTCCCCAAAACCAGAGAGATTCCAGGTCCCACTAAAAAAAACAAAGATGAGTCAGGAAGAAGGCTGAGCTGCATTAGCAACTTCCTTCGACTTAGCAGATGAAATAAGGGATTTAAATTTCAATTTCTTGGCATGTGTTTTTAAAACAACACACCTATCCTATTGAGAGTTATGTGACGAAGTAATGGCCTTGTTGAGGTCTTCAACGGTCTTGATTTCCAGACACAATTCCTTATTCTCTTGTCGAAGTCCTGTGATTAACTTAGCGTATTCTTCATTCCGACTCGCTAACTGTCCCAATTCTTGAGTTAATTGGTATACTATCAGCTGATGAGGAATGGGTGGTTCTATAGGTTGCTTGAGGTCTAGAGGTAGACTGAATTCCCTGGATGGTATCTCGAGGTCAAAACAGGGAATTTGTCTTTCAGGACTCATGCCCTGAGCAAGTGTAGGGACAGTCTCATGAGCAGCGTCTTTGAGAAATTTGGAAGAGACACTATCCAATGTGAACAGAGGTGAGTCTGGGTTAGGTTTATCTGCTTCAACCATAGTGTTTGGATGACCAATCTGAATGTTGGGATGAACAATGGAATGGGAAATGGCCTGAACAATGGGATAGGAAAACTTCACCTTTCTGACCCTGGTACGAATTTGTGGAAAAGGTAAAAACTCAGTAGACACAGGGTTAACAAGGGTAGAATGGGAATATGGGATTGCCTCTTATTTATCTTCGTTAATGTGCACAATTTTGGGGCTATTATTCACTATGGATGGGGTCTAAATGGATTTTCAATTACAGAGATGCCTAGGGAATTTTCGAGTATTGAGGTGAGGGTTTAGAAATTTAAACACAAAGGTGTCCCAAGTTTGATTCCTCGCTCTAAGTTGATCCAAGATCATGAGCTTAATCAGGCTATGGTGATACAAACTGCCCCTAGGGTTGATGGTATTATTCCTAACTTTACTTGACATTTTCTCCAAGATTTTGAGGAAATAAAATGGAAAATTGAGAAACTATTGATTAACAAAATGTGCCTATAAACAAAGATGGAAAGCTTTGGATACACTGAAGTTACCCTCATAGGTGATAAGGCAGATGATGAAGAATAGAGGGTTAAGGTATTCCAACTTAATCCATACTCGATGGAATCCTTTGGTACCTACAACATGCTGGTACTCTGGCTTGAGAGTGAAGTTGTGGGATGACCGAGGGAGAAACTAGTGTTTATGGAAACGAGTGCCTTCTCTTGGTATTTTAGTTGCAACGGTGATAGTCTCCTCAGTTACCTGGAAAATGAGATGACCAACCCTGACCAACTTATCATCAAAACCCATCGCAAAAATCAATGAAATTTCTTCGTCATACCCTTGCAAAAGGTGGAGAAATGGATTCCACCCATCCCAGAAGAAAATCTCCCTACATTCTCGAAAATCCTGCATCTGGAACAAATCCTGATAGTTTTCGGGCTCAAGACGTTTCTGCATAGTTCAAACATAGGCAAAGATGCAAGGTTTACAGAGGGTATAGGAATATTGTGACTAAAACGGCTTTGTAGGGATGACGGTAAATGAGGGCGATAGAATGGAAAAGAAAACTGCAAGGGGTGAGTTTAAAACATGCTCCATACAAGCGATTGAAGGATCACAGAAGAGACTGGGCACATTTAAATGATCGTGCCATCATGGTGAATCTTGAATCATGTGCCATCAAAGGACGCATGTGTTAATGAGTTCGTAGGGTTTGGATCTGTTCAACCATGTCCAAAGAAAAACTTTGGACAGGTTGAACACATTATTCAATATGATTCCACAAATCACATTCACAACCATAATAACTTGAATTAACAAGATGATCGATCACTTGATGGTTTATGCATGTAATTGGATAAGGGGAAAGTGTAATGGTAGTATAATGATGACTGAAAAGTTCCTAAGGTCATATCACATCCATATGGGATTTAAATGAGATCGTATTATGTCAAAATTGTACAAAATCATAAGGTCGAAATTAGTCTTAATAAAGTCATAAAGCTCTTATAAGCATGTAGATGTGACTTAATAATTATGGGTATAAATCAACTAACTTAACTTTTTCCCCAAAAACAAAATTAAGCTAACACCTTAACACACTTAACCATTAGTGCTATAATATCACAGTTTTTATTCAGATCCTTGTTTGGCTTTCCATCCGGACCAGCATTTGACCCTTCATATGGTCCTGCATATGATCCTTCATATGGATTTTCTGTAAAATATACTTCACTAGATCAGGTTGCTACTAATCATGTAGAGAATTTTTCTAGGCTTATATCCCACAAGAGGATCATATAGAACAATTCTATTGAATCTTCAATTGTGTTTTTCCTTATTCATCCAAGATTAGGACCAGGTCCCGCTGCTTGTATCATCCTGAAAAAACTTGTCATTTTTCAGAGATAAATGAACCTTTTATGAATAGTCAGAAAAATAAAGACACTATAATCTTCCCCCCAAATCAAAAATATGGCGTGCCCTCAAGCCATGTGAGAAAAACTAAGTAATTTCAAAATAGGTTAATACAGAGTTCTATCATGTTGCTATTATAATTATTATTATTATTATTTGCAAGAAAAAGAAAGACTAACTAATAAATGCAAATGATTCAGATATGTATATTCATCAGAAAAATAAGAGTGCTTAGGAAAACCAGGTGAATAATGATAGTATAACACGAAAAAGGCCATAGGAAAAGCTAGTCATCCATGCCTCATTGTAAGGATTTCTTTCCATCTCAAGAATATTTTAAGTTTACCCTATGGATTTTGTAAGATTTTATAGCTATGGGTCCCATTTCTAGGATAATCATATCCTAGTATTGGTTGAATTAGATGGCCGGGTCTAAGCCCAATTTATAGCCATTCTCTAATAACATCACAAACAATTGACCTAAACATGTATATATATATATATATATATA
>LPNX011140263.1:175364-246515 GCA_001517045.1 Pseudotsuga menziesii
GTTTATCTTGGTACCATGTAAGCATAGCCCCACTGCCAGCGGGCCTGTTCAACACCCCGACGGGTTTACTTCCATTTATTGAGCTCCCTTGTTTTAAGATGTTACTTAGCATTGACCCACTACCAGCAAGCCCGTTCAGTGCCCCAGTGGGTTTTCCTCATATAATGATTTTAAATATATGGAATTCGATTGGTACTAGAGCATGTTAAGCCTGCTAAACACATAATTCAAATTTCTAGAGAAAACCTTATAAGTAACTTTTATAATGGCCAAAATCATAGATCATGTCAAAAGAGAATAACTTAAAGTTGTCCCTTGACCTCTCAGCCTATCTCCTTCATAAAAAATCAATAATGTTCCCCACAAGCAGAAATTCCACTTACTCTCGAGTTACCACAAAAATGCTTCACATGTTTTGATGATAAGTATAGGATGAACTAGTAGTCCATAGGTGTAATATGAGAATCTGAAGAACATGATGATTAGAGTAGGTATTTCAAGCAATTGTTCCAATAAATCAGAAATGTACATGTCTGAATCAAAATACCATATATAAAATCATAACGAATCATAGAGAAAATATACAGAAAATTATTTACTATAAACTTCAATTTTCGAAAGTACCCAAAAAGAGTTAAGATGCATTATGAGTCTTTTAGTGCACTTCCCATTTCAAATAATACCTCATGAGCTGCTTATAGAGATAAAGTATTTGTAATCAAATTGCAAAATCACTTTTTAGATGATTCATATTTATTCATAACAAAAGCATCTAAAAAATTCATAAAAATTAGAAAAAGGAAAAGTGTCTTCATGTTTTAATTGACAAAAGTGCAACGGGTGATCATGGGAATGAATCATCTATATAAATGCAGTTAATTTGTTAGAAATTAATCTTATTTATTTGGATGAACAAAAAAATATTTGCATATATACAAGTAATGACAACCCAGAATAACTTTATGGATAAGGAGGAGGAGGAATAATTTCCTCTTCAACCAGTTCCATCTCCTTCTGCTGCAAGAAATTTTGCATGAAATCCTGTTTAGATATTAGTTCATGGTAAAGTGTAAGTCTATGTCCATTTACTACAAAGGAAATTTGTGAACCATCAATTGTCTTAATTTCTACTGACCCATTATTGAAAGTTGTAACTACTTCATATGGACCCATCCAACGGGTAGTTAATTTTCCTTTAAATTTTCTGTACCTTGAGTCAGTAATGCCCAATCCCCAGTATTAAATTGTTTTTACTTAATAAATTTATCATGCCATTTATTCTGTTGATTCTGTATTAACATTGTTCTTTGGAGTGCATCGTGTCTAATCTCATCTAACTCATTAATTTGTACAACTCATTGTTTCTGTGCCTCATCCAAATCCATGCCTAACTGTGCAGCCATATGAAAAGTATTAACTTGGAAATCTATAGGTAAAAGGAATTGATTGCCATACACTAGCTCATAGGGGGTATGTCCAGTAATTCTTCTCTGTGTTATCCTATAGGCCCACAAGGCCTCTGTGTTTATGTATTTGTAACTTCGGAATGTATTCATCTATGTATCTTATGTATTGTAACCCGATGTTTGTTCCGGGATGTATCTATTATGTATTTGAGTCATGTTGTCATGCCCCGATGTTTTGATCGGGAGGATCAATAATATAAACAAGTCATGTGGGTAACCCTCCGATTGTGTAAGGGTTAAAGTCCCCGCAGTTCCGGGGCACTAGGGTTATTAGACTCTCCAAGTAGAGGTCGGACCTAGTAGGGTTTTAGTCATGCTGGGATTAGTATAAATAGATATATGGGATATCTATTTAGCACACATCACTTACACACTCAAGTGTAGCGCATAGTTGAGGAAGGAAAGACACTGGGGCTAGACAAGAAGAAGACTACTGCTGTCGAGAGTGCATCTTACTATTTTAGGGTTTTACATCTTGTGTTGATTCTATCTCTGAGGAAGTTGCAGGGTTTTCTCCATTTATGGTTTCCCCGATCAAAAACACTGTGTTCATCTTACTGTCGGGAGTGCATCTTACTGTTTTGGGGTTTTACATCTTGTGCTGATTCTATCTCTGAGGAATTTGTAGGGTTTTCTCCATTTATGGTTTCCCCGATCAAAAACACTGGGTTCATTGTCTCTTGTGTTTGATTGATGTACTTGTCATTCTCTCAGTAAAGATCCTAACATAATGCTAGCTTAATGTTGAAAAACTAACATGGTATCAGAGCTAACCTGAGAAGAAGACACTGTGCAGCTGCGGGAACTAGGGATTCCTAGTTTGTGGATCTTCCTCCACATATTTTCAGCAAAAGTAAAGTGCAACAACTCTCCTCCTTAGGGCACATATTTCTATCGAAGCAGAATCCAATTTTGAGGTTTTTCAGTTTTGGACTTGTCACTACTATCAGAAATTAGGGCTTTTCATAGAAGAGGATTTTTTTAGTGAGCCCAGGCCTGGATTGATATCCTCCCCAAAATCGAAGTTAGGGACAAATTTCAAGGCATTTGGGTGGATAGAACTCCGGAAAAGCAAAACGCTAATTTGATCCTGAACTAGCTCTGCAGGATTTCATCTCAAGTTTCAGATTCGACATCTTGAACCTGTAAGATATAAAATATTTTGTATTTCCATTTGAGGTTCTCATTTAAGATGTCTCATCATACCAAGCTTGATGAAAAGCTTGAGGGAGCTGAAAAATTTTGAGCCTGGAAGTATAGAATCTCCTTGGTCCTAGAAGAAAATGAATTAGACTCCTACATTCATGAGGAGGTTCCAGTTCCAGAGGGAGATGAGGCAAAGGTATTACATAAGAAGAAGATGGTTATGGAAAAGAGGATCATTGCTGATTCTATTAAGGATCACCTTATCCCACAGGTGTCCTCTCTCAAGACACCTAAAGCCATGTTTGATTCCCTAACCAAATTGTTTGAAGGGAAGAACATCAATCAAAAGATGACCCTGAGAAACCAATTGAAGAATGTGAAGATTCAGAATGCAAAAACAATCCAATCTTACTTCACAAGAGTTTCTCAAATCAAAGAGAAACTAGAAGCAGTTGATGAAGAAGTGGAAAATGCAGAGATTGTAATGACTACATTGAATGGCCTTCCTAGGTCATGGGATTCTTTCATCCAAGGAATCTATGCTAGGAAAAAGTTAGTCAATTTCAGCAGACTATGGGAAGAGTACTCTCAAGAAGAAGCTTGGATAGCAACTCGAGAATAGAATATGGGAAGTGAAGACCAAGCTCTTACAGTACGCTCCAAGTCTCACTCCAAGTCAAGCAAGAGAAAATCTCATGGTTCTAGAGGTAAGAACTTTCACAAAGATAATACTAGAAGAGATGTATCTAGGATCATATGCTATACCTGTGATGAAGAAGGACACTATGCAAGGAATTGTCCTAAAAAATAGAAGATATTAAAGAAGAGCAACAAAAGAAGACATCATGCTCATGCTGCAGAGGATGTTGAACCATCTAGAAAGAGATCCAGATATGAAAGTGAAGATTCTTCAAGCGAGGATGAATATGTTTTGATATCAGCTCTCACAGGTAACATTATTCATGGAAGTGATGATTGGCTTATAGACAGTGGGGCTTCCAAACATATGACTGGATTCAAAGAATCCTTTGTAAGACTATCAGAGCATGAATCACCTCACAAGGTAAAGCTAGGAGATGACTACCAATATCCAATAAAAGGTAGTGGGGAATATTCATATAAGTTAGAATCTGGAAAATCTCTAACAATGAAAGAAGTATTATTTGTGTCAGGACTCAAGAAGAACCTTCTCTCCATATCAGCATTATATGCAAAAGGAATGCGGGTTGCATTCATAGATGGTCAAGTCATCATGTGGCAAAAAGGAAAGACTATCGATGATGCAGTAGTAACTGGAGAACAAGAAGGAGGATTATACAAATTGAAGGGCCATCCAGAACAAGCCTTGGTCCATGACACAGTAGAGCCAAGTGAACTTTGGCATAAAAGGCTTGCACATGTGCATTACAGAGCACTACCTATTGCAAGAAAAGTTGTCGAAGGTCTTCCATAAATTCAAGCAAAACATGATGGGGTCTGCAAAGGATGTGTGAAAGGAAAGAATACGAAGAAGACATTTCCAAGTAGTGAAAGCAAAGAAAAAGGAATCTTGGAAATCATCCACTTCGATGTATGCGGTCCTATGTCATCAAATTCTCTAAGCGGGTATGCATATTATGTTTCTTTTATTGATGATTTTTCTAGGAAGACATGGGTTTACTTCATGAAGAACAAAGACGAAGTATTCAATAAGTTCAAATAATTCAAAGCCTTGATCGAAAACCATACTAAAAATAAGATCAAGACCATTCGATCAGATAATGGTGGAGAATTCACTTCAAATGAATTCAAAGAGCTATGCAAAGAGTGGGGGATTAAGAGGGAGTTGTCCACTCCTTATAATCCACAACAGAATGGGGTTACGGAATGGAAGAACAAAACTATCATGGAAGCTGCAAAATCAATGCTTCATGATGAAGACCTTCCTATGCATATTTGGGAAAAATCTACCATAACAGTGGTGTATGTACAGAACTGTAATCCACATAGAGTACTCGAGAACAAGACTCCTGAAGAAGTTTTCTCTGGCAAGAAACCGGAAGTCAGCCATCTCAGAATATTCGACTATCCTATGTACATCCACATTCCAAAAGAGAAAAGGACTAAATTAGATCCTTTAGGTAAGAAGGGTATATTTGTGGGATACTTCGAAAGCTCAAAGGCTTACAGAATATATTTCCCAGGATATAAGAAGATTGACATCAGCAGGGATGTGACATTTGATGAAGACACGGCTTATAGCAAATCCAGAAAGAGACCTGCTGAAGAACCTGAAGAAGTAGAAGCACCTAGAATTCATGATACAACCATGAATGAAGAAACTCGAGAAGAAGATTGAGAATTTGAAGAACCACAAAGACCTATAGATCCACCTCAGGAGAAGAATCCTCATAAGAGGAAACCTACTTGGGTATGAGAAATTATCCAAGGTGTGGAAAGATATGGGGCTCCAGAAGAGAATCACAGAGAAAGAAAGAGGACCAGATCCAATTCTGGGTATGTAGCTTTACTATGTGATTTCATTGATAAAGAACCTTCCAGTTATGAAGAAGCGGAAGAACAGAAAGAATGGAAGTATGCTATGATTGAAGAGTACCAATCGATCATGAAGAATGATGTTTTGGATGTTGTCCCAAGACCAGATGGGAAGTCCATTGTAACTTCCAAATGGATCTACAAGATCAAGCATGCTGTAGATGGTAGCATTGAAAAGTATAAGGAAAGATTTGTATCTCAAGGTTTCTCTAAAATAGAGGGAATAGAGGATGAAGAGACCTTTGCACCTATAGCCAGATACACTTCCATCAAATCGGTACTTGCTCTGGCTGCAGTGATGAAATGGAAGATACACCAAATGGATGTCAAGACTGCTTTCTTGAATGGTGTAGTGGAAGAGGAAGTGTATGTAGAACAACCACTCAGTTTTGAGACACATGACGGGGATTCTCATGTATGCAGATTGAAGAAAGCCCTGTATGGTTTGAAATAGGCACCCAAGACTTGGTACGAAAGAATTGACAGCTTTCTATCCAGTTTGGGATTTACCAAGAGTAAAGCAAATTCCAACCTTTACTACAAAGTTGAAGATGGAAACCCAGTGATGCTTCTACTATATGTAGATGATCTATTTGTGACAGGTATGGATGGGTTGATTACTGATACAAAGAGAAAGCTTGCTGCCGAGTTCGAGATGAAGGACTTGGTAATGATGCATTAGTTTTTAGGTATGGAGGTGTGGCAGAGTGCAGATGGAATCTTCCTTGGACAAGTGAAGTATGCAGTAGAGATCCTGAAGAGGTTTGGGATGATGGACTGCAAGATTATGGCCACACCCATGGTATCAAATCTGAAGCTATTGAATGATGCTTCTTTAGAGACAATTGATGCTATGATGTATCATCAGATGATTGGGTCATTGATGTACCTGATGAACACAAGACCATACATTTGCTTTGCTGTGAACACCTTGAGCCAGTTCTTAACAGATCCGAGAAATGTTCACTTGATTGCTGCAAAGCATATTCTGAGGTACTTGAGGGGTACAATTGATTATGGACTCAAGTATGATGCGAATCAAAAGATTAACCTGGAGGTTTATGTTGATTCAGATTGGGCAGGCAGTGCCATCGATAGGAAGAGCACTTCAGGATGTTACTTTAATATGGGATCAGGTGTAATCTCTTGGTTTAGCAGGAAGCAATCCTGTGTGGCACTGAGTACAGCTGAAGCGGAGTATGTCGCAGCTTGTTTAGCTAGTTGTGAGGCAGTATGGCTGTGGAATATACTATCCGATATATTTGATCTATAGTTGGATGCTACTTTTATACATTGTGACAATCAAAGTTGCGTGAAGTTGTCAAAGAATCCAGTGTTCCATGACAAGTCGAAGCACATCAAGATCAAGTATCACTATATCAGGGATATGGTGCAGAGAGGAGAAGTGAAGCTCCAGTATGTTGCGATGGAGGAACAGATAGCTGATGTTTTGATGAAGACATTAGCCAGAGTGAAGTTCGAGTACTTTAGGGAGAAGCTTGGTGTTCTCCAGATCAAGGTTTCCTCTACGAGAAAGTGATGAGACCCATAGCCATTCTGACATGGTGAGAGGATTGGTTCCTTCCATGGTCAGATGTAAGGACTGAGCCATTCTATCATGGCTAAAGGATTTAGTTCCTTCCATGTCAGATGTGAGTGCTGGCCATTCTGTCGAGTAGGACATATGTAAGGGCTACCGCCATTCTGACGAGCAGGTAAAATGTAAGGGCAGAGCCATTATGATCATGGATAAAGGATTTAGTTCCTTCCATGTCATATGTGAGTGCTGGCCATTCTGTCGAGTAGGATAGATGTAAGGGCTACCACCATTCTAACGAGTAGGTCAGATGTAAGTGCAGAGCCATTCTGACGAGGAGGTCAGATGTGAGTGCTGGCCATTCTGATGTAGGATGAGCTCCTACATAGATACAATGGATACCGCCTTTCTGACGAGTAGGTCAGATGTGAGTGTTGGCCATTCTGATGTGACTATAGGATTAGGTCCTATATGATCATATATAAGGGCTACCGCCTTTCTGACGAGCAGGTCAGATGTGAGTGCTGGCCATTCTGATGAGTAGGTCAGATATAAGGGCTACCAAAGACCTATGAGGAGGTAGGCATACATCCAGCATGAAAGAAGGTTGGATCTGTATAACTTCCTATGACGAGATAGCACACACATGATGATGACCAGGTGAGATCCAGATCGAGCTATGATCCAGATCCAGTTATGATGACTCCGAGAGATCCAGATCGAGTGATGATCTAGATCTAGCAGTGATGATCCAGATCGAGAGACAATCCAGATCCAGTCCAATGATGTTGATCTAGATCAAGAGATGATCCAGATCCAGTGATGATGTCCCATGATGATCCAGATCGAGAGATGATCCAGATTCGAAGGATGATGATGACTTGAAGATGAAGATGACTTAAAGACTTAGAAGACTCAAGATGCAGATGATGAGATGATCCAGTTGATACAGAGAAGAAGACAAGTGCTGAAAATTGTGTCGAAATAATACCTTCCTAGTTAAGAGGGAGTGTTGATGTATTTGTAACTTTGGAATGTATTCATCTATGTATCTTATGTATTGTAACCCGATGTTTATTCCGAGATGTATCTATTATGTATTTGAGTCATGTTTTCATGCCCTGATGTTCCCATTGGGAGGATCAATAATATAAACAAGTCATGTCAAGTCATAGTGGGTAACCCTCTGATTGTGTAAGGGTTAAACTCCCCGCAGTTCCGGGGCACTAGGGTTATTAGACTCTCCAAGTAGAGGTTGGCCCTAGTAGGGTTTTAGTCATGCTGGGATTAGTATAAATAGAGATCTAGGATCTCTATTTAGGACACATCACTCACACACTCAAGTTTAGCGCATAGTTGAGGAAGGAAAGACACTGGGGCTAGACAAGAAGAAGACTACTGCTGTCGGGAGTGCATCTTACTGTTTTGGGGTTTTACATCTTGTGTTGATTCTATCTCTGAGGAAGTTGCGGGGTTTTCTCCATTTATGGTTTCCCCAATCAAAAACATTGTTTTCATTGTCTCTTGTGTATGATTTTTGTACTTTTTATTCTCTTAGTAAAGATCCTAACATAATGCTAGCTTAATGTTGAAAAACTAACACTTTGGGAGTCTATCTACCCAATCCTTATGATGTAGTTGAATAGTTTTAGTTAAGGTAGCTTCCAATACCTTATTGGTTGATTCTACCTAGCCATTGGATTGTGGATGGTAAGGTGAGGATTTGCAATGTCATATACTATATTTCATGGTAAGGTCTTTCATTAATTTAGAGGTGAATTGAGAACCTTGGTCAGTGATGATTTCTTTAGGCACACCAAATCGAGTGAATATTTCTTCATATATGAATTCTACCATAGATTTCTCTATGGCCCTAAACAAAGCTTTAGCTTCTACCCATTTGGTAACATAGTCCATGCAAACCAGGATATACTTCTTTTTATGGGACATGGGAGAAATTGGTCCTACAAAATCAAGAGCCCACTTCTCAAAAGGCTCAATCATGACCTAAATCTGTAAGGAATCTCATCCGATGACATAGGTATACCCATTATTTGGCAACTATCACATCCTATAACATATATGGAAGCATCATTAAAAATGCTTGGCCAGTAATAACCAGAATGCAATACTTTGTATGTCATCCGCTTGTTAGCAAAGTGTCCCCCACGTGGTACATCATGGCATGCATGGAGGATTTCTATCATCTCTTCCTCTCGTACACATCGTCTAATAATAAGATCTGGACCAGTGAAAAAGAGGTCATTATCAACCTAGGAATAGTTAGAGCTCTGGACTATAATGCGATGTTTCTCATGTGGGGACAAGTGGTTTGGTAATTTCCTAGTTGCTAAATAATTGGCAATGTCTAAAAACCAAGGGATTTGAACAAATGCAACAAATAAATGTTCTCCTGGAAAAGTATCATCAACAGGCTTAGCACCATCATCATGTTGAATACGAGAGAGGAAATATTCTACCAAATTTTCTCTACCAGGTCGATCAACGATAGTGATATTAAATTCTTGTAATAAAAGAAGCCATCGGGTTACCCTAACATTGGTAATTGGTTTGTTCATTAAAAATCTGATGGCAGGGTGATCCGTATGCACAAAAAATTCATATCCTGTAATATAATGACAAAATTTATTAATAGCATAGACTACTGCCAAGAATTCTTTTTCAGTGACAATGTAATTCAGTTCGGAAGGAGCTAAATTATTGCTAACAAAGTAAATGGCATAAGATGCTTGGCCTTCTTTTTGTCCTAGGACTCCTCCTATGGTTGTATCAGAAGCATCAATAGATATATGGAAAGGAAGGGACCACTCGAGACCCCTAAGTATTGGTTCCAATGATAATTTAGCTTTCAAGACTTTAAAAGCACTTTGACAAGATTCAGTCCATTGAAATTCTACATCCTTTGTAAGCAGCTTAAACATTGGTGCAGCTATTTTAGTGAAATTTTCAATAAAATGATGATAATAGACTTCATGTCCAAGAAATCTCCTTACCTCTTTTTGAGTTTTTGGAGAGGGGAGGCCAAAAATTACTTCTATTTTAGCAGGATCTACCTTGATTCCTTGGGAAGAAACATGATGCCCTAAGACTATACCTTCTGTTAATAACATTTTACATTTTTTATGACTAAGGTCTAGGTTTGTTTCTTGACATCGGATCAAGACCTTTTCAAGGTTATCAAGGGCCTCTTGAAAGGTATTACCATAGGCTATAAAATCACCAATTTACACCTGTACACATTCGTGTATAAGATAAGAAAAAATCCCTAATACCTCTCACTGAAAAGTAATAGGTCCATTACATAAGCCAAATGGAAAAACTCTATAAGCATATGTTCCCCAATGGCATGTAAAAGTGGTCTTATCCTAATCCTTGAGTGCTATTAAAATCTGATTGTATCCACTATACCCGTCAAGAAAGGAAAAATATTGCTTACCAGACATAATATCTAGAACTTGATCAATAAAGGGCAAAGGGAAGTAGTCTTTAAGAGTGGCGTTATTTAACTCTCTAAAATCAACACAAATACGCCATTTCCATGTGACTTCCTTTGGAAATACCACTAGAGGAGACACCCATTTACTATGGAGATATGATAGATGAAATCAACATTTAGAAGTTTTTGTAACTCCTCTTTCACTATATCTTTCAAAGCAGGGTTCATCCTCCTCTGAGGCTGCCTTATAGGGGATATACTGGCATCCATGTAAATATGGTAAATACAAGTGTCAAGGTGTATACCTTTAATTTCAGTGTATTCCCTTGCAAATTCTCCGGATTGGATTTTAAGGACCTTAAGTAATTGTTCTTGTTGACTTTTGGTTAACCCTACATTTATGTGTAAAAATATTCCAGGGATAACCTCACAAGGCATGGTATAAGACCCCATATGTTCTTCAATTGCAAAGACACATGGTGTATTCACGAATGTTGAGAGGGCCATATTTTCTTGAAACTCATCCCCAAAAATTTGTTCAAGTTGAGCAAAAGACTGAGGAAAATCTATACAAGTTGATGGAGAGACAAAATGGTTTAACGCATTCTCAGTAATCTGCTCCTGAAGTTCCCACGAGTAGTCATTAGGAAAGAAGAGATATTCAATAGTTTGATCTCTAAAGGGGCAATCTAACTACCACAAGGTTTCAGTTACCGATTTTCTTGGGGGGTATAAATCCAGTTTTTGTGTGGACAACCCATTAGAAATGGTCGTTTCCCCGTCCCTACATCCTATGAAGGCATTGGTGGTAGCCAACCATGGTCTTCCCAGTATAATAGGATGTACTTTAGAAGGATCCTTTGATTCTACTACCATAAATTTGAAGGAGTATTCACATGAAGCTATTGATACAATAATATCGTCCAGGACTCCAGCAGGTTTTACCATGGCACGGTCTGCTAGTTCTAGGATTAAAGGGGTAGGTCGGAGAATTTGTCCCAACAGTAAAACTTCTAAAATTGCAGTGGTCATCTTATTAATGGCGGATCCTAAATCGATAAGTGTATTCTCTATGGAAGTATTATTTACAATAATAGTTACTACTAGGGCCCTTGGATTTGTATATTTTGTAATCCAAGACTGGTCTATCATACACTCAGACATCTCTCCTATAACATGAATTGTGAGGGGGTCCTTTTGCTTCTTTCCTGGGTGTTTAATACAGAGTTCCTTTATTACCTTGTTGTAAATTGGTATATCCTTAATATCCTATAATAGAGGAATTTTGACATAGATATTCTTTAGTTCATTCAAAATGTCGTACTCCGGATGGACTACAGGTTTTTCTATTGCTAATCATTTTGGAGATGGAGGGATTCTTTGTCCTTGAGTTGGTTCTTGCTAACGATGGGTATGCACTGGAATCTTTGGCACATCCTGCAAAATAGTATCATTGATGACTTCATTAAGGTCTTCTACTTCTTCATTTTCCTCATGAATGATGACTGATGACTTGGGTTTGTCATTCACAACTGTTCCAGATTGTAATTGTATCTCATGTACAGGTACAGTCGAAATAGCGTAGGATGGAAGAGTTTGCAACTCAGTGTTGTTAAGAGATTAGTTGGCTTATTATTTGGATTACGTATTGGTTGTGTAGGTAACAATGTGGGTCGTGGAGGGTTTGTATTATAGAAATGATGAGGTTGTTGTGTAATAAGGGGGAATAGAGGCACAAATCCTGGTAACAATTGTTGGGTATTGGCTAAATGTTGAGGATAAGGATGAGTAGAGACATGAGGTGACTAGGGGTAGTGTTAGATTTTTATCATTCTAAGCTAGCATTATGATCTTTGGATCTTTAACTAAGAGAATAACATGCTCACCAATAAAACACAAGAGTGAAGAGACAAAGAATTTTCCTTGGGGAAACCATAAAGGAGAAAACCCCACAACCTCCTCAAAGATAGAATGAGCACCAATGGCAGCAGTAAAACCCAAAAACATAAAAATGATCTCCAAATCTTTTGTCTCTCTCTCTCTCACTGAGAGAGCTTCTCCTCTCTCATTCATGCGCCCCAATGAGTGAGTGTGTGTGTGATAAATAGAGAGACACACTCTCTATTTATATTCTTCCATTCACTTGAAGCCCACTCCAACATGTCGGCCTCATTTAATAATTACTTACTAGAGCCGACATCTCTAGGAGTGTCTAATAACCCTAGTGCCCCACAACTTGTGGGGGATTTTCTGTCTACTCAACAAGGAGGGTTAACCTTGACTTAGATGGTGGGGACTATTGCCCTGACTTACAATGACTCACCTAGGGTTGACTTCTTTAGGATAGTCTAATGACCCTAGGGCCCCACAACTGCAGGGACTTTAACCCTTGACAAATAGGAGGGTTACCCACAATGACTTGACATGACTTTTATATTATAGAAACTTCCTGGGGTATGACATGACTCAATTACATTACAAACACATCCAGGAATAAACATCGGGGTACAATACATAAGATATACAGATGAATACATTCTGAAGTTACAATTACATCAACACTCCCTCTTAACTAGGAAGGTATTCTCTCGACACAATTTATCAGCACAAGTATTCTTCTCTGTATCATCTGGATCATCATCAAGTTCTCATGATATTCAAGTCATCTTCATCTTCAGGTCATCTTCATATTCAATTCATCTTCATCTTCAGGTCACTTCATCTTCAAGTCATCTTCATCTTCAGGTCATCTTCATCTTCAAGTCATCTTCATCTTCAGGTTATCTTCATCTTCAAGTCATCTTCATCTTCAGGTTATCTTCATATTCAAGTCATCTTCATCTAGATCTGGATCATCACTCGATCTGGATCATCATCACTCGATATGGATCATCACTCGATATGGAACATCACTACTGGATCATCATCAAGTCTGGATCATCACTTGATCTATATCGTCATTGCTGGATCATCATCAAGTCTAGATCATCACTTGATCTGGATCATCACTGTTGGATCATCATCAAGTCTGGATCATCACTTGGTCTGGATCGTCACTACTGGATCATCACCAAGTCTAGATCATCACTTGATTAGGATCGTCACTACTGGATCATCATCAAGTCTGGATCATCACTTGATCTAGATCATCATCAAAGCTGGATCATCACAAAATCATCATCATCATTGCTGCTTCTCCTATCTCAATCAAATGGTGCTATCTTATTCATTCTTCTCGTCACAGGAAGTTCTACAGAGTCAGTCCTATAGGCCTACCCTTCATGTAGGTCTTCATCAGTGCTTATGAGTCTGACACTTAAGTTAGAATGGCCCACCCATATCTTACATCTGACCTCATCTTGTCAGAAAGGCACACCCAGTGCTCACATCTTACCTCATCTTGTCAGAAAGGCCCAACACTTACATCTGACCATGTGTAAACACATCGGGCCAGAATGGCTCAGCACTTATATCCGACCATGTGCAAGCACATCGCATCGAAAGGGCTCTACACTTACATCCGACCATGTCCGAAGATACTGCATCGGAAAGGCTCGGCACTTATAGTCGACCATGCTCGAAAGCACTGCATCGAAAAGGCTCAGCAGTTACAATCAACCATGCTCGAAAGCACCGCATCGGAAGGGCATGCACTCACATCTGATCATGGAGAAACTAATCCTACCATCGCATCAGAATGGCCCCCAGTCCTAGACAGAGCTACCTGGTAACTGACCAGTTGCCTCCATTCTCCCATAGAATGGCAGTTGCCATTACATCTGACCTACTCATCAGAATGGCCAACACTCACATCTGACATGGGAGGAACCTAATCCTTTAGCCATGACAGAATGGTTCAGCCCTTACATCTGATCAAGTGGGAACACATCCGTCTCTCACATCAGAATGGCTTCTCAATCCTAGACTGAGTTTTCCTGGTAACTGACCAGGCACCTCCATTCCCAGAATGCTAATAGCCCTTATATCTGATCACATAGGAACCAATCCTACAGTCACATCAGAATGGCTCAGCACTCATATCTGACATGGAAGGAACCTAAATCCTCTCACCATGACAGAATGGCCCAACCCTTACATATGACCATGGAAGGAACTTAATCCTCTCCCATGTCAGAATGGCTCTCAGTCTCATCATTTCCCCTTGGAGGGAATCTCAATCTTGAGAACACCAAGCTTCTCCCTAAAGTACTCAAACTTCAATTTGGCCATTTCTAGCATAGAATCACATCAAGGCTGATTACATCCAAGGATGACCTGTGAGCTTCACGAGGACTGATTACATCCAAGGGCAGTCTCATCAGCTATGCTAGAAATCCTTCTTTCAAGAGATCTTGATCTGGATCACTGCTCCTCTCTGCATCATACAACAAATGCAAGTTAGATCAACCAAATCAAATAGTAGTTTTCAAAATAAACATACTACCTCCCAAATAGCAAGTGGCAACATCTTTTGCCTCAGCTATACTCAACGCCATGTAGGACTCCATCCTACCAAACCAAGAGATCATACTTGATCCCATACTGAAGTAGCACCTCGAAGTGCTCTTCCTATCAATGGCACTGCCTGCCCAATATGAATCCACATAATCTTTTGATTCACCTCATACTTGAGCCCATAATCAACTGTACCCTTCAGGTACCTCACTACATGCTTTTCAACCATTAGGTGGACATGTCTCAATGTGTTCACAACAAAGAAAATATCTAGTCTCATATTCGTCATGTACATCATGGAACAAATCATCTGACGATACATCGTGGCATCAACCGTCTCTGATGAAGCAACACTCAATAGCTTCAGCTTTGATGCCATAGTTGTGGTCATGGCCTTGCAGTCCATCATCCTAAACCTCTTCAAGATCTCTACTACATACTTCCCTTGTCCACACCTCCATGCCTAGAACATAGTGCATCGACACATAACAGGAGCATCACTGGTCTTCCGCCTTCAACCTTGAAGCAAAGGTTGGAATCTGCTTTACTCTCAGTAAAGCGTAGAGTCATCAGTAATCTATCCATCCTATCATACCATGTCAAAACTTGGGATCTTCTGCAGTCACTCCCTCTAAAGCAGAGCATCATTCTCCCTCTGTCTTTCGTACTCTATGCACTAAAACATTATATAACGGAGTGACAAGTAGTATCCATCTAGGATCATTGGATACCAAGATCCTTTATCTTGAAATTTTTCAAAATTTCTTCTCACACCCATCTATGAGCTTGTCATCCTCTATCAACCTTGTAGCATAGGTTTAGATATTCATCAAGCTCATTATGTATGTGTTATCCCATGATGTTTCCATCTACTGCATGATGGAACTATGAACTTCTCTTCAGGTCATCATTCTTCTTGAACTGGTCTTCCCTTTCTTCTTGGTTATTTCTTCATAGCTGGAAGGTTCTTTATTAATGATGTCGTTGCATCTATCATATTTATTATTCATCTTGAACTGTCATCACTTGTTCTTTGGAACAAGTCTTATCCTTCTTTGCTTGTAGGAGATTATGTACGTGATCTTTCCTACAAGTCAAATTCATTTGTATGGTTAGAAACATTTCATAAGGAATATTCATACTGGCAAGTTCTTATGCATAAATATATGATCATGCAACTACTTTAGCCAATACAACATCCATCCATATCTCACTGAAACTTTCTAGATGCCTTCCATCTCTACCAGGACAACATTGAGATTGTGCACTAATCCAATATGTCAACAAAGAGGTTTCATTCTAGATAAGTAGAAATGGAGAGTTGTATATCACCATGAGATACTTACCCATCACATGCATATTAGTAGTATACTATCATTAATGAAAACATTCTATCATGCGTAATATATCAACTGAATATAAACAAATGCATAACAAAACAATATCATGAAATGACAATTGAATACTTATCTTTATTTGTTTCGTGGGTATACTCATTTTTAATCCTTCTGCTTCATTATCTTCTTCATTCATGACTTCATCATTTCTTATACAAATGCTCAATATGGATAAGAGGTTCTTCAAGAATTGAGTTCTTCATATTCCTCATCGCTTGAGGGATCTTCTTTGGATGGTGAGAGCTTGATCTTCCCATCTCTCACTATGAGTTGAGCTTCTTCTTCTTGTGTGTGCTCTTGCTGAAAGTGATCACTTCCTTCTGGCTCACATTCCTTGCATGAATGAATCCCATGATCCTGGGAAACCATTCAAGGTGGCTATCACCACTTCTGCATTCTCCACTTCTTCTTCTACCACTTCAAGTTGTTCTGCATTCTGGATCTTTACATTCTTCAACTGGCTTCTTAAGGTCATATTCTGATTTATGTTCTTCCCTTCAAATAGCTTGGTCAAGGAATAAAAAATATTTGATGTCTTTAGTAAATACACTTTTGGTACAAGTTGATCCATGATTGAATAAACAATGATCTTCTTGGCCTTGACCAAGTTCTTCTTGTGCAAGGCTTCTAGCCTCATCTCCCTCTAGAACTGGAACCTCTCTACTTGTGTAGGTGTCCAACTAATTTTCTTCAGGGAGATCATAGGCTTCCATGATTGGAAGTTGTCAACTTCACCAAGCTTATCATCAAGCTGATGTGATAGATCACTTTGAAATTAGAACCTCAAATGAAAATAGCAAAAGATTAGATCTTACCAATTTGAGGTGTCCGTCCTGGTTCCGGAGCTGGCTGATCTAGGGTTTGTCAGAGAAACCCTAATTTTAAAAACTTGGAATCTTTCATATCTGAATGGATAGAAGGATAGATATATTCAATGCAAGATGTCCAATGTACTCCTTTTCTGAAAACAGTGGAGGGAAGCTCCCGAAACAGGAAGCCCTAGTTTTCCAATTTCTCCTGCAGAAATGTCTATTACTGTTTCTGCGATATCTCTGAAATAACGGCTCCTATGTGTCTAAAATTTTGAAATGAGGTAACCTTGCATGTCCTTGATACAAAACCGCATGTTTAAGTAGAATTGGTTTCACCAATTGGGTTTTATGATCATTTTCCCAAGGTGACCTGTTACAGGACTGTTCCAAACAGTGAAGTTGTACAGAATTCCACATGTCAATAGTTCATCTTCTAAGTCTAAAACTTGGAATACAGAAATTAAAGTCTGTTCCATTTTTTGAACATCTTCATAAATTTAAGTTGGAGCTTTGTATCCCAATATATAGCAATTCTCCCCAGGTGTCCTGTTTAGGGATGAATTCTGGAAGAGGTTGGAACCCTAACTTGAAGGGATCATATCTTCCAGAATATAGCGAATCTGATGTTGATTTTTGGAAAAAGTGTACATCAGGATTTTATATTCGAAATATGAAATTTTCAGCTCTTGATCCTTTTCCAATCTCAGGATATAGTGAATGTGCCAAAACTTAGCAGTTTTAGTATTTTAGGGTTTTTCCAACTCGGGGTCAAACTAGGGTTTGACTTTCCCGGAGTTTCAACCAACCAAAAATATTGATCCAGGTCTCTAAACTTAGATTTTGATGAGGATAGAAATCATATGCCAGGCTCACTCAAAAATTCCTCATTTACAAGAAGCCCTAATTTCCCGCACCAAAACTAAAAATGCTCGGAATCGAATTCCACTTCGACAAAAAGACGTGCCCTTCAATGGAGAGTTAGCCTAGCATACTTTTGCTGATGGATTGTGGAGAGAGACCCAAAAATTAAGAATACCTAACTTTTGTATCTGTACAATGTCTTCTTCTCAAGTTAGCTCTGATACCATGTTATATTTTTATCATTCTAAGCTAGCATTATGATCTTAGGATCTTTAACTGAGAGAATAACATGCACATCAATAAAACACAAGAGACAAGAGACACAAATAATTTTCCTAAAGGAAACCATAAAGGAGAAAACCCCGCAACTTCCTCAAAGATAGAATGAGCACCAATGGCAGCAATAAAACCCGAAAACAAAAATATGATCTCCACAGCTTCTGTATCTCTCTCTCACACTAAGAGAGCTTCTCCTCTCTCACTCATGCGCCCCAATGAGTGAGTGTGTGTGTGATAAATAGAGAGACTCACTCTCTATTTATATTATTTCATTCACTTGAATCCCACTCCAACATGTCGGCCTCACTTAATAATTACTTACTAGAGCCAACATCTCTAGGAGTGTCTAATAACCCTAGTGCCCCACAACTTGTGGGGACTTTGCCCTTTGCTCAACAAGGAGGGTTAACCTTGACTTAGATGGTGGGGACTATTGCCATGAATTATAATGACTCACCTAGGGTTGACTTCTTTAGGATAGTATAATAACCCTAGGGCCCCACAACTACGGGGACTTTAACCCTTGACAAATAGGAGGGTTACCCACATTGACTTGACATGAATTGTATATTATAGAAACTTCTCGGAATAAACATCGGGGTATGACATGACTCAATTACATTACAGACACATCCCAGAATAAACATTGGGGTACAATACATAAGATATATGGATGAATACATTTCGAAGTTACAATTACATCAACAGGTAGGACTGTCCCCTCCACCCCTGTGGCCAATACTGTTGTTGAGTAAAATGAGGAGGAGGAGGATACTGGGGTGGCCAATGCTGCCAACTTGTAGTGTTCCACTATTGAGGTGGTAGGTAATAAGGTGGGGGATGTGGTGACAAATTCTGATATGGTGGTGGGTCCCTTGGTTGCCAAGCAGGCCTCCTCAAGGTTTCACCAATGTCCCCACTTTTATATATGGCTTGTAACCCTGGTAACAATGGAAAATAGTCTGTTGGATGCTCTTCCGTACAGATATGACATACGAAGATGTTATTTAATGGGAATTCCCATTGGGGATGTTTAGTTCTACATCTTGTACAAAAAATGCTCATCACTGCATGTTCCTCTTCTTGCCTTTTCTTAGCTTGTAACACATCTATCTGGGATCCCATTGCTCCTAGAATATCTGTTTTGAAATTTTCCAATATGTTTCCTAACTCCATCCTTGTGACTCCTCCTAAACTAGGAGTATTCCCTTTTAGATTTCGATTGTAAGGTTCTCGAATATTTCTCCCAACTTTCCCCTTACTTCTAGAGTAATTTCTACACATCTCCCCAATTTGTGTGAAAGGTTTATGGGAGACATCACCAAATGCCATTAGATTAAGGCTTTCTACCGGGTCTTCTGAGATCCTTTTAAGGAAGATTGTTCGTACTACATCTTCTCGAAGATCGTTATGTTTAGATTTATGTAGTGTATAGATAAATCTTTCGAGATAGTCTTCCAAGCTCTCGTCTTCGAGTTGCTGTATCTTAAAAATATCGTTTCAAGAGTCTATGGGTTTGCAATACTCTTGATATTTCTGCAAGAATGTAATTTTCATATGTTCCCAAGTCCTGATACTATATTCTCCTAATCCCATGAACCATCTTAAAGCAGATTCTTTCAGTGTAGCAGGAAAGAGTTTTAATTTGTGAGCATCCTGTAGAAAGTTATAACTTCTACAGAGGATGTCAAACTCAAACAAAAATGTGTCTAGGTTTGAAATACTCTTGATATTTCCGCAAGAATGTATTTTTCATATCTTCCCAAGTCCTGATACTATATTCTCTTAATCCCATGAACCATCTTAAAGCAGAGTCTTTCAGTGTAGCGGGAAAGATTTTTAATTTGTGCGCATCTTGTAGAAAGTTATAACTTCTACAGAGGATGTCAAACTCGAACAAAAATGTATCTGGGTCTTCATTACTCTTCCCATAGAAAGTAGGTAAGGAGGAAGGAGGGATGTTCTTCATATTTACATCTTGTGCAGTTTCTAAAATAGGAATCCGAAGGTAGTCCCATTTCTATTTTCTCCTTCCCCTTCATCATTTCTAACCTTGTCATGATATTCATTCTCTCCTCGTCTCTCCATGTAGGTTTGATTCCTAAAGAGTTTCTACCTATGAGGCTCCTTTCAAAGTGATAATGGGGCATTCCAACTTTCTTTTTCATAGGAGATATTCCTATGATCAACTATGTTCTTGTTAGGTTCTATAGGGATGGTAGGTACTACTATGGAGGTTCCAATCTATGAAATAATTGTATCTGTTGAGCTACCAAAGAGAGCTTGTACCTGGGAAGGATCAATGAAATTAACAAATTTATGATCCCCTACTAACGAGAAAGTTGTATCGTTCAGTTTCTGCACTAGTGGAGGATTGAGGATCTCCAATGGCTGACCCTCTTACACTTCTTCAGAAATGGGGTCCTTAGGATTTCCCACCAGGATTTATTCACCGTCTATGGTTTCTCCTATAAAGTCTTTAGGTTTCCAAGTAGAACTATTTCCTATGTGGTTTCTCCAATACTTTTATGCTGAGTTAGTGGATGGGGGATTTGGTCCCTCGTAAAGGTTATTAGGTATTTTAATAAGTTTTTGAGAACAAGTTCTAACGTATCTACCCTTAGAATCTCTAGGCCTGTTCATGAAAAACTAAACTAAAGGAAAACCTATGCTACTAGTATTGCTGCTGCTGGATTTGGGGGCGCATGTTATAACAGATGCGCAGGTTCTTACCTCTTGTCTTACTGCTCCTCCACCACCAGCCTATTACTAAACATCATAAGGAAATTCTATCTATTCTACCTTACAGAGAAACTCCCTGGAAACGACGTCAAAAATGTTGGGTATTATAATGTATTAAATAATTCACCAAATATTCAATTATCGACCGAGGTTGGTAAACTTAGAGTTGACACAAAGTATATGCGAAGGTAGATGGGTTCCTAAGGTGTCGTGGAAATATTTTAACAAAGAAAATATCGAAAGATATTTTAAAATAAAAAACCGAGTCAAACTCCTAGAAATTCAACTATTAAGGTCATTAAATCGGAACAAAGTATTAGACTAGAGCAGTATCAACCTATACTACTCTACTCTATAAACAAATACTAAAATCTAAAGATATAAACAATGCTACTCTAAGAAAGTAAACTACCTATTAATTAACTATTCCTCTTCTTTATCTAAGAATTAGAAAGCTTCATAAACAATTTCAGAAACTGACTATACAAGGAATTATAATATTGGAAACTAGATTCCAACAACTGGATATACTTTAAGAACTTCAACAATTAAACTTTACAGACAACTAATGAATGTACATAACGGTTAAACTAACTATCTAGTTCCACTCTCCTTGAGGATTCCGAGGATATGCATTCATTGTGATCAGAACTAGAGAAGGAGTAGTGTCAAAATGGATTTCAAAAGAAGTAAATAAAATAAATGGGATTAAATCTAATTTAACTTCTACAAATATGTGCAAACTAAGGAATGTCCAATTACAGGTGATGGTAAACATGGTGACTTATTCCATAAGCAAATGACTCTTAACTAAGAAAGATGTTATGAACAACTAATCTATTAATTATGAAACAAGATTCTTTTAAGGATTACTTTTATAAATAAACAATTCTTATATCAAACAAATCTAAGAGAAATCTAACTTATAAACAAGTAAAAAACTTAATGAAAGAAGTAAGTAGAAAACTTAATAAGGAAGAAAGTGTAATGCCCCAGTTTTGACCCCGTTACATTAGATGTATATGATGTATAAATTGTAAATGATCAGGGTGTGGAGCTAAAGGCCAAGGCCCCACCATTGATCGGTTATGTTATGTTTTGGATTTGAATTGTCACCGATGGTATATCGGGGCATGCGGCATATATTATGACGGCCATCATGTAAATATGCATCTATAATTAAAAATGAACCGGACCAGCTACGATCGCGGCAACTAAAATGAGAAAGGGGCATGATTTTCACAAGGATAAGGATGTGGGGGAAATTTGTCAAACCTTGGCCAATGAGAGAAAAAAAACCATATGTCTTCTTTCTTTGTTTTATTCCAACCACTTTCATTAAGAAAGGATGCTGGTGGTTGAGGAAATTATGGTCTTGGAAGTGGGGTGGCAGAACTGTCAGTCCTCACCCACACACACACTCTACCCATGATTTTGATGTTCATCCCCTCACACAGACACTTCTTCCTCTTCACGAGTTTCTAAACACCCACGCACTGCAATTTCACGTCCACTTGGTAGCCGTTCACCTTCACGCAAGAGTGGAATTCTCGTTTGCTCTCTCACACACAGAACCTTCTGGGTTTTACCCATGTAGTTTCTTTCCCTGCAGATTTGCGGATGATGTGGTCATATCCACTCCCCACCAGCTGATTGTGGGTTCTGCATTGTTGCTCACGCTCACCCACAGGCTGGGAGACTATAATTTCTTCCCTAGCATGGTGTGTATATGTTTTCTTGGTGATATCGTTGCCCAGCACGGGCTGTGTTTTCCCACGTTGTTGACTGTGGTTGTTGGGGTCTTCCTTACATGTTGGGGACTGTTGTAAATTCGCCTGAGAGTCATTTTGGCCACAATAGGGCCAAGAATGACTCTGAATTCGTTTTCCCTGTTTAAGTTGTGACAGCTGATTTAATTGCTTGAGTGCAATGGTTGGTCTTCAGATGGTGAGAGGAGCAGGGATGTTGGATTAGATTTGCTTGATAAACCTGGTGGCTGGAAACCACACAGATAGAGCTATAGGGTTGGCCTTCTTCTCCATCACCCCTGAATAGCACTGGAAGCGAATGCAGGGCCTGAGGGACTGTGTAGCAGAGAAGGGACTGATTCCTTGTGTTGGGTGTGTTTGGGTGTCTTAGAGGTCAGGCTAGTTCTGGTGTAGGTGTTCTTGGCTCTGTAATGAGCTCACCAGCTTAGCAATTTGCCTTCCCAAGCTCCTTGGTGGCCTGATAAACCCAACTGTGTTGGCTTGGCTGTGTTTTGTATATCCCTGGTTATGTGTAAGCCTGCTAGTTCCCTTATTCCTTGGAGAATCATGCCCAGCTCGGGGGTGGCAGCGCTGCTGAGAGATTAGGGAGCACGCTGGCCTATGGGTGGGTGGAACGTTGCAGTGACGTAGCTGGTTGCGGATCGAGTTCATCATAAGATAAGTGATTTTGTCTATTTTACTTCTGCGATCTTAATTTCTGTTAATGAAATTGATGAACATGTTAAATGAACACATGCATGTATGAATGCTGTTGGTTTTCGCTGTGTATGATGACTAAACTACATCTGTGCATGATAAGCAATCCTGCGTGCATATTCTAGTTAAAATTTTGTTTAAGCATTATGTTTCAGTCCTTTTACGCATGTACATGTTCATAGGGGGCTCTTAGCCCGGGTGTTTGAAGCTTGTAGTCGCGTCCTCTTTGCTGGTCAGAGGCATGGGGACGTGACAGAAAGTAGAAAACTTAATAAGGAATCAAATAGAAAACTTAATAAAGAAAACTTGATTAAGAAAGCTCCTCTCAATCCTATTATACAATTATTTTTAGTAACCACACAGTGAAGGAAACAGGTCCTATTTCCATGATCAATTTACAAAGTACTGGTGTGCTTCTCTCAAAATTAACATATATAACCCTAAACTTGATATACACAAAGATAAACTAGACTAGACATATAATTATCAAATGTTATAACAGTAATAAGTGAGGAAATCAGAAACAAAAAAAACAGAACAAAGCATAACTCAAAGCATATTAAGGTAAGAGGAGGTGAAAGATAAGGATGGGACTTAATAAATACTTTGAATAATATAATCTAAGGTCCTAATGGAAAATGTAACCATTATCTAATTACCAAAACATGACAGAATTAAAAAAAAAAAAACCTTTAAGCATGCTTAAAACAAAATGGGAATATTAAAAGCTAAACGAAGGGCTGGATAACTGAATTAACGGATGGTCTAAATGACAGGTTGAACGGGCAGTCTGAATGACAGTCTATATAAAGAAAATAGTGGAAAATGGCCTAAATGATTTAATTATCAGCTGAAAAGATCTTTGGATTCGTTTCTCTGAGTTCTAAGTTGTTTATGGTTCAATGCATTGGTTCATAGTTGTTGGGCTAACTGGGCAGACCCGGGTTTTACCTTTAATTTCACACCAACAAAAGACCCACAGTGTTGGCCCTTTCGGCAGCAGCCTACGAACAGGCTACAGTCTCACCCGAAACAGCTATGGGGTGCCGCAGAATCAGGTTTCTGCAAGCAGAAGAGAGAATCTTACTGTACCTTTAGTCTTTAACTATTAATAATCACACAACACAATGCTTCTATTATCAAGTATGTAGCTTCACGGTTAGATAAACAAACAGTTACTTGCACAGCCCTTATCTGGGAATTCACAGCGAAGCTAGTTATTAACAGCAATCTTACTTTATAAGTTATTTACTTAGCAATGCATAAAATATAATAACAAATCAACGCAAAGGAACCACAACACCAGATATAACGTGGTTCACCCCCAGTGTAGGGGTTACGTCCACAGAACTGCGTTTTATTCAACTCTTTACAACTAAAACGACAGTTTTGATCTGCACACTCAGCTGTAGATCCCTTCAGTCCTCAAAGCCACGCACACAGCAGCAGGCCTCTGCGCACACAGCTGCAGATCTTCCTTTTCACCAAAAACCCCTCTACGCACACAGCTACAGAGGTCGTCCATGCACACAGCTGGGACTTACCTTCTAAAAAAACCCTTATACAATCTCTTATCTTCGCATTACAATAGCTTCGTAAGATAATCATTAAAGAACTAACCCTACTTCTTTACATAAGTGCCTATTTATATAGCGCACTGTTACAAAACCATGGACTTAAACCATGGGTGCCCAAAACCCTAACCCTGGATTTACCCCAAGGGTTAATTACAAAAAGGGATTTGGACCCACCCGCGACACCCTTAAGACTATTTTGGGTCGTAACTCCGCTTACACTTCCACAAAAACCGCCGAGTTACCAAAGCTAAGGACCCTTAAGGAGCCCCAACAGGCCCCTAAGACTCACTTGTGGCCCGTCCCGAGGCACTTCTGCGACTCTTCTGGTGGGAGAATCTTGCTGGCGATACATAGTGTGTGGTGTGCTAAAGCCATTCATATGGTCGTTGGCTTCTCGTGCATTTCCTTTGGACTCTTTATGCTGGTAACAACCTTTTGAATCTATCAGCAGCCCCCTCTTTCAATCTGCTTGCCGAGCACTTGACCATCCATACTTCGGGTCTCCTCAGAATTACGTGTCAAGGTGCATAAGACAAACATCCACCCTAGTTCTGCTAACCTAGGAGCCTACAGCTTGGGATGTTGCAGAATTTTCCCGTGCAGACCGGGGCTCTTCTTTGTGAGACGTAGAGCGCACTTCTGCCTTTCTTCAGATCTGTTAGAGCAAACTTCTACCTTTCTTTGTGCCTTGGTCGGGCATTTCTGCTCCGGTGGATTCTTCAGAAGGTTCTGGAGACCTCTCTCTCTGACCGCTCGTAACAGCTTCTGGGCTTTACAATCATTCGACATGGTCTGAACTGCAGAACTATAGACGGCGAACTGTGGGAGCTGGATGTCTTTTTAAGGACTCTGGTGATCAGGATTTGTGATAATGGATCATCATGGATAGCGGATCTGACCCAAGTGTCGTGGATATCATACATGTGCCGCTAGATTTCGTAAAATCTCATCATTGAGGGCAGTCAATGTAGAGCACGTGCCAGTGCCGCCAAATCTGATCTTCCTGGACAATCATGATTTTAATCTGCAACTCAACTTTTAGCTGCGTCGTGCTAAGGACCTTCAACTTTACATGTGACATGCGACCCGCGACCTTTTGACAGCTTAATTATAGTCTAGTACCCACTTTCAACTGTTCTTGGTACTTAGACTCTTCTTTCTTGTATTATTTCTAATTAGAGGGTCCCGGTTTGTCCCTGTACTTCTTCAACCGACTTTCGTTCACCATGGAAGGCAAAGTTTCTCCGTTTAATTTGGCTAACTGGACTACGCCACCATCACTAACTTTATGAACTATGTAAGGTCCTTTCCAATGGGTCTTAAACTTTCCGGGGAACTTCATGAATTTGCTGTCATACAAGAGTACAAGATCACCACTTTGGAATTGCTTCTTTTTGATATGCCTGTCATGCCATGCTTTTTCTCTAGCCTTCTGGACTTGCTGCTGGAACCCTGCAATGAATCTGTCTTCTTCTAGTTCTGTTACCTGGGCTAGCCTTTTATTCAACATACCTGGGTCATCCATCTCTGTGAAAGCAACTATTCTGAGACTAGGAACAATATACTCCATTGGCATAACTGCTTCTTACCCATAAACCAGCCTAAAAGGTGTGTGACTTGTCAACTTCTTGCAAGTGGTTCTAGAATCCCATAACACTGTCGGGATTCTAAGATCCCAATCATTTCTATTAATATTACAAACCTTGGTCAGAGCCTGCTCAAGAATCTTATTGAAGGCTTCCACAGTTCCATTTGCTTGAGGATGGTACGCAGTACTCTTCTGGTGATATACCTGAAATTCTTCAGTCAATGCTTCAATAGTTTTATTCAAAAAGTGTGACCCTTGGTCACTCATAAGAATTCTAGGACATCCAAACCTTTTTAAGATATTGTCGAAGATGAACTTCGCAGCTGTAGCAGTGCTACAATCCTTGACTAGTTGAGCTTCAGCCCAACGAGTAAGGTATTCAGTTGCTGTAATAATATACCGTGCTCCTGATTTCTTTGCAGGGGGATTTATGGGTCCAACAAAATCAATAGCCCATTTTTCAAAGGCATGTAAAGTTACCTGCGGAACAAGGGGCATCTCATCCCTCCTGGATGGTTTTCCTGTCCTTTGATAGATATCACAACTGTTGCAGTACTCCCTAGCATCCTTATGAAGTGTGGGCCACCACAAGCCGACTGCCAAAATCTTCTGTGCTGTAGCTTTCCCTGTATAATGACCTCCTGCTGCTACAGAGTGTGCTTCAGCCAAGATCAATGGTTTTTCATGCTCGAGGATGCATCTGCGTAGTATTTCATCTGGTCCCATCTTGTATAGTTGTCCTGCTATTAAAGTAAAATCAACAGCTCGAACCACCAACTGCTTCTTCTACTGAGTTGTCATCTCCAACGGTGCATATCCTGTAGCCAAATACTAAACAATGTCTTGAAATTAATCATCAACCATATGGATAGTACACAACTGGGCGTCAAGAAGGCCTTCATCCAGGCTAGTGGGCTCTTCCCCTGACTCGAACCTCGATAGATGGTCAAGTCCCAGGTTAAGTCTGCCTGGCTTAACTATGATCTCAAAGTCATACTCCTGAAACAAGATGAGCCATCTACATATCCTTCCACCTAGCACAGGTTTGTTAACCAAATATTTCAAAGCAGAGTGGTCAGTGAACATCTTAAAATGAGAACCTAACAGATAATTTTGAAACTTTTGCAAAGCATATACCATGGCTAAACCTTCCCTTTCTGTCGTGGTATATTTCTTCTCTGATGTTGACAGTTTGCGCCTTGCAAAGGCAATAGGGTGATCAATGTTACCTGCACCTGTCTGAGCCAATACTATACCTAGAGTGATGGTTGATGCATCGACATGCACATGAAACTCCTTATTCCAATCAGGAAATACTAAAATAGGGGTAGTCACCATCTTCTCTTTTAAGATGTCCAAACTTGCTTGACATTCAGGTGTCCATTCAAACTTAATCTCTTTCTTCAGCTGTTTCTCCATCGGGGCTGTGATCTGGGCATATCCTTTAATAAATTTCCTGTAGTATCCAGTGTGACCAAGGGTAGTGCGAAGTTGCTTAACAGACTTTGGGGGAGGCAAATTCACAATGATTGCTACCTTCACAGGGTCTACCATCAATCCTTGCTTACAAACAATCATCAAACAATATGACCTAGCAAAATTCCAAAGGGTGCACAAAAGATACACTTTTTCAAATTCAAGGAGATCTGGTGTTGTCTACACTTGTCCAGCATAAGTCTTAAACTAGCAATGTGATATTTTAGTAACCCAAAGATAGTCCAATCATCAAAATAAACTTCTAATAATTTATGTATAAATTCTTTAAATGCACAGATGACTACTTGAGAAAACATAGCAGGTGCATTCTTCAATCCAAAGGGCATAACTGTATACTGAAAGGATCCCATTTCTGTAGCAAAAGTTGTCTTATGTCGATCTTCTGGAGCAATTCTGATCTGATGGTAACCTAAAAATCCATCAGTAAAATAGTAGACTTCTTGACCTTCGACATTGTCGAGGACTTCATCTGTAAAAGGAGTGGGAAAGGGGTCGTGCAGACACGCATCATTCAGCTTCCTCAGATCGAAACAGATTCAGATTTTGCCCTTAGTCTTCTTTTCTTGTATCACCATAGGACTGACCCATTCAGACTCTTCGACAGGCTCTATAATTCTTGCGGCAAGCATCTTATCGAGCTCTAGTCTAACTTTTTCTTTATACTTAGGGTTTAGCCTATAGGGACGTTGTTTCACAGGCTCGCATCAGGTTTCAAAGGGATCTTTATTACTCCTATATCACCAAGGATACCATTCATCTCGGAAAACTTCGTCAGAAATAGGTCCTGATATTCGTGGAGAAGTTGGGTCACTTTGCTCACCATTTCATCATCCCAATAATCTCCAATTGTAGCATACTTGGGATTTTCCTCTGACCCAATATTTACGGTCCGCGTCTTCAGAGGCTGAGTCACTTCAGGTGCTTCGACCACTGGTCCGTGTACTTCACAGTTTCCTTCTGAATCAGGAATGTTAATGTTACGTGGATCGTCATCCTCGTCAATTGCGAGGTTGTAGCATTCAACTGCATTAGCTTCTTGTGCTTCCCAATCTATTTGGTATTCCCCTATTTCTTGGTCATCAAATATCTTAGTACGGATCAATCTGACAGCTACATCTAAAGCAGGACAAACTTTGTTAATAGAAAATGTAAGCATAAAACTATCAACAAGATCATCCCAACTTACAGTACCGTGTCGGAGTTCAACCTCAGTATACCAGTTTTTTGCTATAGGTTCCAAAGTGTGCACAAACTTATGCCCCCATTCCTCGCGAGGTACATGTTCCCATGTTGCATAACATTGCTTCAAATGTTCCTGAGGACTAATCTGCCCATTGAAATTGCTTCACACCTCTTGATATTGGTCTATGAATTTGAGGCGTAGAAATTTCTGGCAAGCTTCCCAACTGTGAATATACTTCCTGTGGCCATTCCACCATCTCGTTGTTGTAGCTCTTAATGCTGCTTCCAGTGTCTGTATTCTCTGTGATTCTGGCACTTGTTCTGAGAACTGCGCAATAAATTCTCCTGGGTCTGTCAACCCATCATATGTAGGCAAATATCTGGCCTGTGCACTAAGGCATCTAAGAGATTTGGTAATTCATGCGCACCGATGGCCATGTAGCTCGTATAGTAGATTCTGCCAATTCTCTAGACCATCGTCTGAATCAGACATGCAGGAGCTATCACATTGCCAATACATTACACCTTCGGCATTAGGCTTGACATAATATTCTTCTTTAGCTGTGATATTATAGATGTGGTCCAGAATATCCTGATCTTCCTCTTTGACTGGCTCCGTATATCTTTCTCCTTGAGAAGGATCCAATGGTAGTATAGCTCTCAATCCCTTCCCTTCAAAAGTCATTTGTCTCTTTTTAAGATTGATAACCGCATCACTATCTATTGCCCACTCAATTCCTAGCAAAGTTGGATAGGGGTTACTATCATCAATAATCTCAATAACTTCAAAATCTGCTACAGTACTGACTCCATCTATATCCACTGGTACTCTAGGGAATCTTCCTAAAGGCATAATCCATTGCTGATTGGCTAATCTCAATTGGATAGGGGACCAATCAAGGGTGGGTTTTCCCATTTGTTCCCATGTCTGTTTAGTTAAGATATTGACTTCTGAACCCAGATCTAAAATAATATCCTTCATGTCATATTCTCCTATCTGAGCATGTAGTCTCATCTCTCTTCCAGTCCTTATAATTCTACTGACAGCTTTTTCCTTACCAGCGCTTGGCTGAGGTTCGCAAAACTAAATAAATTTTTGTAATTAATTTAAGGCATTCTGCTTTCTTAACAATTTGAGGCAACTCTGTAAAAATGATGAAAGAGTACTTACTTGGCCTTGTGAGTCTTCCTAGGATTGCAGCTGTTGATGATGCTTATTTGCTGCTGGCAAATCTGGGTCAGCAAAGTCTTGTCTGGCCTCCAAAAAAGTTTCTTTTTCTCGTCGAACATCAAATGCTGGAGTCTTCTCTACGGCCTTGCGAACCCAAGCTTCATCAGGCTGCTTCTCCTGACACTGCGCATCTGTCGTAGCTCCACTTCTTGTAACAACATTAATAGCTGGGATCGATCGTGGCTCGACAGCAATCAACTGGACACTCAGACTAGGTTTTTTGTTTCTTTCTTGGATTTTAGCTAGCAACTATGGACACTGCTTGATGACATGATCGACTACTCTGCAGTATCGTCATGTCGTGGTTGGGTTTTGACAGTCTCGAGCTAGATGTCCTGCCTGATTACAGTTATAGCAAATAACTTGACCTCGACCTCCTCCAGGCATACCACGACCACAGCCTCTAAAACTACCTCGACCACCTCGGTAACCATATCCATCATTGCCTTGTGCATCCGGGTAGACCCTATAAGTGTCATAGGTTCGTTCCCTCATAAGGTCGAAACTGCAACATTCATCTTCATTGTGGCCTACTGACTTACAGAACTTATAGTAAGGGTTCTTCAGGACTTGAACATACCTCTGTAACAAATAGCAATCTTTCAGTCGATGCTGTCCAGTAGTTCGACAGATCTCACAGTACCGAACACTAGGATTCAACGGGTTTGGTGCGCCAGTATTCAAATAGTTTCTCAGCGCCGGACACTGGTCCTTGTCGTGGCCTTCTATTCGACAACGTATACACCATACCTCTTTGCGGGTGGATTTTCCTTTTTTCATGTCGCGAAGCTCTAAAGCCATCTCCGCGAGCTGCGCTTGAATTTGAGCTATGCCAGAATTATCTTTGACAGGTGCAATTTCAAGATTTATGGCAATTTCTAACGCCTCTTGCTGATCAGCAACCTTCTGTTGCATGAGTGGAGCTCTGATGTGAGGTAATAATGCTGCAATAAACCACTCCTTGTGTTGTGCTGGTCCAATCATGAAGCTAACTTGGTCAAGCAGAACTTTGAATCTCTGATCAAAGTCCCACATAGATTCACCTCACCACATAGTCTCTTTTAACTCAGTGATGCACTGCGACTCTGATTTAGGTTTCTTAAATTCTCGGATCAGTGCTGCTTTGATGTCAGCCAAGACAGGGTTCTTCGTGCTAGAAAACTTCATAAACCAAGTTAGGGATCGGTCTCTGGAAGAAGTAATCAGCTGCGCTCGTCGGACATCTATGTCCGTAATGTTCTTCGCGGTCCACACAGCTTCACATAGAAACCAGAACTGTTCTGGATCTTCTGACCCAGTTCCTTTAAAAACTAGTAGTTTGATGTCATCATGAACATGGGCCATCTAGGATCTAGGGGGGGAGGAAGGGTTTGAACCAGCTGGGGAAGACTGACCTACAACAGGGATACTCGGGCTAGGGTTACTTTCAGACTGCGACGGGTTCTCGGGGATAATAGGTCTCTACTGGGGGGTTATAGGAGGGTTTCGAACAAAGGGGGCTTCGGCGGACTCAGAGGCTTCAGAGCTTAAAGGGGTATACTCAGTAGAGGGGCCGAGATCTCTCTTATATATTTTTCCACTTCGCAGCAAACCACTTTGCTCGTCGAAGTCCCAGTCACTTCCAATCATAGGTTAGCAATACTAGATCTAAAAATATGATTCTATAAGCAAGATTCCTTTTTCAGCCAATAGTATTTTAATATTCAAACTAAATAGGTTCAAGTACTTACCCCTTGGTCCTTTGAAAAATTGTCGTTCAGCTTCGCTAACGGAGGTACTTGTGTCGATGGCGAACTCCGTCACAAATGCTTCGAGAGTTCGCGCAGTCCAGAAATCCACGGCTCGCGAGATCACGTTGTTCACTCTTTTCAAGATAGCGATTCTTGCGGGGGTCCAGGGAGGAAATTGGTTTTCTTGGAAGTTCGTCCTCCTTTCTGTTAACCTGGATAACCACTGGTGCAACTCTATGTGTATAGTACCAAAGAAAATTTCATGAACATCAGAAAAGACGTACCTTTGCGAAAAAAAATCCGCGCTACGACGGGGATCTTTATTTTCTTGTTCTACAAACTTCAAATAGGTCTCTTCGATCCAATCACCAATTTCTTTTACAGAGGGTCGCCAAAACATAGCCCTCGAGGTACGACGTAGATCCCTCTTCAACAGATACTGAGTTCAACCGGCAACGGAACCAATTTGTTGGGCTAACTGAGCAGACCCAGGTTTTACCTTTAACTTTGTACTATCAAAAGACCCACAGTGTTGGCCCTTTCGGCAACATCCTGCGAACAGGCTACAGTCTCACCCGAAACAGCTATGGGGTGCCGCAAAATCACACAACACAATGCTTCTATTATCAAGTATGTAGCTTCGCGGTTAGATAAACAAACAGTTACTTGCACAGCCCTTATCTGGGAATTCACAGGGAAGCTAGTTATTAAAAGCAATCTTACTTTATCAGTTATTTACTTAGCAATGCATAAAATATAATAACAAATCAACGCAAATGAACCACAACACCAGATATACCGTGGTTCACCCCCAGTGTAGGGGTTACGTCCACAGAACTACGTTTTATTCAACTCTTTACAACTAAAATGACAGTTCTGATCTGCGCACTCAGATGCAAATCCCTTTAGTCCTCAAAACCGTGCACACAGCAGCAAGCCTCTACGCACACAGCTACAGATCTTCCTTTTCACCAAAAACCCCTCTGCGCACACAGCTGCAGAGGTCGTCCACACACATAGCTGGGACTTAACCTTCTTACAAAACCCTTATACAATCTCTTATATTCGCATTACAATAGCTTCGTAAGATAATCATTAAAGACCTAACCCTACTTCTTTACATAAGTGCCTATTTATATAGCACACTGTTACAAAACCATGGAATTAAACCATGGGCGCCCAAAACCCTAACCCTGGATTTACCCCAAAGTTTAATTACAAAAAGGGGTTTCGACCCACCCGCGACACCCCTAAGACTATTTTGGGTCGTAACTCGGTTTACACTTCCACAAAAACCACGGAGTTACCAAAGCTAAGGACCCTTAGGGTCAGAGCCCCAACATTGTATAAAGGTACAGTTAACAATATCCTTGGTTTGTTTCTCTGAGGTCTAATTTGTTCCATGTTCAGTGCATTAGATCACCATGATAGTGATTATATCTTTGCTCTTCCAAAGTCTGCTTATCACATACCCCAATTTTGTAAAATTATGTAAATTGTTTTATTATATTCCTAAGACATTATGTTAAATTTAATGCTAAGTAGGGATTGATGACTCAGCAGAGTCAACAGAAATGGAGTGTAATTCAGAATATTTTATTATTAATAAATAAATTGTGGAGACAACAGCATGGGAGAGCTGTTAAAAAGAGGTTACTGGTCAAACTGGTGGCAGCATCCTCAAACACTTCCTAAGTTGCAGGTGGCAACTTCCCTATATTTGGGGTCATGATTCCCCAAGAAAGTGGAATCAGACCAGGTGGCTCATTAAATGACAGTTAACCCAAAAAGACCTAGGCAATCTTTTAAAAGTACTCAATGAAGAGAGCTAAGGCTGCTCAGATATTTTCCAGAGAGAATTCATTCAAGTGAATGTTATTCAGGAATTTCATTGAGGAAGAGGGAAATACAGTAAGGAAGTTGTTCTAAGAGGATTGCTACAGTAACTTGATTTTATTACAGCTTTTGTTGGCTGAGAGAACTGACTGTTAGTTCTGAGTTATTACTGAATTTGAAGACTAGTATCTGACATTGGTGCACCTAGTTCCAACCAGGGAGACCAGAGCAAGCTCGGGGGTCCTTAGAAGTCGTTGTCTGAGCGCTCTCCAGGAGTTGGTAGGGAGGAACGGCCTCCTATTGCTGTTGTTGTCCACAGTCTAAACAGGTTTTGTCACTTATTTCTTTATGTTTAATGAGTATGAATGGATGCATGTTATGTTTATATTATATGTTTGAAGAGTTAGTTAGTTTAGTAATGTGAGTATCTCATAATATTAGTAGTTAAATCTGTCGCTGAGTTAAAGAGTTATTGTGTTTTTCCACATCTGGGATCACCAGACCGTACTCCAGCATAGTATCTTGGTATTGTGAAGTAGTATCCTTCTGAATCGAGTTTTCTATTTAGTCACTTTCAGTAACTACAAGTATTTCACGAATTTATAGGTTATTTTCTTATAGTTTTAAAAAATTATTTCCTAGTACTATATCTTTGTTTCCAGTAAATGCTAGCTGTAATAAAGAAAAGATAGACTAAGTAATTCTGTTGTTTAAATTTTATAATTGTTATCTTCCAGTTTGAAAGAATCTAACCTCTTAATGTTGAAAAAGACAATATTGACAGTAGGATGAAATTACTTACTGGTTTGATTTTTCCGTCAAAACCTAGTGGTGTTAGTCTGTATTTTGGTTAGGAATGCAGTTATTTAATTACTGAATCTTCTTTTATTTCAGCTAAGCTTAAACAGATTACAACACTGTTATTCTATTTTCAAAAATGGTAAATGAATGTTATTATATACACAGGAATTTATATAGATATGTATATGAGAATAAACTTAAATATTGAATGAGTATTATGTAAAAATACTCAAGCATTATAACTAAATAAATAAACCAAACCAAACATTGGTTAACAACATTAATAATAATCATAGAAACATTGGTAAGAAGTAATATCATTATTGTATTACTAATAATGTATCTATAATACATGCATTATAAAAGTAACACTTAAAGTAATATTTTATTATTACAATTATAAACCTGTACTATTTATACCTGATGAATAAATAAGTAAGGTTTATGTATAAAATATTTATACTTCGTGTATTACAAAGTAAATAAACAATACTTGAAGGAAATAGTAAAATATAATAAGAGTACAACTGGCTTACATAATGTGAAAGGTATGCACTTTGCATTTACAGTTTCTAATAAATAGAAGTTAAGTTGTAAATCCATTTCAGAAACCTTAACAACAAATCTATTTAACAATAAGCTGGAGAGTACTTTATCTCCCGAATTATTTATATAACAAAATAAATTACAGTATTTATAACATGACCAAAAATAATGTAAGAAAGTAGAATCAACACTTATGATATTGGTATAAGGGTATAAACCCTACATAACATTTAAGAAGTTAATACATAATAAGTAAACCAAAGTACATAACCCTAACAGTAACATTATAAAGAGTTTATCAATAGTATAATAACTCAGTTATTCTTTTTAAAGGCCAAGTTGTTTATTTTAAAAAGCAAAGGTAATAATAGAACCAGTATATTGCTCGAACATCGAGCTTAATCATTATGTTATAATCCATTTATTTTACTCACGGTCACCGACAGAATTTATAATTTTAATTCATGATGGCAGATTAAGAAACTGAACTTAATCTCAACTATAAAATTAGGGTTGAACCCTATAAATCCATTTATACAAGTAAAATAAATACTAAGGGTTAAGAGAATATTTTCACCTATAGCCGCATTATAAATCCATAGTACAAGCTATTATAAACCCATATATTTTATTATTTCCTGTACAGAGCATAGATTCAAAATGTATGCGATGAACAAACTCAAAGATACAGGAACGCTTTATAATAAGTTATATTAGAAAACTCTGGATGAAAACCCTGAACTATTCAAGAGTATAATACAAGAAAACAAGAAGTCGAGGTCACAACCTCATCCACAGGCAGGCTTATAGCCCAGCGCTTCTTATACAGTATTTTTAACACAAAAGAAAGCTAATAATTACATTATCGACCGAAGCCGTAACACCCATGCACAGTGCAGGGTTCATCTTGTCAAAAATTTAATTAACATACATTTTAAAAGACTGAACAGAGCTGAGGTAACTTCAGAGTCGCGTCTCTAAAGGCCAAACCACTAATAGCCCTTAAAACCAGCAAGGAGGGAATGCCATGTTTGAGACCAGGCTTACCGGGAAGTTCAATGGCCGACATCTTGCATTTCCCACTCCACAAGGAGAAGACCGAACCTGCAAAAAGAAGGAGCAGCTTTTTAATTAAACCCTTAACATATTCTGGGTAAACTATTTTCTTATGGAAAAACAATGGTGCGACCTGTAACTTACCGGCGAGTTTGAAAGAAGTGCAGCCACCATAAATAGACTGATAACCACGAGCAGAGGAAGCATAAACCCTTCCTTTATCACCAAAAAGAACGAGCTAGCCAAAGCGAAGGATACCTTTCACAATGGGAGCAGTGACAGTATCACGTCAAAGAAATGCACTCACGCCATTACAAGGTCGACAATGGTGCCGAAGGGAAAAAACCCTAGGTTTACAGTAAACCATTAAACCACCAACAGTAAGCTTCTTACTCCCACACAGTGCAGTAGACAAGCACGAAGGGCTGAAGCAGTATAAAAGTTGCTATCAATCAGTGCAACAGCAAAAATGGACCAAGAGGGTTTGCAGAGTGACCAAGCCCGAAGGCGAAGGAGAAATGACAAGTTAGGGTTGAGTCAACGGTTTTATAACACCAGTGCATGGTCGATGAGTGACCACGTAAGTACTTTAATACATTGCATGCAAATGGGTCAAAGTTCTAATGTTCTACGACGAGTCTGCCATTGATTGTTTTTCCAAACAAAACCATAGCTTGGAGATCCCTTATGGTCGCTATACTATAGTATTACCTGCCATATATTTCACAACCATAATGTTATAACAATGCTATTAAGACTATGCGATGTAAATATTACAACTATGCATTGTCAATATTAAACCTTTGCATTATAAATATCGTTCAAGATTAAGTTCTTGAAGTATTTAGACATAAAGAACTTGGTGTTAATTATAACAAGATATAAGAGCATAGGAATAATGTTAAGTTGGGTTTGTTTAAAAAAAAAACATCTCACTTAATTGCTATTTTATCTTAGTCTCAAGCGAAGGAAAGAGACTTAGCATTTCTTTAAAGTCTATAAAATAATGGAGTAATTATAGGCATAGTTGTTTACAATTCTACAACTCTAATGCCAATTTCTATAGTTTTGCATTGCAGGTAAAGACTTGTCATTCTCATTTCGTATGACTTAAACTTGTAGAAATCAACTTACATAATCCACTAATTTGAGTAGGGTTACTCTAGTCCATTACACTTGTTGTTACTAATATAATAACAATCTTTTAATAGTCTTAGAATTCCTTATGGTAATCAATTAGACTTTTGCTATCTTTCATGCTCAAAGATTTACAAAGATTGTATAAGTGAGTGTATGTTAGGCAGCTTGTGTAAATTATTATAACCATCCTTGTTGATAGTATAGTCTGGAAACTCACGAATGAGTGTAATTATGATAATATAGGACTAATTCTAAAGGTGTTTATGATAATTATCCAAATGTCGATCTTGGAAATAGAAGTAGCCTTTCAAACATTGCGAATCCTTTAAATGTTAAGAGAAGACTTGTATTCAAACAGTAAACTTTGTAAATGCTTAAAATAAGAAAGTATAAGTCGATACTTATGATATCTTAGTATTTACATCTCCAAATGCAAACCTAATCATATTGCAATCTAAACATGACCTTGCTGCAGAAACTCTAGATCATAGAATTTAAACTTTGATATTGTAACTTTCTACCATGCTAGCAGTTAGTAAAGCGATAATTATTGCATTGATACACTTACATCTAGTATGGACATTTAATAGTTTCGTATTAAATGGATCTGTTAAACCATAATTTATGGATAAGAGAATTTAACTGCAATTTTTATAAGTAGAATTCAATTCTCGAACTTTAGATATCAAAAGAGAAACTTAATAAAACATCATTCAGTTACAATTCTAGTCACATAAACTAATCAAACAGTTAATGACTGCATTTAATAAGATTATATGCTATTTTAAATTTTTAAATTTTTCGAAATTTTTGGGGTTTTGGCATGTGGTATCAGAGCATGGTTCAAACACTAGGCCTTGATGTGGCCCAACTAGTTTCCGCAGAACAGTAAAAATAATATACTAACCTGTATTTTGTTTTATGTGAAAGGCAAAAAATATTCTTTTTCTGAATCTAGCAAGCAGGTATGGAGAAGTTAGGAGAATATGCTGAGGAGGAGTCTCCAAATACTGAGACAAGACAGATGTCTAGAGAACCTGCGATAGAGGAGGTAACTGCTCAGTCCTTAGAGCTGATGCAAACTATAAAGCATTTAAATATTGAAATAGAATCAGTCAAGAAGGACAATGAACAGATTCTGAAGACTCAAGAGGAGTTAAATCAAATTTTGATGGAAAAATTTCAGACTAAAGGGAGAAGCAAAAGGTCTGAATCTGAAGAAGCTAGCCATCAGAAAGGGTCTAAAAAGATGAAACTAGCTAAAGCTGATAGCAGTTCATCATCTGAAGGATTTAGGGAACAACAAAGCTATTACACTAGTAGTGACAGTAGTGAGGCTGAGTTGTATAAGAGAAAGAAAAAGTACAGGTCCTATGAAGAGATTTCTGGGGAGTTCAAGAAAATAAAACCCCCAACTTTCAATGGAGAAACTGAAAAAGGAGAAGAGGCAGAATCTTGGTTGTCTGGGATGAGAAAATATTTTCAGATATACAACTATTCAAATCAGCTGAAGGTGAGAATGGCCATCTATAACCTTTCTGGAAAGGCAGATATATGGTGGCAAGATCTAAAGAGAGTTAAGGGTATCAAATAAAAAGAGGTCAATTGGAGTACCTTTAAAAGGTACTTCAAAAAGAAATTTATGTCTGAACAATACTATGAAGAAAGGGCCAAGGAATTTTATGAGTTAAAGCTAGGATCCATGACTATGAAGGACTTAAACAGTAATTTCTTAAGTCTGTTAAGGTATGTGCCATATTTAGTTGATGAGAAGCCTAAAGTATAGTGGTTTCTCAGCTGTCTGCCATACCATATCAAGGACGGAATTGAGTACGATAACCCTAAGACTCTGGAAGAAGCTATGAGGAAGGCAAATTTCTGTTTTGAACAGAATAAAAAGAAAGAAGGTATAGCCAACTAGAAGGCTAAAAAGAACAGTAATCAGCCTGAGTTCAAGAAAAAGGATTTTGTACCCCAGAAAAATTTCAGGAATAATAAGAACAGAAACCATTCTAATGGTAAGAACTTCCAGGGAAGCAAAAATGGTGCTTCTAATAATTCCAATAATTCCAATAACTTCAAGGCAAGGAAGCTTCTAACAATCATGGAAATTTCACTAATAATTTCGAACGGAAGGAACCTATTAAGTGTTGGGAGTGCAATAGCACACAGTATGCTTCAGTTTGCCCAAATCGGAAGAAGCCAAATAGTAATATTCATACTATACAAGATGAAATGACTGTTGGATATTTTGCAAGGACTATGCCCCGAATCAATGCAACGTTGGAGAACCGCCAAGCTGATTATCAAAATTCCATGGTGGAAGTAGAAGGTATGGTTAACAAAACCCCTGTAACTATTTTAATAGATCCAGGTGCTAGCCTTAGTTATATTTCACCTCAGATAGTAGAAAAGTGTAATCTGACTGTTGAAAAGTTTGATAACTCCTGGCTAGTTCAGCTAGCCACTGGGGCAAAAAGAAAGGTAATCTGTTATGTAAAGGAATGTGCTTTAGATATGAATGATTTTAAAACTACTGTTAAATTAAATGTTTTGCCACTTGGCTCGTATGACATACTTATTGGTATGGACTGGTTAGAACAGCATAAGGTAGTTTTAAATTGTTTTGATAAAACCTTTACGTGTGTGAATAATAATGAGCATCCTGTAACAGTTAAGGGTATTCCTAGGAAAACTGTAATCAGGCAGGTTTCTGCCTTACAACTCAAAAGAGCAGTCAGGAAAGGGTGTAAAGCCTATGCTGTAACTATTACAGATGAGGTGAGTAAATCTGAAAAAGATAAAATAAAAATAGAAGATATTCCTGTGTTAAATGAATTTATTGATGTTTTTCCGGATGAAATTCCGGGATTACCTCCCAGAAGGGAACTGGATTTCACAATTGAGCTGGTACCAGGTGCTGTACCAGGTGCTGTACCTAGCTTGAAAGCTCTATATCATATGAATATTTTAGAACTTAACGAATTAAAATCACAGTTAAAGGAGTTAATAGATAAAAAGTATATTCGACCCAGTGTGTCCCCTTAGGGAGCACCAGTAATATTTGTCAAAAAGAAAGATGGAACTATGCAGCTTTGCATAGATTACCGTCAACTTAATAAAATGACAATTAAAAACAGATATTCGTTGCCCCACATAGATGATCTATTTGATCAGCTGCGTGGAGCTATGGTGTTCTCTAAGATAGACCTGAGATCAGAATATCATCAGGTAAGAATTAAAGAAGAGGACATTTTCAAGACAGCCTTTAGAACAAGGTATGGACATTACGAATTTGTCGTAATGCCATTTGGGCTTACTAATGCCCCAGCTATCTTTATGTGCCTAATGAATAACATAATGCATAAATACTTAGATAAATTTGTTGTCATATTCATCAATGACATCTTAATCTATTCTAAAAATGAAGAGGAACATAAGGAACATTTACGGATAATTTTACAAGAACTGCGAGAGCAACAGCTCTTTGTGAAGTTCAGTAAGTGTGATTTCTTCAGGGATGAAATTCAGTACTTAGGTCACGTAGTGACTAAGGAAGGGATCTCAGTGGATCCTGAAAAGATCCGGGCAATCAAAGATTGGCCAGTACCAACAGACGTAACAGATGTTAGGTCCTTTATGGGAATTACCGGGTACTACCGGAGATTTATTGAAGGTTTTTCAAAAATAGCTAACCCAATCACTTCTTTGCAAAAGAAAGGCAAGAAATTCGATTGGAACCTAAAATGCGAAGAAAGCTTTAAGAAATTAAAAAAATTATTAACAACTGCGCCTATTCTAAGAATAGCAGATCCTAATAAGGATTTTGTGGTATGCACCGATGCTTGTAATGATGGTCTAGGTGGAGTGCTGACTCAGGATGGGCATGTTATAGCTTATGAGTCCAGGAAGCTAAAGATCCATGAAAAGAATTATGCCACTTATGATTTGGAACTTGCTGCTGTTATTCATGCCTTAAAAATGTGGTGACACCACTTAATAGGCATAAAGTTTACTTTAATGACTGATAATAAGGGTCTAAAATACCTTTTAGATCAGCCCAACTTAAATGCAAGGCAAGAAAGATGGTTAGCCTTCTTAAGTGAATACGATTTCAAAATTCAGCACATAAAAGGAAAAGAAAATAAGGTGGCTGATGCTTTGAGCAGAAATGCAAAGATGAACTTTACAACAGCAATCAGCACTTATGATTCCGATTTAAATGAACAACTGACTGAAGGGATAAAATTGGATGAAATTTATCAAAAATTACAAGCTACAGCTAAAGAAGAACCTACAGAAAGTTTAATAAAGGGGTATAGTCTAAATAAAGATGGATTTTTATTGTTTAAGGACATACTGTATGTGCCTAATGTGCCTAAGGTCAAATTGCTGATTCTGGATGAAGTTCAGGGCATCCAGGCTACCAGAAGACTGTCACCACGTTAAGAAAAGATTATTTCTGGCCTAATATGAAATCTGAAGTAGCTGAGTATATAGCTAGATGTTTGGACTGTCAACAAGTGAAAACAGAACATCAACATCCAGCTGGGTTACTGCAACCTTTGCCTATTCCTAGTTGGAAGTGGGAAATAATCAGCTTAGATTTTATTACTGGATTACCCAGAAATCAAAATCAGAATGATTCGATTATGTTGGTAGTGGATAAATTAAGTAAAGCAGCGCATTTTATTCCTGATAAAACCACTTACAAGGATGCAAACATAGCCGACATATTTCTAAAGCAAATTTTTTGGCTACATGGTGTATCGAAGTTTATTATTTCAGACAGGGATCCTAAATTCACAGGGAATTTATGGAAATCTTTGTTTAAGGGATTAAACACAACACTGAATTTCAGCACCTCTTTCCATCCTCAGACGGACGGACAGACTGAAAGAGTTAATCAGGTGTTGGAAGATATGTTAAGAATGTACGTCAAAGATCAGCCAGATAAGTGGGAGGATTACTTGCATTTAGCAGAATTTGCATACAATAACAACTATCAATCATCAGCTAAATTCAGTCGTTTTGAAATTCTGTATGGGCGTAAATGTAACACTCCTATCTCCTAGAATAATCCAATAGATAGATTAGTGTTGGGACCCAAATTATTAAAAGAAATGGAACAGATTGTGAAACAAGTACAGGAGAATTTGAAGGTTGCCCAGGATCAGCAAAAGAGCCAAGCAGATTTGAAAAGAACTCCTAAAGAGTTCCAGGTGGGTGAGCATGTGTTCATAAAGGTAAGACCAAAGAAGATCTCCCTAAGACTAGGGAGTTGTGCAAAATTAGCGCCACGTTACTGTGGTCCGTTTGAAATTTTATCTAGAATTGGTCAAGTTGCATATCAGCTAGCGTTACCACCTAATTTAAAAGTGCACAATGTTTTTTATATTTTTGTTTTCAAAAAGTATGTTCATGATGCTACTCATGTGATTGATTGGAACGTTGTACAGGTAGAACCAGAAGGGGAAGCTCTGGTGGAACCGGACTGTATCCTCGGGAGGAGGGAAATTACTCTGCAGAACCGCACAATTGGACAGCTGAAGGTGCAATGGAAGCACCTTAGTCCTGAAGAAGCTACCTGGGAACTGGAAAGTAAGATGCGGGAAGCATACCCGAATCTATTCCAGGAGGTTGCAGAGGATGAGGAATAAGTAACATCGAGGACGATGTTAAATTTTAAGGGGGTGTGTATGTCACATACCCCAATTTTGTAAAGTTATGTAAATTGTTTTATTATATTCGTGAGACATTATGTTAAATTTAATGCTAAGTAAGAATTGATGACTTAGCAGAGTCAACAGAAATGGAGTGTAATTCAGAATATTTTATTATTAATAAATAAATTGTGGAGACAACAGCATGGGAGAGCTGTTAAAAAGAGGTTACTGGTCAAACTGGTGGATGGAACTAGGTGGAAAGGCAAAATATAGGTGGCAGCATCCTCAAACACTTCCTAAGTTGCAGGTGGCAACTTCCCTATATTTGGGGTCATGATTCCCCAAGAAAGTGGAATCAGAGCAGGTGGCTCATTAAATGACAGTTAACCCAAAAAGACCTAGGCAATCTTTTAAAAGTACTCAATGAAGAGAGCTAAGGCTACTCAGATATTTTCTAGAGAGAATTCATTCAGGTGAATGTTATTCAGGAATTTCATTGAGGAAGAGGGAAATACAGTAAGGAAATTGTTCTAAGAGGATTGCTGCAGTAACTTGATTTTATTATAGCTTTTGTTGGCTGAGAGAACTGACTGTTAGTTCTGAGTTATTACTGAGTTTGAAGAATGGTATCTGACTTTGCTGTACCTAGTTCCATCCAGGGAGACCAGAGCAAGCTCGAGGGTCCTGAGAAGTTGCCGTCTGAGCGCTCTCCAGGAGTTGGTAGGGAGGAATGGCCTCCCATTGCTATTGTTGTCCACAGTTTAAACAGGTTCTGTCACTTATTTCTTTATGTTTAATGAGTATGAATGGATGCATGTTATGTTTATATTATATGTCTTAAGAGTTAGTTAGTTTAGTAATGTGAGTATCTCAGAATATTAGTAGTTAAATCTGTCGCTGAGTTAAAGAGTTACTGTGTTTTTCCACATCTGGGATCACCAGACCGTACTCCAGCACAGTATCTCGGTATTGTGAAGTAGTATCCTTCTGAACCGAGTTTCCTATTTAGTCACTTTCAGTAACTACAAGTATTTCACGAATTTATAGGTTATTTTCTTATAGTTTTAAAAAATTATTTCCTAGTACTATATCTTTGTTTCCAGTAAATGCTAGCTGTAATAAAGAAAAGATAGACTAAGTAATTCTGCTATTTAAATTTATAATTTTTATCTTCCAATTTGAAAGAATCTAACCTCTTAATGTTGAAAAAGACAATATTGACAGCAGGATGAAATTACTTACTGGTTTGATTTTTCCGTTAAAACCTAGTGGTGTTAGTCTGTATTTTGGTTAGGAATGCAGTTATTTAATTATTGAATCTTCTTTTATTTCAGCTAAGCTTAAACAAATTACAAAACTGTTATTCTATTTTCAAAAATGGTAAATGAATGTTATTATATACACACGAATTTATATAGATATGTATATGAGAATAAACTTAAATATTGAATGAGTATTGTGTAAAAATACTCAAGCATTATAACTAAATAAATAAACCAAACCAAACATTGGATAACAACATTAATAATAATCATAGAAACATTGCTAAGAAGTAATATCATTATTGTATTACTAATAATGTATCTATAATACATGCATTATAAAAGTAACACTTAAAGTAATATTTTATTATTACAATTATAAACCTATACTATTTATACCTGATGAATAAATAAGTAAGGTTTATGTATAAAATATTTATAGTTCGTGTATTACAAAGTAAATAAACAATACTTGAAGGCAATAGTAAAATATAATAAGAGTACAACTAGATTACATAATGTGAAAGGTATGCACTTTGCATTTACAGTTTCTAATAAATAGAAGTTAAGTTGTAAAGCCAGTTAAGAAACCTTAACAACAAATCTATTTAACAATAAGCTGGAGAGTACTTTATCTCCCGAATTCTTTATATAACAAAATAAATTACATTATTTATAACATGACCAAAAATAATGTAAGAAAGTAGAATCAACACTTATGATATTGGTATAAGGGTATAAACCCGACATAACATTTAAGAAGTTAATACATAATAAGTAAACCAAAGTACATAACCCTAACAGTAACATTATAAAGAGTTTATCAATAGTATAATAACTCAGTTATTATTTTTAAAGGCCAAGTTGTTTATTTTAAAAAGCAAAGGTAATAATAGAACCAGTATATTGCTCGAACATCGAGCTTAATCATTATGTTATAATCCATTTATTTTACTCACAGTCACCGACAGAGTTTATAATTTTAATTCATGATGGAAGATTAAGAAACTGAACTTAATCTCAACTATAAAATTAGGGTTGAACCCTATAAATCCATTTATACAAGTAAAATAAATACCAAGGGTTAAGACAATATTTTCACCTACGGCCGCATTATAAATCCACAGTACAAGCTATTATAAACCCATATATTTTATTATTTCCTGTACAGAGCATAGATTCAAAATATATGCAATGAACAAACTCAAAGATACAGGAACGCTTTATAATAAGTTATATTATAAAACTTTGGGTGAAAACCCTGAACTATTCAAGAGTATAATACAAGAAAACAAGAATTCGAGGTCACAACCTCATCCGCAGGCAGGCTTATAGCCCAGCGTTGCTTATACAGTATTTTTAACACAAAAGAAAGCTAATAATTACATTATTGACCGAAGCCGTAACACCCATGCATAGTGCAGGGTTCATCTTGTCAAAAATTTAATTAACATACAGTTTAAAAGACTGAACAGAGCTGAAGTAACCTCAGAGTCGCGTCTCTAAAGTCCAAACCACTAATAGCCCTAAAAACTAGCAAGGAGGGAACGCCATGTTTGATACCAAGCTTATCGGGAAGTTCAACGGCCGACATCTTGCATTTCCCACTCCACAAGGAGAAGACCGAACCTGCAAAAAGAAGGATCAGCTTTTTAATTAAACCCTTAACATATTCTGGCTAAACTATTTTCTTAAATGGAAAAATGATGGTGCGACCTGTAACTTACCGGTGAGTTTGAAAGAAGTGCAGCCACCGTAAATAGACTGATAACCACGAGCAGAGGAAGCATAAACCCTTCCTTTATCACCAAAAAGAACGAGCTAGCCAGAGCGAAGGATACCTTTCACAATGGGAGCAATGATAGTATCACGTCGAAGAAATGCACTCACGCCGTGACTATGCGATATAAATATTAAAACTATGCATTGTCAATATTAAACCTTTGCATTATAAATATCATTCAAGATTAAGTTCTTGAAGTATTTAGACATAAAGAACTTGGTGTTAATTATAACAAGATAGAAGAGCATAGGAATAATGTTAAGTTGGGGTTGTTTAAAAAAAAAAAAAACATCCCACTTAATTGCTATTTTATCTTAGTCTCAAGCGAAGGAAAGAGACTTAGCATTTCTTTAAAGTCTATAAAATAATGGAGTAATTATAGGCATAGTTGTTTACAATTCTACAACTCTAATGCCAATTTCTACAGTTTTGCATTGCATGTAAAGACTTGTCATTATCATTTCGTATGACTTAAAATTGTAGAAATCAACTTACATAATCCACTAATTTGAGTAGGGTTACTCTAGTCCATTACACTTGTTGTTACTAATATAATAACAATCTTTTAATAGTCTTAGAATTCCTTATGGTAATCAATTAGACTTTTGCTATCTTTCATGCTCAAAGATTTACAAAGATTGTATAAGTGAGTGTATGTTATGCAGCTTGTGTAAATTATTATAACCATCCTTGTCGATAGTATAGTCTGGAAACTCACGAATGAGTGTAATTATGATAATCTAGGACTAATTTTAAAGGTGTTTATGATAATTATCCAAATGTCGATCTTGAAAATAGAAGTAGCCTTTCAAACATTGTGAATCCTTTAAATGTTAAGAGAAGACTTGTATTCAAACAGTAAACTTTGTAAATGCTTAAAATAAGAAAGTATAAGTCGATACTTATGATATCTTAGCATTTACATCTCCAGATGCAAACCTAATCATATTGCAATCTAAACATGACCTTGCTGCAGAAACTCTAGATCATAGAATTTAAACTTTGATATTGTAACTTTCTACCATGCTAGCAGTTAGTAAAGCGATAATTATTGCATTGATACACTTACATCTAGTATGGACATTTAATAGTTTCGTATTAAATGGATCTGTCAAACCATAATTTCTGGATAAGAGAATTTAACTGCAATTTTTATAAGTAGAATTCAATTCTCGAACTTTAGATCTCAAAAGAGAAACTTAATAAAAGATCATTCAATTACAATTCTAGTCACATAAACTAATCAAACAAGTAATGACTGCATTTAATAAGATTATATGCTATTTTAAAATTTTAAATTTTTCAAAATTTTTGGGGTTTTGACACTGCAAAACATTGGGATTGTAGGAAACCATTACCAACCTCGCTAAACAATTTAGGGAGGATAAGCCATAGGCAAGATCATGTGATATCATGAATTTCAAATATCAAGATTGCATAAGTTAGGTTTCTAGCTTTTCCTGCAACTCATACTCAACCCAATAAATCCATAAATCCTTAAAATTAAATAAAAATCATTGTTTTTATTGCATGAATGAAGCATTGAAAAACCCAAGAAAATTTCAAAGTGAGTGCATTGCAATAAAGTGGCAACATCTATAAAAAAAAATTTGCAATAAAGACTGGTTTTGGCTTATAAACAAATTTGAAAATAGGATTTCACACTGGTCCTTCAAGCTTCTTTCTTTGGGGGGGAGGCTGGTGCTTATTAAGGCAGTCCTTACCAGCATACCGGTGTTCTGGATGGCACTAGTCCCCATCCCAAAATCCATTCTGGGGAAACTGAAAAGTCTGATTTTTTATTTCCTTTGGGGCATTAAGGGAAATAAGAAAAAGTTTCATCTGGTCGACTGGACATCCTTATCCAAACCCACTTCTCAGGGAGGTTGGGGAATAAAAAACCTTGAATGGTTTAGCATCTCCTTAAGGATCAAAACCTTCTAGCAAGTCCTCTGTAGCAATGGTCTCTGGTTCAAGTTAATCACTGTAAAATATTTAAAAAAAACACAATGCTGTCTTGGATCCATAGAAATAATTTCTCTGTCACAGGTGTTTCTACTATCTGGAAAGGCTTCATAAATCTTATCTCTTGGTTGGGATGTGGATTAATTTGGATGGTAGGCGATGGAAAAAACACTAGAATCAATCTGGATCTGATCACAGGTATGGAAACTTGTTTTACTCTGCCAGGGGACCTCTGTGACTATCTAGAAGATACTGGTATCACTTCACTGGTCCATGCTAGGAATTACTCCCCGGAAGCCCCTTCATACTGGCTCACTGCATCTGATCTGGATTTAGGTGGTGATTGGTATCACAGTTGGAATGATTATATCAAAGGGCTTGAACATGGGAGGATAAGACTTGGGATGAATCCAGACAGTTTGCTTTGGACATACAAGAACTTCACTGGCTCAATATCGGCCGCGATAGCATATGACTGTGTGGCTGATCACTATGTGGATTCTCAGTGTGAGGCATATACCCTTCATCAGGCACTATGGAAACTCAAAATTCCTAAGAATATCCACTGCTTTATATGGTTGCTAACAAACAACAGGGTTCTAACCTGGGATCAGCTCAAAAAAAGGGGCTTTCAGGGACCCAGTCTCTGCATTATGTGCAAGAAAAATGAAGAGTCGGCTCAGCATCTTTTCATGGACTGTAATTATGCAAAGAATGTCTTTGTAGCTGTTTTTGAACATTTTGGCACTCGATCCCTTCATAATACAGCTATGGGTATTTCTGTGCATCAATACCTGGACCGTTGGTTCCGTGTACATACCACTGATTTTTCCCTCCTATATCTGCCACTATTTACCTTCTGGGATATTTGGAAGCAACGGAACAGGTGTATATTTGAAGGGTCTACTCCAACAGTATATGGGATCCTTCTACAAGCTGAAATGCTCTATCATACCTTTTCGATGCCTGTAAAGAAGATTAAGCTTAGAGTTATTGGTTTTCCACCAATGAGACACTTCCCCTGTGGGTTTTTCGATGGTGCAGCCACCAAGAACAAAGGGGGGGCAGGTTTTGTATTACATATTATCAGCTCTCATAGTATGCATTTCTCCATGGGATGTGGCAGATGCACAAATACAAAATATGAGATGATGGCTTCATGGGCCCTCCTCACGGTTTCAAAGATCATGGGAATCCCACTTCTCTCCATCTATGGCAATTCCCTTGTCATCATTTCATGGGCTATGGGAAAGAGCACTCTGAACCTACCTCATCTGAGTCACTGGTGTGATGATATTAGAGAACTTCTACAATATTTTTCGGGAATGATCATGAAACACATCTATCATGAGCATAACCAGATTGCTGACAGTCTCCCAAAAAATTCTCTCCTTCTTGACTCAGGTTATGGGAATTTCAAATAAGTCCTTAATGATACTTCTACTGATCATGGTAACTTTCGGTTATTCTAGATGTGTTGTGTTCTATTCTTTAAGCACACATTATATTTGTTTTGATCTGGGATCTCAGCAATACCATGTAGAGATGATCAGTTATCTTTATGCTCACAATCCATGTTGTTTTATGACCCTTTCCGAGGAATGATAAATATCTGACTTGTTTATACAGGGGTGATGACAAAGCCTGCTAAATAATCAGGCTTGTGCTTAGTCAACCATGTTTTGATGATAGGGAACTGCCTCTGTAGAGAGGAACACCTCTTTGATTGAACTCTACATGAGAAATGATCTCTTGATTGATTGTATATGATGATCTTTGATTCAATAGAATAACAAGATCTGGTATTTTTTCTACTGAAAAAAACGTGGCAACATCTATGCTTTTATAAATTAGTGTGCTCTCAATTTTGGAATCTGTAATCTTTTCTTGTTTTTAAATTATAATTCAAGTTTAAGAAAAGGATTTTAAACATTTTAATATTTATTTTATTGGGAATCGCACTTATGGATAATGCTACTATATTTTAAGACTATTAAAAAGGCCTAAACATAAATTATAGAAACATATATGTAATTGAGTTGAAGTTTTTGTGCACGAGGATGAAAATAGAAAGAAAAAATGAACTTGAATATATAATAGTAAGCCTTGAATATATTATTTTAGGTTTCCCTCTTCTTTCATGGAGAAGAGCAAAGAAAAAATTCCCAGCATTCACTCATAGAGATAACCTAATAGTTGTACATCGTAGAACTTAGATCTATGATAACAACCTTTCCTCGTTTTTACGTATAACTTACTCATTCATAAAAAATAGCAATTACAAGTAGTAGCAATTACAAGTAGATGTGTAGAACTATTCTTTTTATAGACCATTGAAGATAAATGACCATCTTACTTTTTTTACACACCATTCTGAAGAGAATCACCCATTTTTTACACCGCATATAGAGCCCCGTAAAACTAGGTTTTTGGGGTGTAGTTATCAATGTATAGCTTTGAAACAAAGTGTTCATTTGTGTATCCCAACAAGTTCTATTTTTTTGACTATCCAAATTCATGTGGGAAGCCAGGGGGTGTAGGAAAAATATGGCTTAAGCCATGGGTGAGGCATTTCAATATGTATGGATGATATAGGAAAGTATGGCCAACCACCTGACTCAGATAGGATCATGTCTATCATCAATCAGTAGCAAGTGTCCTTATGGGTGAAAACATTCCCCACAAGACGTGAGCGATCTAGAAACCTACATTACACATAATATAATATTGTGTTATGTTTAATTCACCTCACGGGGACTTCACTTAGTGAACCTCTCACATAGCACGTGCGATCATGGGATATTAAAGAATACCCTTAATTTCGAGAGATATTGACCCAAAATCTTTTTGTTGAAACCCCCTCCCAATACTTAAAACCTCCTCCCCACTCCTTTTTATACCTCAATCCTTATAAACCACCCTACCCACCCCCACCTTAAACCCCTCATCCCCCCAATACCTGCAATATATTGGTTCAATTTTTGATAATTTTAAAACCCACAATATGAACTAACGTGATAGGATATTGGTCAACAAGTGAATCCCCCATGATTCACCTCTAATACATAGGAAATACAAGGTTGGTTCTGCACGAGCTGAGCATAAATCCCCTCCCGTTCGACAACATGGTGGTAGAAATAAATATCGACAGGAGCGTAGAAAATTGCTGCTATCATATAGGCGTTAAGTTTCCCATGCATAATGAGGTGAGGGAATATACTCATTCCTACAGCTAACAATCTGATCCCCATCGCTTTTCCCTCTCCTATTTGTTGGTTTAGCTTGGTGACACATGTTGTTTAATACCACTTTTTATATAGGCCCAATTGTCAACTCATGTTATGTAACATCCTGGTTTTGACCCCGTTTGCTTTAAAATGTATATGATGTAAATATTGTATTTAATCATGGTGTGAAGTTAAAGGCCAAGGCCCCACCATTGATTTAGTGGTTTATGTTTTGGCAATTAAAATCGATGTCGATGGTATTTCGTGCTATCCCGGCATATTATAATTTGGACGTCATGTACATATGCAATTTAATTAAAATACCCACAACCAACTATTTCAATGCAACAATAAAGAGATGGGGGCATGATTTATTAAGGATAATGGGGTGTGATATTCAAACCTTTGAGCAAATGGGGAAAATCTAAATGTCAAAGGGAGAACCCATCAAATTGTCAACTACCCATTTTGTCTTTTGTGCTTAATCGTTTAGTTTTGCCAAAAATTTGTTGAGCTAGTTATTGCATGGGGATGGGAAGAGTATGGGAGTCAAATTCAAATTGGGCAAAGCACCCATTTTGGAAAATCATGTTTTGACTTCCTAGGCAATTAAAAACCCAAAAACGTATGCACATTCTATTATGCATTCACGTTTTCATTTTTTCCTCACCATTCTTCTTCATGTTGGGCTCTTTCAGGAACCTAGAGCTTCTTGTGTTTTTTCATTTCACGTTTTCAATTATTTACTTCATGTTCCCCATGGATGGGAGGTCGTTTTTGTAATTCACAATGATTGGGTTGTCTCCCTCACGTTTTCCTATCATTTTCCTCAATTACCATGCCCAATAAATTTGTTTTTGTGTTGCTGAGTGAATGGCGAGCAAGGATTCATGATTTTGGGGTTTATAGCAGTCATTTTTGCTCAAGAAATGCCCAAAATCATAGTTGAGTTTGAATTGCTCACCTATGGGTCAATTTCTCCATTTTATCAATACGTTTTTGCTTAAAAAACATTTTAACTCAAACCCAGAACTTGCATTTTGTTGTGTGTGCACCCTTTGTTTTGTTCTAAACTAGTTTGGAGTGGAATTGGGGAAGAATTAGCTTGATAAACCTAGTGTGGAAAGGAACCTCATAGACAAATCAAGAGGGGTTGGTTTTCTTCTTTGCACACCCTGAAGAGCACTGGAATGTGGAATGTCCCAAATTTTGCATTGGGTCACAATGTCCAAATCACATTTTCCATATTCATGAAAGTTGTCAAAGGGATGCTAAAAGTCAAATAATTGCCACGGTGGAAAATCACTAGTTTCCTAGCTTGGGGGTGGAATCTTTGAGATTTGGAATAAGGGGGATAATAAATGATGTTTAGAAATTAGAAGGGGATAAATATTTAATCATGTAGCTTATTAAATAAATACAAAAGAAAATGGAAGTGACAATGGAGCTTGAAGACACATGGAGACTATGGGGCCCACACTAGCTAGAAATCCTATGTTAAATGGTATCTTTCTCTTGCAAATTTGAATATATGGGAAGTATAATGTTTTTTTATGGATTATAATGTTAATATACTTGTCCATATACTTCATAGGTCGAATTTTGGATGAATTGTAACTTACATGGGAGAGGAAGAGCCAAATGGGAGTTTCATGGACACTTGGCTAGATTCCCCTTACATTTATGACATCTATGACACCAATGATGGAGATTATATGACAGTTATGACACAAGTCAGATCTGAATTCTGACATACTGACATGTTAGGATTGAATATATCATCTTAGAGGTCGAATTTGGGAGTTGGAGAAGGCCAAGAGGCTCCTACTCAAATTTGGGAGAAGAGGAAAGGTGAAGAGAGAGGCCACATGGCATAGCATGAGAAGCCACACCAATTCAACTTGGATTTGGTTTATTGATGGATTTGAAACCTTCAAAGACTAATAATTTTTATAAAATATAGGGATCATCCATGAGAAGAATCTTTTGCTCATTTGTGAATTGTGAGAGCTAGTGGATGACTAGTTTTCTTGCTTAAGCCAATTTCGAGGGTGAAATATTCCCATCCTAGTTGGTGTTTGGAAAGGACACTCAGGTATTTCATGGATATTTAATGGAGCCTTATGTGTAGGTTTAAGATATAGGAAATCATGTGTATTCTGTTATTGCAGCACTCTTTCTCAACTATTTCCAGATTTCACACCATGTTCATGCCAATGGAGGGATTGCGCTTTGGGTGAACTATTGATCTCTTTTGGGAAGATTATAATGCCCATTATCTTATTTTCTGATTTATATACTCTGTATTTCACATTCATAATAATCTCAGGTCGAAATACCCAAAAGAATTCATGTAAAAATGTTGAACAATGAAGAAATAGTGTCATTTCCCCACTATCTTTATGTGAACCATTGTAATGCTAATGATTTCGAATTGGGAGAGAATTTAATTGTACATTTATGATTTTAATAAGTTAAATATTCTCCACTATTCATTATCAGAAAGATTCAAGTCAAAATTCCCCATATTTGTATGTCAAAATGATTTTTGATGAGCCAACAATGACCATTTCCACTCTATTTTAATATATGACATGGTAATGCTTATTATTTCGAATGGAGGAATTTATATAGGATAAATGTATGATGGATGGAATTTAATTAAGATTTATTTCAAGTCTCATTTTCATTAATTAACCATTGGAATCCATTTTACTCATTTTTATTGCATTGGTAGAAGATTTGGAGCATTTTCCCCAAGGGTCGAAATTGTGACTTGGGAGTTGTTTTGGAAAGAGTCATAACAAACTGTATAAATTGAACCATGATGCATATGAGACTTTTAAAATTTCCCTTACACATACCCATCCTCTTTTCATAAATTCAAGTGAATTTGGGATCGTTTGTGAAGCCATTTCCAGCAATTACCCAGGGGGAATTGGAGCCCCAATTTGCTAGTAAAGACTCATGCTTTGAACAGAACATTAAACAAGTTTACAGAAGTAATTGGGAGGTAAAAATAAATAAATGAACATCATATTTAATTTATATTATCATTCATGTACCTTTAGAGAAAATATGGAAGCATTTGGGTCAATTTGGAGGTCTAGACATCAAAACTAGTCAAGAGCCAAAATTGTGAAAAATTTGGAAAATTGGGCATTTTAATAAAATTCCAAAAAAGGGAAATTACAGTGGTATCAGAGCATGATATTGGCACCTTATGTGGTATGATATTTATTAGGACAATAATTCAGGGATTACCATTATATATTGAAACCCAAAAGTGCTTTTGTTGAAGAGGAAAAAAAAAAGTAGGAGAATAAGACAATTTTTTGGAAATTATGACTAGGCATGAAAAGAGAACCTCATATGATGGTGAGGAGAAAATAAAAAGCATGGAACCTATATTTTAAGACATGAACAAGAATATTATGAAAGGATTTTATTTTTTGGCTATCCAGAGTTGGGAAAAATAGATTGATTTTAAGAAAACCAAGGGGAAAAATGCATCAGTTTGCTTGAAGGAGCAAAAGGAGGAGACCCATGAACCACCTAGTTCTGAAATAGGTGGAGTAGAAGTAGTACATGAATATGATATAAATTCACTCCCAAGTGACTCTAAAAAATATGAAGATACATCACATGGGTATGAAGAAGTTTTTATTGAAAATACTGAAGATAATTTTGAGACACATGCTACCTTGGAAATGAAACAAAGAGCATGTACTGATGGATGCTTGAACTATGAAGGAGTAACTACTGATGCGTGCTCACAAATCTATGTTGGTAACATAGATATCAGATTTCAAAATGTTTCTACAAGCCAAAATTCCATTAAACATGAAAATTAAGACCTTGTAGCAGCTGAAGAAGAAACAAGATCAACTTCCCCATCACCACTTGAACTTCATGAAGTTGGTCCAAGCAAGAACGAAGAATATGAGGAGGTTAATTTGCAAGATATTCATTTTATTGAAGGGTCCTTAAAGATGAATGAAAAGAAGATCCAAGAGGCCCTTAGCATACTCCATGACACTCAAGCATTGGTATCAAATTCTTGTTGGAGAGCTACTTCCTTGGAGGATCCATCCTTCCTTGAAGACATGGAGAAGATCCAAAGAGCAATTTGCAACATCAAAGGTAATTTCATGTCTTTGATTTTTGATAGAAAAAATGTCATTGAGATTATTGAATTGTTACATGAATCCTACTTGAATAATAATGAAGTTATTGATAAGCTCACAATTCAAAATGAGCAACTTCTTGAAAAGTTGCAAGACACTTGTTTTTCCTCCAATGTTTCAAATTTTCATAAGGTAGATTTTTTGGAGGATTCTCATGAAATGATGGATCATGAGAAACATGAAAATTTGCAGGTTCTTGATGTGCTTAAGGATTATAGTGATGAGATCCAATCACTAGTAATGGTGGAAGAGGAACTTGAGTTTCCTCTTGAAAATGGTTGCACAATTTTTAAAGAAGTGCATAATTCCACCACCTTGGAACCAACCCATGAGGAAATTTTTGCATTTTCTAGGGAGGTTGAGTTATTTTGGGTGAGTTGGTTCTTTCTCCTACATCTTACACTTCTAAATTTCGTAGCATTCATCCTAATGAAGTATGGGTTAAAGGTTTCTTTTTGATGGTGCCACATGAAGAGCATGGACATTCTATTTCTCCTTTTGATGATGGAATTATTAGAGAACCATATTATTTAAATTTTCAGTAGCATCATTTTTTAGATTATTATTATACACATTTACATGGGTGCACCTATGATGTTCACTTGAGTCACTTGGAGACTCATGATTTTCCTTGCTCCTTTCCTAGTCTATTTGAAGTTGAAGGAATTTCATCCCACACTTGGGTGAAGAGTTATATGATTGAAAAACATTATTATTGAAAACAACATCCTCTGATGTTACATGATGATATACATATTCATGAGTGTATTGATCAAACTTGTTTGAGCCACTTGAAGTCTTCATGTTTTATTTGCTCCTTATTTGGTTCATATTTTGGTGGAGGTTCTTCATTCACTTCTTGGATGAAAGAAAAAATGGATGATTATTATTTTGATTCATATTACATTCTTTGGAAGAATAATTAGAGGACATGGGATCCTCACCTCTGTCATTGGAGCAGATTTTATTGGTCACTTGAAGCATGTATGTACTTGACAAATGGCAATCTACTCACTGGGAGGTATAAGCACTTTCATGATTTCTTGGTGAGGCACCTCCTTGATGTACATTCTTATTATGTTGTTATATACTTTGATGATATATATTATGCACTCATGATGTTTGGAAGAATGCATACAAGAAAATGGGATCCAGAAATTCTCTTTCCAAATGGTATGGGTTGGAGAGCACTCTTAATTGTTGGAGTGCAATACAAGCAATGGGACCCTGGGATAGTTTTTAGTCCCATTGATTTCAAATTATTTGGGAAATAAGCAGTATGGGAAATGGATTCCCCATTTAATAAGGTGATGTTAATCATAGTAGTGCAGCAGCAAGCATGGTGGTTCCTCTCTGAAACATTCATGGAATCTCAAAGACTCAAGGTGGGCAGCTCAGTGGCAACATCAAAGAATCATACAGAAATCAGGTTCTTAAACAACCATGTTTGAAATTGCTTGAGGACAAGCAATATTGGGAAGGGAGGATTTGTAATGTTCCAAATTTTTCATTGGGTCACAATGGCCAAATCACATTTTCCATATTCATGAAAGTTGTCAAAGGGATGCTAAAAGTCAAATAATTGCCAAGGTGGAAAATCACTAGTTTCAATAGCTTGGGGGTGGAAGCTTTGAGATTTGGAATAAGGGGGATAATAAATGATGTTTATAAATTAGAAGGGGATAAATATTTAATAATGTAGCTTATTAAATAAATTCAAGAGAAAATGGAAGTGACAATGGAGCTTGAAGACACATGGAGACTATGGCGCCCACACTAGCTAGAATTCCTATTTTAAATGGTATCTTTCTCTTGCAAATTTGAATATATGGGAATTATAATTTTTTTGTGTGGATTATAATGTTAATATAATTGTGCATATACTTCATAGGTCTAATTTGGGATGAATTGTAACTTACATGGGAGAGGAAGAGCCAAATGGGAGTTTCATGGACACTTGGCTAGATTCCCCTTACATTTATGACATCTATGACACCAATGATGGAGATTCTATGACAGTTATGAAAAAATTCAGATTTGAAGGCTGAAATACTAACATAATGACATGTAATTACTGAATAGAGCATCTTAGAGGTCGAATTTGGGAGTTGGAGAAGGCCAAGAGGCTCCTACTCAAATTTGGGAGAAGAGGGAAGTTGAAGAGAGAGGCCACATGGCATAGCATGAGAAGCCACACCAATTAGACTTGGATTTGGTTTATGGATGGATTTGGAACCTTAGAATACTAATAATTTTTATAAAATATAGGGATCAGCCATGAGAAGAATCTTTTTCTCATTTGTGAATTGTGAGAGCTAGTGGATGACTAGTTTTCTTGCTTAAGCCAATTTCAAGGGTGAAAGATTCCCATCCTAGTTGGTGTTTGGAAAGGCCACTCAGGTCTTTCATGGAGGTTTAATGGAGTATTATTTGTAGTTTTAAGCCACAGGAAATCATGTGTATTCTTCTATTGCAGCACTCTCTCTCAACTATTTCCAGTTTTCACACCATATTCATGCAAATGGAGGGATTGTGCTTTGGGTGAACTATTGATATATTTTGGGAAGATTATAATGCCCATTATATTATTTTCAAATTTATATTCTCTATATATCACGTTCAGAATACTCTCAGGTCGAAATACCCAAAACAATTCATGTAAAAATGTTGAACAATGAAGAAATAGTGTCATTTCCCCACTATCTTGTTGTGAACCATTGTAATGCTGATGATTTCGAATTGGGAGAGAATTTCATTGTCCATTTATGATTGTAAGTAGTTCAATATTCTCTGTTATTCATTCTCAAAAAGTTTCAAGTCGAAATTCTGAAGAGTTGTATGTCAAAATGACTTTTGATGAGCAAACAATGACCGTTTCCACTCTATTTTGATGTATGCCATGGTAATGCTTATTATTTCGAATGGAGGAATTTATCTTGGATAAATGTATGATGGATGGACTGTAATTAATGTTTATTTCAAGTCTCATGTTCATTAATTAAGCATTGGAAGCCATTTTACTCATTTTTATTGCATTGGGAGAAGATTTGGAGCATTTTCCCTAAGGGTCGAAATTGTGACTTGGGAGTTGTTTTGGAAAGATTCATAACATCTTGTATAAATTGAACCATGATGCATATGAGACTTTTAAAATGTCCCTTACACATACCCAACCTCTTTTCATAAATTCAAGTGACTTTGGGATCGTTTGTGAAGCCAATTTTGACAATTACCCAGGGGGAATTGGAGCCCCAATTTGCTAGTAAAGACTCCTGCTTTGAACAGAACATTAAAAAAGTTTACAGAAGTAATTGGGAGGTCAAAAAAACATACATGAACATCATATTTAAGTTATATTCTCATTCATGTACCTTCATAGAAAATTTGGAAGCATTTGGGTCAATTTGGAGGTCTAGACATCAAAACTAGTCAAGAGCCAAAATTGTGAAAATTTTGGAAAATTGCACATTTTAATAAAATTCCAAAAAAGGGACATTACAGAATGGAAGGAATAGCCTAAGGGACTACGTATCAGAGAAGGGGATTCTTCCTTGTTTTGGGTGTGTAGGTGTTTGGAAATCCAAGCCATATCTTGTGTAGGTGTCCATAGCTATGTGGTTGAGCTCACTAGCTTAGAAATTCATCTTTCCATTTCCCTAGAATCCTGATGAACCCAACTCTGTTTAGCTTGGATGAGTTTTGATGTGTATTTGGCTATGTGTGAGCCTGTTGTAGTTCCCTTATTCCTTGTGGGAATCATGTCCAGCTCGGGGGTGGTAGTGTTGATGAGAGATTGATGAGCACACTGGCCTATGGTTGGGTGGAACATTGCAAAAACATAGCTGGTTGCAGGACACGCTCCTTTCATGATAAGTATCTCTTGTGTTTAATCTCTGCAACTGTGTTTGTTTAATGAATTGTGAACATGATCAATGTTGTGTTGAAATTTATTTTCTTCCAATGTAGATTACATTACATTAGGCATCTGTGCATGTTTTTATGTTCAATGCATTTTTATTGTTTATGTTCATGGGGCTTAGATCCCCGATTAAATGATAGTAGCAGTTCCTTAGTCGCATCCTCTCGGGCGGGAGGGGACATGACATGTTATATGATGACTAACACCAATTGAGATCATGATCATATCACAACAAACAAAGTAATAATAAAAAAATTCTTCATAACATAGCCATCCAAACTCACTGTACGTTTTAGATAACATGTTATCTACAACATTAAATTATGATAGAACCATCTTCGCTCTAGTACACCATTGCTCAAGTAGAACTACATGTAGTGTAGCGCTACCTGTGGCCTAATCAATGATGATATTAGAATCACCCAAATTAACTTGTAAGGAAAGAACACCACATCTAAATGAAAATAAAAGCATTCCCCATAGAGACATGAATTCATCCTTTGTATTTGTTCCATGACCACAAAAAATCCACACATGGTACCAATTACCATTGTCAATTTTTCGGATAATTCCTTCACCATATTTTCCCTTTTGTGATGAACCATTGAAATATCCAATAGTAAAATTTTCAACAAAGGTGGGAATATTAATATTCCTTGTTCTTTTAATCTCTTTTTCTTTAAATTATTCAAAGAAAACTACAAAAATTTTGGTACATAGAAAAAGAAAGTTTGGAACTTGATTATCAAATATAATGAAATTCTTCACCTCCAAATGCCCCAACAAATGAAAACTGTCAATTCTATAAATTTGGAAGTTTTTTACACCAATTTTCCAAGATTCTATAAATTGAATACGGTCCCCAATTTTCATCCATTTTTAACTCATCTAGGATTATACTCCAAACTTTTTGTCGAAAACTACAATGAACAAAAATGATGATCCATAGATTCAAAATCACTAAGACATAAACAACAAATACCTGGTCCTAATTCTTCCCTCTTAAGAAGAGTATCCCAATTCATATATAACTTTATTTTTCAAAATCAACCAAAGAAAGAATATCAATTGTTTTGGCATATTCCATTTCCATATTGTACTAGACCACTAAACACCTGTAGCATCTTAAGACAAAAAGAAAATAGTATCGTATGCTAACTTGGCAGTGATTTGACCATCAACCTTGTTCAAAGTCCAAACAATTTTATATTTTCTATCCATCAATTTCACACCCATTAGATTAAGTCGATGTACATAACCAACCCATTCTTGTGCAAGAGGACCCCTTAGGCCTAGATTTTCAACTGACAACCAATACTGTAGATCATTGATTCTCAAACTATGAAGTTGATCTAAGTATATGTACCTATTATAATTAATATGAGAAATTAGAGAATAGGATATTTTTTTTTAAAAACATTCGCTCCCAACATAGGGTCAATTTCAACCATTACCTTGGCACCATTTCCAAGTTTCCAAGCTAATCCTGGACCAAACCAAGGATAAACCTTTATAAAACCTTTCCATAAGTTTGAATAATTCCAAGTGAACCAATCCACCATAGTAGTATTTCTTAGATATTGTGAATGTAGAACCTTACTCCACTCACCAGAATAAAAAAAATCTCCAAAAAATATTGAGACAAAGTGCCATGCTGAACCATATCAAATTTTTGATACCCCAACGACCTATAGTTTTTGGAAGTGAAATTACCTCTCAATTTTAGAAATGAACCTTATTTTCTACCATCTTAACTGTCCAAAGAAACTACATCGTCCTACTTCTCAAGCCATGTAAAATGGACAAAGGGAAATTTGTCAGTCAAAGCCTTTAAACGTGTATACTAACAAGAACAACCTTGTTAAGTGTTAATATTCTAACCAAATACATCCAAAAATGTCTAATGAAAGCACTAGATTCCAGTTTTCTTTTCAAACCTTTTCAACAATGATAATCAATCATCTTATCTATAACTATTTGGCTTTAAGAAAAAACCTATATATTTGAATCCAACATCAATAGATTCAACTTTAAAAGGGAAAGAGAAAGGATCTAATTTATCATTTCATCTGCGATATTATTTTTTTAAACATGATTTATGTAAACTAACTTTCATACATGTAACTTTATTGAAATGAATTCATAATCATACTATGCATATATTTTTAAAGTGTGGTCCTTTTTAGATAATGAAATCAATAATATGATCTAGAAAATGCAAAAATTTCAAATTAATAGGGTAAATGTTCACCCAACCATTGAAAATTTATCAATAAGTACATATGTCTAAGATGAAACAAAATCAGAAATTCCATTAGATTGATAGGGTAAAATTTCATCGAGCCATTAAAGATTTATCATTACTTCTATCTGAGATGAATCAAATTTAGAAAGCACATCAAAGAAAGACTCTCTTTCAATTATATTTGGAAGAATGACCTCCTACTTATTAAACGACTTCTCTAACCAACTGACCTATGAAAGCAATCGATTCAATGCATTTAAGGTTTATTTAATCGTAGTAATTAGGTTTGGAATGTTTAACCACTGATTCATACATTTAGGGATAATATTATTTAGAAAAATTATTCAACCACACTAATTAGGGTTTGGAATGTTCACCCGCATATATCAATCTAGCTATCTTAATTAAATTGAAGTTGAAACTTGCAAGAAGGATGAACACTGTCACAATTCATAGAAAAAATTATGGATCTAATTAAGAAACATAACATAGCGTGGACGGCAAGATTTGAACCTACACGAGAAAATACAATCATATTTAGAATAAATAATCCTATCATGGACGTCGGGATTTAAACCTGTGCAGGAAAATCCAATCAGATCTAAAATAAATAATCATATTCGTGGACGATGAGATTCGTTGTTGCATGAGCAAAGATCGTATGATTTCTAATCATGCTCGATAACCACTCTGACACATCCACATTTGTATATGTGTTTGTTAACAATAAAAAAAGTGGTTGGTAAAGGGTATGTAAGTTCCACTCTAACGTGGCATATTTGGAGCGATGATAAATCTTAAAATATTTGGATTTTTGTTATTTTGAGAAAAAATAACAATTGAAAACCATCCACTTAATTTTAACTTAATTGGAACCACAATAACCTAAGTTGCTATCAAACTTGGGTATGAGGACAGGGACGGGTATAGGAAGGGGTGTTACTTTTTGAAAGAGGGTACTTGGGTATATTAGGGGTATTGTACACACACATTTCAAATTTCTTATAAATTATGAATAATGATTCGTAATTCAATAATTCATTGAACAATGAACATTCACACAGAAAATTTGAAACATAAACTTTGATACATCTAGAAGATATTATGTGGAAGACTGGAAGTTATATAATTAATAATATTATGTGTTTATGAATCCATGAGTTGATTTTTATACTACATTCAAAATTTGCCTAACTACATTTCCAGACATGTAATAGAAAGTTAAAAACACTAAAAAATGAACAAGATAGTTGATTTGGATTCCTTAATCCATGTCATCAACATCCCTAAGTTCCTTTATTAGCAATCTCTCTAGATAGGAATAACTCTCAAGTTGAGGCTCCTCCTCATTAAAAGTAACTAAAGGTAGTGTTTTAACTTTTTTTATTAAATTATTTCATTAAACAGACAATTTTTCTCTTTCAACACTGACATATTTTAATTTTGTTGAGTCGATCATATCCCTAGAGTACCCAAAAAGGAGATACAACGTACCATTTAGAATGTAAGTGCCTCGTTTTTATGATGGTATCTCGATTACATGGAGCCAATAAGGGGTATGATAGAGTATGTACCTTACAAATACCCAAGTACTCAGTACAGGTACTAGTACGAAACCATGTACTTTACTATCGGGTATGGCTACCCATGCTACATAGGCAATAACAAACCACTTTTTTCAAACCAGTGGTTTGTAGTTTTCAAACGATATTGTGGTTGGAACTGTTTTCACCAACACATAGTAACTTAATTTGAAACCATCAATTTGTTATTGTTGTTTCAACTAAGGAAAGATGGTTTTAGTTAAAATGCACCTTCAATTAATTTCAATATTGAAAGAAATAAAAAAAAAATTAAGTACAAGACATCAGTTTCTAAAGAAAAAATAATCAACAAAATTGATTTTGTCCACTTATTAACAATTTTTTTTAACTAAATAACTAGAATTTTCAAAAACTTTTACTATTTAATCTCATTTAATCTAGTTAAATAACTTGAATAAAACATTTTTATTTTGTCTATTTATTAACTAACTCAATATTTATTAACAAAATAACTACAATTTTCAAAAACTTTTACTAATAAATCTCATTTAATATAGTTAAATAACTTAAATAAAAATTTGTTATTATTTATATCATTTAATTTTTTTATGTCAATACTAGTATAGATCCATCTTATACCCATGTCTATCAAGCACGATCCAATAAATTTTAGTTTTTACTTTTTAATTTTAAGAGGCAACATGGATTTTTCCAATAAATTCTTTTTTGGTTTTAAATTTTTATTTTGTGAGTGTAGAAGAATTTTTTTAATTACTTTTTATTTGGTTTTTACTTTTTATTTTTAACCCCACATGAATTTTTTAATTTATTTTTATTTTTGGTAAGTTTACGTTATGTTACAACATCTCCCCCATACTGAGCTATACAGAACCAATGAACGACCTTTGGACTTGCACTCTCTCATTGAAGCTTTATATCATTTAATTAATATTTTAATAATTATTTTTTTTATAAGTAAAAAAAGTGGATTGATTCCTTGAAAAATTACCCATGTTATATTAACCATAGCTAAAGTAGTGACGGCTCAAATTTATATTAAATATTTAAAAATACTTGGGATTGGAATTAATGTTGAGAATTTAATAGAACTTCCTTTATTTTTTCTCCCTTCATTTTCTTTTTTCTTCGACTTAAAATTAGCTAACTACTGATGTTGCCCCATGCCTACACATTATAAATTTAACTCAACCTTTGTATTTTCAACAGCTAGGATCATTTCAACTCTGCAACAACTCTATGTTAAGATCTGTGAAAAGCTTCGGAAAAAAAGGGTCACGATTGAATATGTGTATTTGTATTTGATGTGTACCAATGGAGGTATTGCTGAACGATCGTATTCGAAAGTGTTTGTTGGGAGTGTCATGTACATCACACAATGACCTAAAATTTGTGTGTAGAAGTTGGGAGGGTATCGTGAGAGAGAAGAAGAAAAGCGTTGGAGAGAAAGGAGGAGCTTCCTTGGGGTTTTAAATAGTCTTGGTTGAATTCTATATTGAGGAAGTTTTGCAGGGTTTTCTCCCTTGTGGTTTCCCCAAGGAAAATCTATGTGCTCTTTTTGATGTTGTGCTTGTTGTTCTTTCAGTGATTCTACTATTGTGAATTGTTTTAGAATATCATCTAAGCAATTGCAAAAAACTAACATAATTTGGGGGAGATTCCCCACCTCATGGAGAATCCTCGATAGATTGACGCCATGGCGGGTGGTCGGGAGCATAGCCAACTTTTTTTTGTAGACCATGTTGGAAATTGTTCAACTTCAAAAGTTATTCTTATTGTACTTGTATTGTATTTCCTTGTACCTCCTATGGGAGTTAATATTGATGTATCTACTCATGTAAACCCTAGAAAGAATCAATGTAAACCTTGGGGAAAGAATAAAGAAAAGAATAAAAATAAAATTATTTTTGTATTTTCCCAAAGGTAGGTTGGCCCTAGTATTTTTGCACTTGGAAATTTAATATAAATAGGAGGCGCCCCTCCTCATTATTACACAAATTCAAAACAATTCAATCATACATCAAACGTGCGCTATTGTAGTCTAGGAGAGTATTTTTCTGGGGTAGTATCTTAGAGAGACATACTCTCTCTCTCTCTCTCTCTCTCTCTCTCTCTCTCTCTGTGTGTGTGTGTGTGTGTGTTCTTAGGAGTTATTATCTCTATATAAAGGTTTGCTGGGTTTTTCCCGATTGGGTTTCCCAGGATAAATTGTTGTGTTTCTTGTTTTTATGCTTTGTCTTTCTTCTAGAGATCCTATTGCTTATCTGCAATTAAATTATACTGATATAATCTTGTAAAAATAACATGGTATCAGAGCACTTCTAGAAGAGGCCATTAGAAGCTAGGGTTTTACCTTCTAAGGCCTTCCCTCATCTCTTCAGTAGAAAAAGAGTTGTGGAAACTTCTCTCTAGGGGAGGCGCATCTTTTCATGAAAGAAAAACCAAATTCCAATAAGTTTCTTTCCATTATTGAGTTATCCCTTTCTAGAAGACACTCTTCTTAGCCAGCACATTTTTTGAGTCTATGATTCTAGATATTGGTGTTGTGTTAATACAACTTTTAGTGTCATGTATTAGAATGCATTTCAAACTTCAACATCAATAGTTTGATTTTTGAAGATACCTGAACAATCCTCTTCAGTAGTTTCAAGTTTGATATTTCCATATTGCTTAATACATTTCCTTTAGCAATTTAGTGTTTGAATCTATTCAAATATCCTTTGGAATTTTTAGAAATATGATAAAGAGTTATATTTTTGCAGTTTTATTTAGAATATTGGTTAGGGTAGCTCTTGTTCGACACTAGTTCTTGAAGGTTCATTTAGGTGGTTCTTCTTTGACACATTCTATATTGTGAAGATTTCTCTGGGAAATTCTCCTTTAGCATTTACATATTGAAAGATTACGTAGGCTAGTATTCCAATTGATATTATGTGTGGAGATCTTGTTTGGGAAACTCTCCTTTAGCAGGTTCCAATTAAGAAGGTTTCTTGGGAATTTCTCCTTTGGTGGGTTCCATATTGAGAAGGTTTCTTTGTGAATTCTCCTTTGGCGAGTTCTATATTGAGAAGGAATTTGTGAGAAATTCTCCTTTGGCATGTTCTATATTTTGAAGGTTAGGGGGATTCACCTTGTTGAGCAATATCTTATCACGTTCATTCATAAAGGGTTTTTTCTTTTAATTTTGAAAAATAAGGTCAATATATAGTAGGTATTTGTAGAAATAATAGATCAATGCTATGTGCAATGATGCTAAGAATAAGCACATGAAATAGATCTTGCTACTAAGAATTCTCACAAGCATACACAGGAAAACTAGAGAGAAGAAAAGAGACTGAATCACATGAATGAAGAGATGAATATTGGTGTGTATCCTTCCATTGAATAATTATGAATAATAGTGTACATAAATAGTACATCCCTCATAGGAAAGTCGAATTGTATGGAAACAACTCATAAAGCTCAAAAAGGCTAACTTACCAAAATATAGCAAACCCCCATAGGTGGATAAAGCACTTGCTAAATCTATCAAGGACCTCACGAGTTGGAAAAAGCATGAGTGATTTGTCAAGGAGATGGAAATAACATGCTAATCCTAGAAAATGGAGAAAAACTAATGGAGGATGGGTTGGAAACAAAAGCTCCTAGTTTCCTAGTTGACTAGCTTTTATCTTATCCATAGAAAAGCAGGAAAAAGCAGAATCTACTGTAAATTCATGTATACTAATTCTAGATCAACCCAGAATCAGAAATAAATCATTCCTAGGATATAGATGGCATGTATTGACTTTAAGGTGCAAGTGGATGCCAACTAATTCAGCTAGTGGGTGAATAATTAATCAATAATGATTAATTATTTTATCCTAAGTTGTGAGTGGGTTTAATATATTCCTACACCCCCCTATAAGTCTGACTTTATGATGGTATGACAAAAAATATGGATGCATATAGGGCCCAGCAACAAGGCTATGGTCACCCTTTAACAATTATTATGTCCAGAAAAGTGAGGAAAGAGGCAAAACCACATGGGAAAAATCCTCCCTCAAGATAGGACAAGGCACAGAATTTGGAATGTGTCTTCAACATATCTTCATCTTCACTTTAATGAGCTGACTGAACTGCTTTTGGATGAATCACTTGTTGAAGAAATCATGAACTCCATGATCATGCGCTGGAGTGTAGAACCTACAAGAAGGAAGAGGAGAGACTCCTTGTATCTCATCAACTGATGAAGTAGGAGCATTATCTGAATGCTTCTTTCTGCTATCAAAATTTGATCGGAAAACATAATCTGAAATGGAAAAGAGATCTGTGCATACTCCTTTCCAAAGAATACAAAAATTAAGACAATTTATTTCACACCCAATTCCTTGAATAGCTGTAAAATTGTGATGTGGATCACATGTCAATCTTCCAATTTGATGTAGCACCTATATAGATCTGATATGAGGCTTATAAAACTCTGATATATCATAAATATTAGCATATGTAACAACAAAGACAAAGGCTTCAGTGGCTCCATGAGGATATAGGGCTAGACTAGGAAAATTATGAACAACTGGGGAAAACTGATAGGTGTAAAAATATGAATGATGGATGTGCATAAGATCTGAACCATAAGTGCTTAGAACAGATCCAAACATGTTTAATATCGGTCCAAATATGACTAAGGACATGGATAACCATCCAATGAAAGTTAGGAAAGACTTCAAACCATGTAAGACAAATATCACTGCATAAGAGACCAATGACGAATCAACTAGTGAGCTTGGGATTTGTATAGTATTTGGATTATTCAGAGGTATGGTAGATGGTATGGATGGTGGTATTATATGTGTATCAACCTGAAAATATGCTTCTAAATCAGAATCCAAAGGATCACATATACGCATATCAATAGACTCATGGGAATACACTGGTACTGAATCCTCTGTATGAAAGGAGGAAAGAATGAGATGTTCATCATCTTCAAGAAGGCTCTGAGTATTGATGCTAAGAATAAAGAAGGATATGCTAAAGCACATGAGATCAAGTAAGGTAAGTGGTATGACACAAATAATTCTTGATGTGGCTAAGCAAGCATCATGTAAGTCATTGGGTTGTGCACCATCAATGAGAGAGGTATGCAAGAGGTGTAAAGGATCTGGCACATAGATCTCAGAATCTAAGATAGGAGATTTAGAGAACAATGAATGGGTTATAGGATCATAATCAATATCAGCAGCAGCTCCATATGTTACTTCTTTTTCATCAATAGTATCACAAGGAGAAAAATCACCTTCAAGAGACACAGAAAAAATGGCTCTTCAATATTTGCTTCTTCATTGAAGGAAGAAGCATTCGAATGAAAGAGGGAAGCAGTAACATGAACTGTATGAGAAAATTCTTCATCATAGAATGTATATGCCAAGAAATCTTGATAAAGAGAACAAGAGGAGATGCTAGGTTCACTCCATGCTTCATCTTCAATTTCCTGCAAACCAAAAGCTTTGTCCAAAATTTTCCAAAGCTCAAATGGAAATTCAGTAGAATCTATGAGATGATATATATTTGGAGACATTCCCAAACACATAATTCCATAAGCTCTATCACAATTATTTAGCCAATCAATCTTCTCTTTATAAGACTCAGGTTCACTCAATGCACCAATGGAGACATCAAAGAGACATTGCCTCTTCAAGTATGCACTCATCTTTGGCTTCCAATCAGCATAGTTGAAAGGAGATAGTAGAGGAACTTTTGAATCCATATTGAATTTGTTGATATTCCCTAAGAGATACTCTCTACAACCTACAAAACAAACTAGGGGAAAATCTTGTAAGCTAGACAAGCTCTTCTTGAGAGAGGGATAGGAGATTGGATGCGCTCCTCAACTCTGTAGAACTTGATCAACCTTGTATCTATGATACCATGTAGAAATAATAGATCAATTCTATGTGCAATGATTCTAAGAATAAGCACAGGAAATAGATCTTGCTACTAAGAATTCTCACAAGCATACACAGGAAAACTAGAGAGAAGAAAAGAGACTGAATCACATGAATGAAGAGATGAATATTGGTGTGTATCCTTCCATTGAATAATTATGAATAATAGTGTACATAAATAGTACATCCCTCATAGGAAAGTCGAATTGTATGGAAACAACTCATAAATCTCAAAAAGGCTAACTTACCAAAATATAGCAAACCCCCATAGGTGGATAAAGCACTTGCTAAATCTACCAAGGACCTCACGAGTTGGAAAAAGAATGAGTGAGTTGTAAAGGATATGGAAATAACATGCTAATCCTAGAAAATGGAGAAAAACTAATGGAGGATGGGTTGGAAACAAAAGCTCTCAGTTTCCTAGTTGACTAGCTTTTATCTTGACCATAGAAAAGCAGGAAAAAGCAGAATCTGCTGTAAAGTTTTGTATACTAATTCTGGATCAACCCAAAATCAGAAATAAATCATTCCTAGGATATAGATGGCATGTATTGACTTTAAGGTGTAATTGTATGCCAACTAATTAAGCTAGTGGGTGAATAATTAATCAATAATGATTAATTATTTTATCCTAAGTTGTGAGTGGGTTTAATATATTCCTACAATATTGGGGGGTAGGCACTAGGGTATCAGGGGTTTATAGGTATTTGGGGGGGTATAAAAAGGGGTTTCTAATAAAAATAAGGAATATATTGTAAACATAGGTTTTTTAAAATTGGGAATATGTATTGGGAGGGGGACTCAATAAAAGGATTTTGTAGGTAATTATAAAATTGTAGTGAAATTAGGGGTATCTGTTAATATCACATAAACGAAGGCGCTATGACATGGTTTCACTGAGCGAAGACCCTATGGAGACTGTGTCCTTCTGGGAAATTCTGCTTTGGCAGGTTCTCTCATAAAAGTTATTTTTTTGGAACTTTTTCTTCTTGCAATTCTGTCTTGGAATTGTTTGGAAGCTTCCTACATTCAATAATTGCTCTAAGAAATTCTCCTTTGGTAATTAACTTCAATATTTTAGTAAATATTGATTTGTATTTCTTTTGTAAAAGATTTTTCACATCAAGCATCTTTTTGAATTACTTCAAGATTAATTAAGAGACATATTTTTTAGCAGTTCTTCTTCGAAGAGTGCTTGAGTAAAGCTTGTTATTGTATATCAATGGGGATCTGCAAAGTAACTTTTCTTTGGGAATTGTGTATTAGAAGGAATACAAAGAACATATTATAAGTTTCTTTCAAATGATCTTTGTATGTTGAAACCATTACAACTACCATAGTTAAGGCATGTAAAATTGAATGGAGTACAAAGATCAAGAAAGAGTATCATGCATTCAAGTTGAAAGACATCCTAGAGTAATAGCATATTAGTCATAACTCATGAATTTTTTTACAATAGCACTACATGTCCCAATTTACACATCCATATGAAAGCTATGCAAGTGAATCATTGTATTTTCCAACTAAAGTTTCCACGAAATCACCTGCCACTGATATGTACAGAGAAGACATACTCCAAACCTCTTTAAATGGAAAATTGCACCAAAAGACATTGGAAAATACTTTGCAACTATGTTTCTCTTATTCAATTAAGGTTTGATGGTTTCAATTAAAATAAACCTTCAATTAACTTCCACACTAAAAAAAAATTACGGTAAGACAATGTTTTTGTAGAGAAGAAAATAGTTAAAGAATGTTGATTTGGTCCACTTATTCACTAACTCATTTTTTATTAAAGAAATAACTTGAATTTTCAAATACTTTCACTAATAAATATCATTTAATATCTAGTTAAATAATTTAAATAGAACTTTTTTGATATTATTTGTACCACTTAATTAATATTTTTAATTTTAACAATATTTTTTTATAAATATAAAAAGGGAAGTGACTCCTTGAAAGATTAACTATGTTTCTCTTATTCAATTAAGGTTTGATGGTTTCAATTAAAATAAACCTTCAATTAACTTCCACACTAAAAAAAAATTACGGTAAGACAATGTTTTTGTAGA